>SSNR01000156.1:319097-352515 GCA_006937965.1 Callopanchax toddi
CCGGAGGCGGAGCTCGGAGAACCAGGAGGACCGGGGGTCCGCCCCCAGAGACACGTCCCAGGACGGGGCATCGTCCCTGGGCACGAATGGAGGTGGAGAGACCCCCCCCGGAGGCTGAGCTCGGAGATCCAAGAGGACCGGGGGTCCACACCCTGAGACGCATCCCAGGACGGGGCACCGTCACTGGGCACGTTCGGAGATGGAGGGAGACCCCCAGAGGCGGACCTCGGAGAACCAGGAGGACCGGGGGTCCGCCCCCGAGACACGTCCCAGGATGGGGATTGGCTCTGTCCTCTAGGGAGGCGTCATCTTTTCCCTTCTTGACGTCAGCAGAGGAAAGATTTTGAAACCACCCGTTTTTGCTTTCGCTCAAAACACGATTCCCAAAAATGAGAATAAGGAAATGAAAGCAGAAAAAATATTTTCTCATATTTGGATCTCATACACACTCTTTGGGACTGTTAATCTTGCAAAATATGGGACCAATAAACTGAACTGAACTGAAACAAAATGAACTGAGTTAAACTGAATTGACCTGATATGAACCAACCTGAAATGAGCTAAAAGAAGTTGACCTGAAATGAACTGGATTCAACTGACTTGAACCAAACTGGTTTGAAATTAAATGAACTAAATTATTTCAACTGGACTGAACCGAATTGAATTAAATTTAATTCTGACAAAAAGATCATAAAAAAAGCTTTCTAAACATTTGTGTTTGAGGCATGATTTTTATGAATAATTTCATCCAATCTGAGGAAATGAATGCTTCATAGAATAATGACTAGGAGTCTCTTTCATTTACACTGATTAGTGTCCGTTTTTCTCTAAAATCACCTCATAAAGAAAATGAATCAATGCCAAATCTAAACGGAAGCTTATTTACCACAATAAAATATTACCAATAATATAGCAAATCATAAGCTAATTCTGACAGAAAACCTTGGTTTAAATGCCTTTTAAAGGTTTTGCTGTTAAATAACAAACGGTGTGTGACTGTGAACGGTTTTGGTTTGCACAGACTAATTTGCAGCTGAACATCTCCTAATTGCACATTTCATCAAGGTGTTTGTGTCTCCTGTTTGTATGTACATGTGTGTAATATCCTAGTGCATGTGCCAGTGACTCGGTCATTACCATCCTCCCCTGCACACACACACACACACACACACACACACACACACACACACACACACACACACACACACACACACACACACACACACACACACACACACACACACACACACACACACACACACACACACACACACACACACACCATCAGCCAATGCCAAAGGCAGATATATACACACAAGAAAACCCAGCCTAAATCCCTTAAACCTCCCCCAGCCACAAACACACACACACCAACTACACACACTCATTGTTACTCCTATTTACACACATCCTGTGAGCACCCCCACACACCACATCCCATTCAATTTCACACATGTCAGGGGAGACTCCCAACCAGGCAGTCATATTAAACCAGCTCATTATTTATGCAAGGGAAGAGATTGCCAGTCCCCGATTTGCCTCATAAAATGTTAATATATTCATCTGAAGACTGTAGTCTTTTAATCTTCCACACTAGGAAAACACTTATCTGCCACTACAGCAGCGTGTTGTACAGTAGCTCTTTCTCTCCTCAGATTGGTTTCCTTTCAGTACCTCTGTGTTCCACGCTCTCCATCACATCCCCTATCTCTGCAGATAGGAGCCGGCAGCGATCATGTAAAGCACTTGGGAAATGCAAGCTCTCATTGTCTGCTTGTTGTTTTTAATTGCCAAAGGTGGTGGAGGATTTGCTTTGCAGGTTTTGGGATATCTTTGTAAGACACTGTGATTCTACAGAGGCTGATTTATGACAAATCCTGCTTAAAGGATTCTTTTACATTTGATTAGAAAAATACCTGTTATTTATTAAACAATTTTGATGTAGCATGTCAACATTCAATGTGATTCGTTGCACTTCGTTTAAATTAATAGTACTTATATTAGCAGTAATACTACTAACACTGAATATTTTAATACTGAAATAGATTGATGGATTGACAGATCAGGACTTGATCTGCTCTAATGTGGGCTTTGCTCTGATCTCTTGTGGTGAAGAAGAAGATATAACCATTCCCTATGGTCATACCATTTTGATCATGACTGAAACTAGAAAACTATCCTGGTCCCAGGGGTGGAAATGGGCTCCTTCTGTAGAATGGTCAGACTCAGCCTTAGCGATAAGGTAAGTAGCGGCATCATATGGTGAGAGACTGGAGGAGAGTCGTTGCTCCTCCTTATCGAAAGAGACCAGCTGAGGTGGTCAGGGCATCTGACCAGGATGCCTTTTGGTCACTTTCCTCTGGAGGGGCTGGCATAGGAACCCAAGAGGTTGCTTCTCATTTGAAGTTTAAACTGAGAAACTCTTCAATACAGTGCTGTGAAAAGTATTTGCTCCCGTACAGATTTCTTCTGTTTTTGCTTTTTGTCATAAATACGTAAATATTTCAGAAAAGCAAACAAACCTGAATAAATAAAAATTTTTCAAATGTTTTCAAAAGATGATTTTACTGATTATTAGAAAAAATGCTACCCAAACCAGCCTGGGCCTATCAGGGCGAGGCTTTTGCAGCAACGCTCCATACCAGCGCTCTGCAACAAGAGATGCAAATTGAAACGAGCTGCTCAGATCACAGGCTGCGTGCCAGCGGCCCGTTACAGTCCGGACCAGCTCAAATTCACCGGCGGCCCAGCGGGCATTGCCCGGTACATCAGATGGCCAGTCCATGCCTGGGCCTAAGTGAAATAGATGTTTACCCCTTTGTTAAATCATGAACCAGTTGTAATTAACCTCATTATTTGTAAATCTGAGATCATTTCCACAAGCTAGATCCATGCCTGACCACTGTCAGACCTACAGAATTAAGAAATCACGTCAATAGAACCTGTCTGACAACATGAAGTAAGCTAAAAGATCTCAAAAAGCAAGACATCATGACCTGTTCTAAAACAGTTCATGTGTGATTGTCTGGGGCTATAGGAACACAAAAATCACAACATATTAATGTAACAGGACAGGTTGTTTAGGTGGCAAATACAACATAATAATGCATTTTCTCAAACTCTTACTGTCCTTACATCTACAGCCTGTCACATATAATTAAATCCTCATCACAGTGATAATGGAAAGCAGAATAATTTCTAAATACAACAAGTTGTTCTTGTTGTGTTGTTTGCAGTTTGATGTCCATCTGTGAAGAAAAGAGCAGTGCAGAACAAACAGAAACAACATCACATATCAACAAAAACACTTTGATAGCTTGTGTCAACAGATCTGGAAGATGGCGTAAAGCGGCTGGGCATGGAGTAATCCTGACACAGGCGTGGGAGGGCCATCAGTATTTGCAGCCCTGTTGCTTTGCTGAGATTTATCCCAAAGTGTTGACTGCAATGACAACTTTTTGTCTGTGTGCCATTGGTTGGTTGGTGCAGGCTGCTGGTGCCATCCACACTGTGGAAACCATTTCTGTATTTTTAATTTCCTCCTTGCGCCTGTGCCACTGAAAAACTCACAACACTTTTATTTTAAAACTACTGCAGACCAGAAGTCAAAAGTGTTGTGCTTCTGAAACATTAATATTATATGTAATTTGTTAGAAAGACTTGATATAATAACAAACTCATTATGCATTAGTAATGTTTTAATATGCTTTATACTATAATGAGGCATTTGAACCCTTTTGGGATATGTCTATTTCAGGATCCATTTGCTTCCATCCACAAGGCTCAATGGGCTCAGGGTAAAAGTGATGACAGTTATATATGATGACCTTTACAGTTATCTGATCCAAACCCAGCTAAAGACTCACAAAAGAAATTGCATGATATTTTAGACCACTCTTCCTAACACCACTGTCAGAAACAGCAAATGAGGAAATATCATCCTAAAGCAGACTGCTCAAAAAACTTTTTAATCCAATAGATCATCACTGGGATGTTTGTGTCCAACGCTGCCAGGTCTCACCTCAGACTGTTCAGGTGCTCAGTGATGCCCTGGTCAGGGTCTGGGAGGAGATACCATCTCATGAGGATGGAGCATGTCCTGACATTATCAGACTGCCTAATGTGGGAGCACAAAACACTACTAAGATCCACTTTGAGTTGCTGCAATGACATTTAAAGTGCCCATGACATTGGTTTCCGTGTTTTCTGACTTATCTATCATGTTGCAACGTTGAGTTCTCACCTTAAACCTGCCAGAAAGAGCAAAAAACGGCGTCCATCTGTCTCCTAGTACAGCCAGTGAGAAGCTCTTCCAGATTTCAGACCCAGGTTTCAAACAGTTTTTTTCACTCCAGCCCGCTATGAGGTCATAGTGATCCGGACTTGCTTATATGGTCAATTCTCCTCCCACATGCACGTTCACAACACCTGGAGCGAGGAGAATGCCTGTGCTGCTGCCGCCATTGCCCATAGACCGTGTAGTGTTTAGCTTCAGTTTCGTTTCACTTTCACGTGACGGCACTGCCCCCTACTGCAGCAGAAGTGTCAGGCTGCCAAATAAGGAGAAACCCAGCAGAACCGGAAGGCGGCGCTTTCTTCTGATCTCTGAGTTGCTCGTTAGGAAATAATTACAGCGTATTTTGAGTTATAATGGTGCAACGCTAATCTAGAGGCATCAAAGATTACACCTGTTTAATATAAAGTGATTTAAATATCGAGTCATGGGCACGTTAAGCTAATTGGAATAGCTTGCTGCATTTTTTTATTTAAAAGCACACTAGGCAGTTTTAGCTTAGTTTTAGCACCTCCTAGTGTCCGTTTTAAATCACTGTTGTAAAAACAAACTGTTGATCCCTCCCCTCGCTGTACCCGTGTTTTCAATCATCTGATAAAGGTTTTCTTTGTTTCTTTTGAGTCTTCTATGATGAACACAATACAACAGATCTCTTAGCTCATATATATGATGCCTGTGTCTTCAGCTTGTCTGTCCTGAGCAGGTTCTGAGGTGTAAACATGGATTGACTTTGTGAGACTTCAGGGCAGCAGACCGGAGACTCTGAAGTTCCAAGTGTGGTGTCCTGGACACAAGCAGCAGATGGGGCTGAGTGACTTTTCATTAACCCTGTTAAGGGTCATAACTGGTTCAAGAAAAAGATTTAAAAATATGAAAAAGTTACTTAATGTGTCTTTAATTCATTTTTTTTTTATTTCTTGGTGACACCCTCTGTTTGGTAGATAATGTTTATGATGTGACATGATGTCATCTTCTGATGCAATCCAAGAGTGTCATCCCCTGACAGAAGCCATGTTGTGGCACAATTGTGGGTATATATGGTAGCATCAAAGTGGGATCAAGCTGCTAAAATAAAGAGCAGGGGTAGACTCCTAAATCTGCCAGAGGTCCAGATCTGCATACGTGACCTGGTCCTCGGTCCAGGGGGAGGGGGCATGTCTACAGAGACACAGCTGTCCCTGTGAGGGCGAGTCACGCTCTGAATCGCAGAAGACCAGGACCTAGATGTATGATCTTTGATTGGATTGTCGAGACAGAACCAGCTTTGGGTCTGGATCCAGTCTGTCTGTTAATGAGTGGTGAGAGAGAAGATCAAAAGTAACCAGGGAGGATCTACTTGGTACATACTAGTGTAGCAGCTTTATGATTATGAATGCCTTCACACTGAATGAAATCCATCAAATTTGGTCCAAACCAGTTTCATTCTAGGGGTGTGTTCCTACTCCAGGAACCAGGATCACTCTGTACCCAAGTCTGTGCCGACCTACTATGATGCAGGGTCAAAACAGATGGTAGAAATTTAACCCATAAAACTGCCCTGGAATAGAGGTAGTACTTTTTAAATTACCTGCAACTTTTAGAATGGTGGGGGAGCATTTAGCATTTTTGATTGGTTGAGTATCTCCAGCATTCCCAACAACTACAACTAGAAATGTGCAAACAGCTAAACATCACATCAATATTCAGACCTTAATATAAATGCAACAGAGCAGTCCTGAAACAAAATTCATTAAATAATTATCGGGTTAAGATGGTTCTGGGTCACGTAGTGGAAACAAACAGTCCAAATGAACCTTTTTTGATCTAATAGGACAGTTTTACATGTAATATAGTTAACTGTTGGAATTAGTTTAATCACCCAGGTCAAATCTTACAAAACAGGGATTTGGAATGCTGGAGTGAAAATAACATTTTATTTTAATAATACAAACAATTCCCAATGGAAGTGGATTTCTTTCACAGTTCATGTCCAAATTTTTATTCACAAGATCCTATTGAAACACACGACCACGACAGGTAGGCATATCCTGAGTAAGTGATGGTAATAGAGCTTACATACAGCATGTATATTAAAGCAAAAAGTACAGGTTTTTGTCCGGAAAGCATTTTTAGTCCTGAGTATTGCAAGGTTTTTTTTTTTTTTGCATGCTCACACAATTTTCTGTTCTGCAAAATTAGTAAAAACAAGTGAATTAAATTTCTGCTGGATCATCATCATCTCATATCACAACACCAGTTTCAAGAACATATAGAAAAATCTCACATGCAGAACATGAAAAAAGAGCAACAGCTGTTGAAAAAGAGAAGTTCTGACCCGGCTGCCTTTTCTTTAAATCATAATTGACTCAGAACAACTTCTGCATGTAACTTTTTTTCTGAGTGCACACAATTTATGATTTTAATGAAGAAGAAGAAGAAGAAGAAGAGAAAAGAGCTCAGCCTTTTGTTTCTTTGCAATCAGCAGATGGTTAACAGTATATGTCAGGATAAGCAGAAAGCAGATTTCTTTACTTATAAAACATCTGGAGGGACAGATGTTTTGCATCAGAGCAGCTGATTTTCATTACTGCAGGCAAACAGTGAATATTTAAATCAGTTCGAATTCGAACTTTTTATTTCCCTTCTTTAGTTCCTGCCAAAATATTTTGAATAATGACTTCAGCATAAATGATTCTATTACATTTTTTAAGCCATGCTGTTCTGTTAAACACACACAGAGAAAAACCCTGATCAGAATGTGTTAGTTTATCTTTGTCAAAACACTTTACTAAAGTGTTTGAAAAGAAAAAAAATCAGGGCTGACTTAAGGTAACAGGTTTTTTTCCCCGCCCCTTTCTATTTAAATCCAGCGACTTATAACTGCATGAAAATCTTCTTAAAATAAAAAAAGAAGCTTTCTCTTTTAGCTTTCAGATCCAAGTTGCGCTGTGAATACAAACTTGAGTCAAAACTTTCTTCAAAGAAACAACATTGGCCTTGACAGCATAACAGACTGACCTTCTGTACTTTCCAAATATCAAAAGACTCATTTCAACACCCATTCATTCACTTTCACACATTAATATAACACATTTCCTGGTACAATAGGCCAACATACAAACACACGCAGATGGCAGGCGCTGGGACCAATCCAGTGTGTGTGTGTTTGTGCGTGTGTGTGTGTGTGTGTGTAACTGTATGTGTGACTGTGGCTGTAGGAGGTTGACAGGCAGTGTGTCTGCGACTGTATGTCCGGTCCAATTCTGACTGCGCCTACTTAAAAGGGAACTTATTAGACAAGCGGTAGCGTCGTGGTATATAATTAAATGTAGATTTGGAGTGTTAAAAAGGTTAACTTAAACAAATGTGTTTTTAAGTGTTTAAGTGCAGGAACGTCTGCATGCAAAGGCTCTGCCAGACTCAGAAATGGGTTTTACTTAGTTACTTAGTATTTCTGGCACACTGATAAGCTCTTGAAGCCACCAGAGTGAATAATATCCAACAGATTGGAGAGGCCTGCTCGGATTCTCCAGCCAGTCTTCTCCTGGTTCGATAAGATTTTGTTAGCCACCACCTCACACCACCTCAGACTTCAAACAGTTGCATATTGCCCTGGAAATTGTTGCAGGCTGCATGTCACGCAGATAAATTCATTTCTGATCAAACATCTAGCTCAGTTTATTTATAGCATGGCCCGCCGGGCAGGAGGGCAGGAAGCGAGGATTACGGAGAGGAAAGGTAATGAAGGACGGAGCGAAGTAAGAAAGAAGCAGACAAAAGGACGAGACACAGAAAAGAGCTGTTAGCTGAGCACCATGCAGGAAGTTTTTCAAGCTTCTTTCTGAGATGTTAAATCATGGTAAGAAACTGAAGTAAAAGCAAATTATTTTGTGTCCCAGCAACACATTAGAACAGAAAACTGCTGAAATTATTTGCTGCACAAAAACTTAAAAGAGTTGCAATAGTGCAAAAGTATTTTGTAAATATTTCTCCTTCTTTTTTACTTTAAACTTTTATGTATTACTCTCCCAGGCATGTAATTAAATCTTCACTCTTGTGAAGTTACTGAGGGGGTTGTGGGAGTCTGGTTGTCCAGTTCGTGTCTTGTGGACCTCGACAATGCTTTCAACTGTATCCCCTCAGGCATTCTGTGGGGGGTGCTGCAGGAGGGCTATCCAAAACTGGAAGAGTTTCATATCCTCTCTGGCCTGGGGAATGTCTAAGGATTCCCTAGCTGGAGTTGGAGAGAGGGATGTTTGCGTTGACGCAGTAAAAAATTGATTGATGATGGAAATCTAAATCTGTTTATATATAATAAATAATGATTTTTTTTTTCAACACATGCACCAATAAAATTTTTCTCATCATCGACCAACAACTCTGGGTTTGTTTTTCTACCTCATTACATCAGTGGAACAAGCTGTACTGCTACAGTCTGAAGATGTAGTCTAATATTCTGAGTAAAGTCTTGCCATTTATTTTTAGAAACCATGGATACATGTTACCTCAATGATTCTCAGCAAACACTCTGAATATGCAAGCATGCTCTTCATTCTGTATGCTCCCATTTGCAGGTAAGAATTGTGATGGAGGACAAACACAGCGGAGAGAAGATGCAGGTCTAATTATTTTATGAGGCTATTCGGTTTTCTGTCAGTTTAGATGAAAATAAATCAAATTGGCTAAGGCCTGGTTCACAGTTCTGAAAGATTTTCATAACATTAAAAAGACCCCATACATGGTGATAAAAAATTATGGATACCCCAGGTCAACATGCTTCCATCATCTTGCTTTCTGATTGGCTACACGTCACATTCAACAGACCGCATACTCATTTGTCTTTGGGGAACACACCACACTCTGCTATATCAGGCCCAGACAATTCAACATGTTGGATTTCCTCTTTTTGACTGGATTTCCTTGACATCCTTCCAAGCAGACCAGAGAACTCTTAACACACCACACATGGCAGAAATATCGTATATCTTTAGAGCAACTACTGTAAACAAAGCATCCTTAAGATCATTGGAAGAGGATAATCGGGACAGAAATCACCATGTTTATGTTGTCTTGTGCATCAGGCCTAATGCATCTTCATTCAACCATTTTTTTCTCATTTGATTTTCATTCTTGATTAGAGACCTTGTTAGGATTAATAATAAAATGCAGTCAAAGTGTTGCTATAAGATAAGAAGAGTTTGTCTCAAAAGCTAACAGGCATTATCTGTTACTGAAAAACAAGAAATGTACTGTAATCACTGGATTGTAGAAATGTTTAATGAAGATTCAATAACCACTTTTTTCTTCAATGGGAAACAATCAACCTCTATTTATTTGAAATGACTATCATTCACAGGTAACTCTTTGTATTTCCTGCTGTATTTGATTAAAATTGGAAAATAAAAAAGTTTTGGTGGGCACGGTGTGCAGTCTCAGAATGAATCGTCACACAAAGGCTCAGAAAAACCTGCTCTAACTGGCAGATAAAAGATTGATTCATCTGCAGGGTGGCTGGTTAGCTCATGCTGTTAGAGTCCAGTCCAAAAGAAAACACAACCTAGTTTGATTTAATTATTTTCTTGG
This sequence comes from Callopanchax toddi, assembly GCA_006937965.1. Taxonomy (NCBI): domain Eukaryota; kingdom Metazoa; phylum Chordata; class Actinopteri; order Cyprinodontiformes; family Nothobranchiidae; genus Callopanchax; species Callopanchax toddi. Next base: position 328,954 of record SSNR01000156.1, read on the forward strand.
AAAGTTATATTTACCAGAAACAGTCTGTACAAAAATCAAAGCCATCCCTAACTTGTGTGTGTTCATTTTACTGAGATGGAAGGCATCAGTTCTGTGTGCAATAATGCAATGAATAGGTTGAGCCAACAGGCCAAGCTCTGGTTGACTGGTCCGTCTACATTGCAGTCCTCACCAGTTTGTCAGAACATAAGATGGGAGGAGAAGCCAAGATAGTTTCAGATTTATCTGGAGGTCGTCTGTATATCCTCTCTGGTAGGGATGCACCAATACCACTTTTTTCAAACCGATACTTGAATCTGAGTACTTGCCGATACCGAGTAGTACCAATACCAATACTTCTACCGCTCAAAAACTGCAATGAAATGGAAGACAGGTTCTATTTTCTTCTATTTTCAGGTAACAAAGAACAAAGACAATATTAAAGCTACATGGGGAATAATAAACAGTGTGACCAACAGAGATAAAACTAAATCCACATTCCCAATATACTTTGTCAAGGAAAATAAAGACATTTATAATCTAAAAGAGATCACTAAGTTCAACAATTTTTTTGTAAATGTAGGGAAGAGTTTAGTGGAGAACAAACCAATAATAGAGGACAAACTGGATACAATGGTTAGTAATGTCAGTAGTATTTTCCTTGACAAAGTAGAAAAAGAAGAAATAAGAAACATTGTAAAAAATTGTGGAAGCAAAAAAATCAACTGATTATGATCATTTAGACATGATGACTGTTAAAAATATCATAGAATCTGTTATTGATCCATTCACATACATCTGTAATCTCTCACTTTCTACTGGAATATTTCCTGATGCAATGAAAACTGCTAAAGTTGTGCCGTTATTTAAGAGTGGTGATAAACATAGTTTTACTAATTACAGGCCGGTGTCACTGCTTCCACAGTTTTCCAAAATATTAGAAAAAGTGTTTGTAACAAGGCTGGACAAATTCATTGAAAAAAATAATATCTTAAACCCAGAACAATATGGATTTAGAACCAAACATTCAACAGCAATGGCAATAATGGACTTAACGGACAAAATATCAACAGCAATAGACAATAAAAATAACTTCATTAGTGTTTTCATTGATTTTAAAAAAGCATTTGATGTCATAGATCATTCCAGGTTACTTTGGAAATTAAGTCAGTATGGAATAAGAGGAGTGGCTCAACAATGGCTTAAAAGTTACTTGGAAAATAGAAAACAGTTTGTTCAGATAAATGATAATAAATCAAAACTATGTGATATTAATTGTGGAGTGCCACAAGGGTCGGTCCTCGGACCAAAACTGTTCATTTTATTTATTAACGACCTGGTGAATGTATCTAAGATACTTGGGACCATTCTGTTTGCAGATGATACCACACTGATTTATTCAGGATCGGATATTATTGAAGTAGCTAAAGTGATAAATAATGAACTGATTAAAGTTAAAACCTGGTTTGACATAAATAGATTAACATTGAATCTTAATAAAACAAACTTTATATCGTTTAGGGACAAAACAAAACAGTGCTGTATCTTTGCAAATAGATGGGATTGAAATTCAAAGAGTAACAGAAACTACATTTTTAGGAGTTATTTTTGATGAAGACTTGACCTGGAAGTCGCATATTGATTATATAAAAGGGAAAATTGCAAAATCCATAGGAGTATTACATAGAGTCAAGTTTTTACTGACTAATTCTGGTTTGTTGGCGTTGTACAACTCACTGATTGTTCCATACTTGACTTATTGTATAGAAATCTGGGGAGCAACATACAAAAGTTATACACAACCTTTATTTATTCTACAGAAAAGAGCTCTGAGAATCATCAGTTATAGTGGCTACAGAGATCTATCAAACCCATTTTTCATCAAATATAAAATACTGAAATTTCATGATTTAGTAAACTGGAAAATTCTACAAACAATGTACAAAGCTAGTTTAAGTACTCTGCCAACAAACATTCAGAAGATGTTTGAGAAAAGAACTTGTGGTTACATGTTGAAAGAAACTGATGTGTTTACAAAACCAAAATTTAGAATAAAAATTAAGGAATGGAGTATATCTGTAAATGGTGTTAAATTATGGAATAATCTTAATAGGGAAACAAAGAAATCAATGTCATTTAATATTTTCAAAAAATGTACCAAAATGAGTGTATTAAGTAAGTATGAAAAAGTACATTAAACCAATGATCATGATCGAGTCTGGAAATGAGGATAAGACAGGATTCATAATGAATCTAAGCTTGAAAATTTTATAGAATCTTTTTGTTAAGTGGGGGCAGAAATTATAAGATTTTTTTTCTTCATTCTGCTCCTTTTTTGTTCAAATATGATTTTTTTGTTATTGTTTATATATATTTTTTTGTTTTATTTATTTTATTTGAATGAAATACACTTTGACAAAAAAAAAAAAAAAAAAACCTTTAACAGGTACGAGTATATGGTATCATATTGGTATCTGCCCGATACGGATACTGGTATTGGTTAACTTTAACGAGTACGAGTACATGGTATTGGTATCAATGCATCCCTACTCTCTGTATATAACAGCAAAATGATCAAGCTGAGCTCTAACCTTTTGATGCAACATAAAATTTGACTAAGTTAAGATACCATTAAAAGAAAAGAAAAAAAGATTAACAGAGTTTTTAAGGAAAGTTATTTTTTTTAATTACTTTTGAAAGAACTAACTAATGTCTGAACTTGCTTCCCAGCTTGTTGACTGAACTTGAAAGTTTTCTCAGGGTTCATGAAAGGTCACATGTTTCAGGTGTGTGTGGGCACAAGCAAATTTTTTATGCTATAAGATATTTTAATAATAAATATTTTATTCCAAAAGGCATTTTGAAAGTAAAAGAGAAAAACACATGTAAGCATTTAATGAATAACTGCAGACTGTGTTTCTCCACTGTTAATTATAAAAATGTAAATGTATAGACACTGTCACAAACAGCAGATGGTGAGGGTTCAGGCTTACACATGACTGGCTTTGGGGTGCACGTCACCTTCAGTGGTTTAACTGATGTAAACATGCAGACACACTTCTGAGTGAAATTTAAAGGGAGGATTCAAGCATCTCGTCACAAACAACCCAAAAGTCCTCTCTGGTTCACAAACAAACGGTGTGTTGCAACATTTAGTAACGTAATACGCCACTTCATTTTCTGTGGATGACATTTTTTTACTTTGATGGTTTCAGCTTGTATCACCGTCCGTAACAAAACCCAGACAAAGCTGACATCCTGAGACTTTTTGCAACACATGGGGAAAAAAAAAAATCTCATTTTCTTTGCTCTTGTAACTAGGTCACAGTTTCACCACGAGAGGCAACAGGCTTCCATAATGAGAAAAAGAGAGTCACTGACATAATGTCACACAGCTGCGTGCGTGCGTGCGTGTGTGTGTGTGTGTGTGTGTGTGTGTGTGTGTGTGTGTGTGTGTGTGTGTGTGTGTGTGTGTGTGTAGGAGTGAGACACCTCATCAGGTGGTTTCAACTAGCTGTGGAGTTCTCACAGCGCTCGACACTGATGGCCCTGCTAACTTCCTGCCTCGCAGTATTTTTAGCCTCGCTGTCTCACCTCCACTACACACACACACACACACACACACGCATGCACACACACACACCTCAACTAGATTACAAGCTCAGATACTCAGTGTTTTTTCTCTGAGAACACTTCACACTGACATTAATTGTCTCTTTCCGTCACATTTTTTGGCCTGACCGTTGAAAAAGCCCTTTACCAAATGGAAAGTGTTTCACCCTCTCTTTCTGTATGTCAGCAGCGAATACGTGTTGACATTTTTAAGATCATTAGTCCTCCTCCTCTAGTCTGACTTCAGAGGTAATCAGTGAGGCGATGGTAGTGGAGCTGGAGATTCGGCGCTCTGAATATGCACCACAAGTGGAAGGAAAGATGACATAACAAACATTTACCCAGAGCTTGTTGGGTTGTGAGCTGCTTTGAACTTTATAGTGATTTTTTTTAGCGTGGGGCAAGGTTTATTAAACTGGGACTGAGGGACGGAGAATGGGAAATGCAGATGTCTTGGAGCAGAGGTTTCAGCTGTGTCAACTACTTTTTCACAAAGTGAAATCATTGAGACTGACGCTGCATTAATGTAGCTGATCTCTGCTTAGGCCCTTTCACACAGTGAGTACCTGCTCCATGACCCACATTGCCTATTGGTTGAGTTGCAGCAACTTTGAACAACTTCCTTCATGATTTTGCTTCTTCTTTAATACTCATCAAATAGGTTTTCCAGTTTTTTCCACACATCCTTGAGACTACTAGCATAGATTTATTGATATTGATGGGGATTGAGGGGGGTGTTCAAGCGCGCACCAAAACAGGATCAATCACGGGCTGCACCACAGGCTCGTCCCGGTTTGAACCGGCCCAAAGTTTCCATTTCCAGGAAACTGCCAGTCCAGCCTGGTCCACATCCCACATCCAGACCCAGAGCAGGTTTGGCGCAGATCCGTGATCTCATTCTTTAGGTCATTACCCAAAGACCATAGGTGAGGATTGAGACGTAGATTGACAAGTAAATCAAGAGCCTTGAATCTCAGCTCCCTTTTCACCATGACAGACTGGTTCAGCGTCCGCATCACTACAGACGCTGCCCCAATCCACCTGTCAATCTCCCGCTTCCTCCTTCTCGTCACTCTTCATGCACAAGGCCCCGAGATACTTAAACTTCTCCACTTGAAGGAGGACTTCTCTCCCGACCCAGAGTTGGCAATGAGTAATCATTTAACAAAACTAAACATCAGTAAAAAGACAAAAGGACTGATTATGACTGCCATACCTGACAAACTGTAAAAACCTTCCAGAATGGTGACATCATCAGCAGTCCTGTGATCTCGGTCAGATCTGTGGTGATCCTGTCAGACAGAGAAAAACCACCAGTGTGATGTTGACAGCGAGCGGGACACACCGTGGCAATTAAGTCTGCATTACAGCTGCAAAATCTCACTTCCTCAGTAATGATGACACTTTGACCTTTTCAAGCTCTGGCTGTTCAGGACAGTGATGCCACAAGTCACAGGAGAACTTCATTAATTCACGTCTTATTACCAGGAGTTATCTGCCATGCTGACAGAAATCTAGCATGTCTCTAATACTTTTCACTATATTGATCTGTTGTGCAATTCTCAGGGGTAAAAATAGAACTCAGATAGTCAGAGGGACATGTTAGATTTTACCAGCAGGTTAAGGTCCCATAGACGTGGTATTTTCTAGTTGTCCCTAATTCACCAGTAAACATGTGACAAGAGCTCAGGGTTTACCACCAATTTGTTCCACCTGAATGGTTTTTGTGGATTTGTACTATTTCTTTTAGCTTGTTTTCCGTTTCAAACTTCCTGAACATTCCATTTGTTTGCTTTCTTTTCTCAGTTTCTATGTTTTTTTGTCATTATTTCCCTGCTGTGAATTTATAAATTCCTTTCTCTTCATGCTTTGACCCTCACATCTTGTTGTCCTTTGCTTTTCTTCATTCCTGTCTCATATTTATTTTCATTAATTTAGCTTCCCAGTCTGTCCTTGCTCCTTTGGACTCTGCAAATTCCTCCATCTTCATCCTCCTGTCTCTCGTTTGAGTCTACATCAGGAGAGTTTTCAGTAGTTGTTAAAAACAAACTGATTTCAGTCTTTTATTTATTCAATAATTTCCTGTACTGTAACCTTGCCCTCCTACTTTTCATCCTACACCATCTCATTCAGGAGAGATTTGGGTTAAAATACAGCTACTGGATCACAGATCCTATGAAATGAGATACAGCCTTTAATCATGTTGATGCTAAATAGATTATCTACAGAAAGCCGTGTGTTTGGTGTGCTCCCTTTTAGATCCATGCACAGGGATTACTATAGGAACATATATCTATACACCAAGAAGCATTAAAATGAGAGAATCTGCAGAACAGACAACAGATGATGAAATGTTCGTTCTGGGTTGGGAGTGAGTCTTTGCCTCAGATGAAGGAGTTCAATCATCTTGTTGTTTTGTTCATGACTGATGGTGGGATGAAATGAGAGATGGTCCAATGGGTCGGGGCTTCTTCTTCCGTAATGAGGGTTTTGGTCCAAGTGTGGTATAGAAGCCAAAAGGCAAAGATCTAATTGATTTTTTTTATGTTAGTAAGTAGTAAATAAGTAAAGTTTATTTATAAAGCATCTTTCACAAAAATAAATCACAAAGTGCTTCATAAAAAACATCAGAATTGAAACATGATTAAAAGACAAAGAACCAAAAGCATCAAGATAAAATAAAAGACTATTAAAACAAACAAAAAATAATAAAACAAATTAAAGTTATCATTTAAAACCCATAATGATCAAAGTACAAATAAAGCTGGTTAAACACCAATGACAGAACACAAAAAATGTAATTAAAAACAGTTTTGAATAATAGGGTTATCAGCTGCTTTTTAAAGACTGTCGATACAGCATAAAACTAAAAGAAGTTCATTCTAAAGTCGAGGTGCAACAGACCGGAAAGAGCGTTCCAACTCTCACCTTTAGTCATGAGGTCCTGGGCTGAAATGGGCATCCTCCAATAGGGTGGCTGGACTCAGTCTGGGTGACAAGGTGAGGATCTCCATCATCCAGGAGGAGCTCAGACTAGAGCTGCTGCTCCTCCTCAATGAAAGGAGTCAGGGGAGGTTTGTGCGCCTGACTAGAATTCCTTCAGGTCACCTTCCTCTGGAAGTTTTCTTTCTGGCATCAAAACATCTTGGGATCCTCCAGGAGGAGCTGGAGGAGAGATTCTCTCCTCGCTCTGTTACCTATAAACTCAGTCTTGGATAAGCAGAATAATGGATGAATGGACACCAGCTGGAGAGAAGTAGTTGCTTTTAAAATAATCCTCAAGTTGTATTTGATTCAAACGAATGTTCCTGAAACTATTTTTAGCAATCACAATTTAATGCACCAAACCATTTTATTTAAATAAAGGGTTAATTATGCATTTAAAATGTTGCAATAAAAGCTCCATTTTTAAAAGGTAAAAATTTAAGGAGTCACCTTCTAAACAGGCCTATTTGGGGTTTTGATTTTACAGAAGTTCTTGCACCTTGAAAGACAAAAAGTGACATAAAGTATTAAATGTTGCATCTCACTGAAACGTTTTTTTTTATTTTATTTTATTCATGTTCATAATAATAGTATGCATATCAGACCATCTGGCCTGTGGAGGCATTGAAGGGGGCACTGAATTCAAAGAGGTGGGCATTGCCCCCCGCTGGACCTCACTTAGTGGCACCACTGTTTGAATGACTCCTGTTATTTTTTAACTGTTAAAAAAAGAAGAACATAGCAGCGACACAATCACTGTTTAAGAATGTCAAAGACAGTAGATTACAAACCAATGCAGAACTGTTATTTTGGGACTTTATTGTTGCCAGGAAATCATAATGATGACCTTTGAGGGAATATTCATCTTTCCAGCTACAACATAATCAAACACACAAGATTTAGATAAGAGTGGAGACAGAAAACAGGTTCAGCCTCTCGTAAATTTGTTGAATGCTGCTTTAGGCATGAATTCACAGCTACCAACATCAACCAAAAACATAAATTTATACTCCACACAGAGCTATAAAGGCAGAGAAAATATGAAGGGAAAAGACAGAAGGTGGTGCCTTAATCACTCACTCATTTCCCTCTTTTCTTCTCCGTCTCTATTTCTCTTTCTGTGTGCCTTTGGAGGCGCTTTAGTCACCGTAATCCGCTGAGCGATGCTTTAATCACATCTTCGTGGGTCTCCACTTTTTAATTAAGGCCCACGTTTCAGCTCATTTCACTGCGCATATTTAGCGAGCCGGTGGGACGCCAAGGCATTCATCAGAAAAAAAAAATGTCTGACAGAAAACCATCAAGCTGCTCCTGAACATGGGCTGTAAAGACACTGATTGGGTCCTGAGCGAAGGACAGATGAAGGCCGACAATTATAAACACAAACACACCACTGCATATGCTTCAGATCCACACGACAGAAATGTGATTTTCCTCTCTGTTCTTAGTCACCTAATGTCTTGGCTGCAGCAGTAAAGGGCACCTCTGACACTTGGCTCTTTTGAACAAGCCAATTAAACATTTTCTCCAAATAACATTTTCTCTGGCTATAACGCAGCACGCTGTGCCGTAGCTGTTAGAGTAATTGCCTTTTGGTCCCTGGTTTGAAATTGTTTTGTTAGGTTTGTTCTAAATAAAATGTCATTACTTTAATCGCCGTCCGCCTCTGTGTGGAGCTGGCAAATTTGAAATTTAAATGAAATCTTTTATCCACATGTTGGGACATCAGATCCTCTTCACACAAACGGAATAAAAAGCACGCAAACTTCCTCAAACATGATCTCCAATCAGTTTCTCTTAACATATACCCAGATTTGATGATTGCTCCCTCAAATCTTTTTCACACTTTATATTTGTAATTTTCTCTGTTGTTCATTTTTCTCTCTCCTCTCTCTCTCTCTCTCTCTCTCTCTCTCTCTCACACAGACAGCTCCGCCCATCGCTCCATCAGTGATTATCACCGAGTCTTCCATTAACTTCACAGCGAGCGGTTTTTCATCTCCCTCAGATTGCTCCTGTTTGTCATCCTAAGCTCTGCCTTCAATCATGTTTGCCCACGCCTTTATAGCACATGGCCCATTTAATTGGATTGAAAACCCTGTTTTGAATACGTAAGAGAGGGAGCTGCATAATAATCAGAAATATTCTAATGAAGCACAGGGCTTTAATTGGCATTTCTGGGGGTGTTGCAGGGGACAGAGTCACTTTTTGTGTCGGGTTAACAATGATGTGGCCTTTATAAGAGGTTAGCTAGGAGGCTACATATATAGATACATGCAGCTGGAGCATTGTGCAGACAAATTTAATAAAATAATAGCTTAATTTGTAGAGAGAGATTAAAAAAATGCCCAAACATCTGGGGCCTTATGTACAAAAACTTGTGCTGAAACAGCACATGCACAAACAAAGCCAGTAGTGTGAAACTGTGTGTGTGCATGCACATTTCCTTTGCACATTCCAATCAACAGGGAATTGAGCACACACCTGAATTTAAATAAGCAAAAATGTGCAAATATGCCCTGCACATGTGATTATCTTCTCTACACAATCAAAAATAATGTCTACACATGGAAATAAAGAGGAACTTTAAGAAATGCCAGTTAGAGATGCTCCTAACTAAAGATGTTTGGTGCTCTCTTGAGGTTTTAGCACCAAACACAAGAAGCAACTGGAACAGCATGTATGGAGTTTATAATGGGGATTGCATCCCTGCAGACATTTCTAAAGAAATGTCCAGATATAAAAGTGAAGCTGATCACATGATATCAAAATATCATACACACACGCACACTATTGTTGTAAATATTGACAAGCTCTGTCAAAAGGTGGGAGGCTGAAGCGTGTGTTTATTGACATAAGTACAGTAACGCAGAGACGCTCAAAAATTTGGAAGAATACTCTGAACCTGTAACCTGCAAAAAACCAAGAAGTCACTTGAATCCCTGACAGGATGATGTTTGGAGGAGCATAGATTATTATACACCATGCTAGCTAACCTCTTCACACCCATTCTGTTCATTTGACACAATGCTGGTTAGCTTTGTCTGCGCATCACTTGATGCATAATTTGTATATCGACTGAATGAAAATGCTTCTGTTTAGCATAAATACATTCATCATGTCCATAGCTTTAATTACATCACAAGCTATTGCTGCCGATTGTCTCCTCACACTGTGCCATTTGCAAATTCCTCTAATGAGGCTAAAGCTGCTGCTATTAAAGATTTTTTCTGCACCACTCTGTGCAGTCTTCATGAGTATCCACTCATGGATTTGCATCCACGTGGATGTTGTTCATCATGTGTCTCTGGTGAGTGCAATAATTATTTTCACATCATTTAACATTTTCCCAGCATGCTGTCTGTCAACAACATGCTAGCCATGAAGTTAGCGTGGGACTAAAACATGTTCTCACAGTCAGTTCATTATTGATTTATCTGGAGTTTTTCATGGCAAAGGGTAAAGATAATGTAAAGTTTGCATTTTTGTTCATTTTCCCTTATGCAGCATTATACATTTTACCAGGAACACTGCTGTTGTAAGAAAATCTGAAAAGTACAGTAGGTTATGAACTCAAAAAAGAGTGAAGATAGACAGCATGAAGTAGTTAGAACAAAGCGTCAGAGCTCTTATAGGCCAAATCCTTTGCTTTTTCATGTCATTCTCTCACACATACACACACAATGGCTGACAGAAAAAGAAGGGTGATTCCTTTTCTTTGAGCTGACATGAAGATCAGTGTTCCGTGGGCCGGTCAGCCTACCAAGCATGTTCACTGTCGACTGCAATACTTCCTGACACTGCAGCCTCAGGGACAAGAGGACTCTGTCGCATCTGCTCATACACACACACACACACACACACACACACATAGAGGAGCACACACAAAGCACAAAAACACAAATCTGTTTTAGGGGTAAAAGTAAATATCAATATGTATTTGTGGCAACCTTTCTGAAGCTACATGTGAATGTGCACACACAGGATGAGGCGTGTGTGTTCATCTCTGTGTGTGTATGGGGATGTGTGAGTGTTGAAGACGCTGCCCTTCTGCCTCGTCTGCAAATGCCAGCCAGGACCAATGTGTCAGTATGTGCAAACGCCCGTCATGATAAGGGAGAAGGGCAGAGGCTGGGAGGATGGGAGTTACACGAGTGTAGGATTATGATAGAAAATAAGCTATTGTATTTACATGAATGAAATATAACCTCTAAAAACACTAATGCCAGAAACAAGCTCCAAATATGGTCTAAAAGAAATAAAATAAAGATTTTTGTTTTTACTCATCATTCTGTTTGTAGTATGTTGCATCAACAGCTCATCTGAGCAGCATAAAAGTGGTGCTGCTGTATCAGGAGAGAAAACGAAACAAAGTTTATCAGCCCGGCAATTATAAATATATATAAAGCATTTATATCTATATTTAGGTTCAAGTGAACCGAATCTGCTTCCAACTCGGATACAGTTTTGGCTTGAAGATTTTCTTTGATTTGCGCATTTTTAAGATCAAGTTTCTGTTCTGGGAGATGCGACTGGACCTCTGATTTGATCGTTCCACAGGGACGCTGGTGTAAATCTATTTCCAGAGGGAGTCGTCTGTTAGGTCTGATCGGAAAATAAAACTTCAAACGTCCAGTCAAAGTTCACAGCTGTTACTCATCACAGATATTCATGAGTTACAGGAACACTAAAAACAAATTGTTGTGTTGTTTACAAAAATGCTATAATAAGCACAGATAGATAGATAGATAGATAGATAGATAGATAGATAGATAGATAGATAGATAGATAGATAGATAGATAGATAGATAGATAGATAGATAGATAGATAGATAGATAGATAGATAGATAGATAGATATAGATATATATAGATAGATTTAGTGTTTGTACTATTGCCTTCTTGCCCGTGTGTACCAGTGTCTGTGTGTTTATGACTAAACTGTGGATACACATATCAAATAGAAATGGGGTCACCAATATAACAAGCTTTGTTATCCACACATGGTCAGTGGGCTCTGGTAAAATGGCTGAGCAGACAGGAACACACACACACACACACAGACAGGTCGCCCTGAAGCAACCCACATATAGGCGACATGTTGGCACTGATGAGGGCAGACAGCTCGCCCTATACACTTAGAGAGACCCAGACAGGATGGCCTGGTGCCAGGAGCTGCTATAAGGTTTGTGTGTGTGTGTGTGTGTTTTGGCTTTGCCCACCTAAATTATCTTACTGAGTTCAATACCCCATTACAAATTGAGGGGTGGGGGCCTCTGCCTCAACTGACCGGGGTCTGAGAGGACAGGAAAGAGACAAACAGAAGGGTTGGACCAGTCGCCGTTTCTATTGAACATGAACAGAGGGAACAAAGTTAATGGCAGTGACAATGTTAAACCCAAACAAGGTTTGGATGTGAGGAAGTGAGGAAATGTTGTCAGTTTGTCCTCCAGCTGTCTAAAGGCTGTGTTAACTGAGCTGCTGCTGCTGGTAAATGAGAGGGATACTACTCACCTGGTTACCAGCCAAGGCATGCCCAGCCAAGGTATGCTAGTCACTAGCTATCTCTCCAATGCTAATGCCAGCCTATCCATGCTAATAGACAGCAGAGGGAGTAGGAAGTCCAGTGGGTGTCCAGCCTAAGCATGCTAGTCATTAGCCTGTCCAATGCTAACACAAGTGAGAAGTCTCCTTCTCATTTACTAGCAGCCACAGCTCAGTTACCAGTACCGGCCTATCAATGGACAGATCGGTTGCTGCCTTAGGAATTGACATAGCCAACATGCGACAAGGACATAGTCACAACAGGATGCACAAGAGTCTTAATTTTGGTCCTGGAACCACACCATAAGACCCAAGCTTAAGACTCTCAGCATAACTAAAGGGATGAGTTAGGTAAATCAAACCTAACCCTAGTAAGAATAAAGATCAAAAATGAAATACCGTATTGATCCAAATATAAGATGAGGATTTATTTTTGTTGAAAATAATGTAAAAATGCTGGGTTGTCTTATACTGTAATCAGGGTCTTGTAGTTTGGGGGTCATTACACGACCGCACCAGCAGAAGCCGCAGGCTTTTTGTAAAGGCAGCAGCAATAGGAAGCTCAGCTCAGACCGCAACCAATTTGGTCTGGACCAGCACAAAGTTACAGGCCCACTGGGGATTAAAATGCCCGATGATCAGTCCAGGCCGATCCACTTCCAGACTCAGTGCAGGTGCTTTCTGTGTGAGCGGCTCAGTGCGGACTTCTGTCAGGTGAGGGCTCGCTTTGGTCGATCCACACATGCTTCCTTCACATGAGCTTGTCACCAGTGTTGCCAGTAACGCGTTACTAAGTAGTGCTTTACTCTAAAATTACGTCATTTTCAATAACGAGTAATCTAACGCGCTACTATTTCCAATCCAGTAATCTGATTAAAGTTATTTTTTTTCGAGCCACTGTGCGTTACTTTGCGTTACTATCTTTGTCCATTTCCTTAAAATATTTATTTTCTTCCTGCATTTCTGTGAGCGGTGTTGTGTCACATTCCCAGCATGAGGTGAAGTCGCGTTTTCAACACATGCACAGCTGCGGAGTCGCTCCAGCTGGAGGAGGAGTCACTGACCTGTGATAAAGTAGCCTATTTACCTGAATATCCGGGCATTATTTTTGTAAACTCCTCTGATACAACAGCTTTGTTTTATCTTCGGGATCTAGACTTTATTAAGGAGTGTGAGACTGAGAACAAACGGAGAACTGCCCGAGCAGGAACAGCTGACTGTCTGTCTGACAGCCTGGCACTAGCAGCCTGAATGTAGCCGTAGCTCCAAAAAGCTGGACTGAAGCAGCGCCAGCCCTTTTTTTGGATTATCATCATGACCTGGATGACTGAGAACCTTCACCAGCAACTAAAGAGACGTTTTGATGCATCCTTCAGACAAACACAGCAGTCGGTAAACAAAGCAGCAGCAGAAACACGAGCTGCTGTTAGCTCCTCATGGTCCTAAAACCCTCTGCTTCAAAGCTTCAAAACTTCACCGCGGTACTGATGACAGGAGCTACTGTAGATTATTCATTTTAGTCATAGTTGTGCATTTTACTTTACTTTAAATTCAAAAAAAAATTTTAGATTTTTTTTAAATAAATGAATAAATAAGTCTTTCTAAAAGATGAGATTTAGTTGTCAAACAAAACTTTTTCCAAAAAGTATATTTAGAAAAGAGGGTCAGGTAGGGTTAGGGTTGACCTGGATTTCAGGTAAATACTGTAAAAACCAGCTGCATCAACACAAACAACTATGGAGGAGAGAGATGATCGTTTTCTATCTGGAATAAATACAGTCAGGATTTAGAGTTAGTGTCAGATAAAGATGATAACATTAAGGTTTGTTCTAATGTTCATTAAAATGTTCTGATGTTAATAAAACATGTTAAAATGAATTTAATAGTTACAGTAATAAACAAGTTATTTTATAAAAGGTAGTTTTGCCATAAAAGTGTTAAATGTCAGGTCAAGAAAGACTGTCTTTAATTTATATTTCATAAAAAACAAGAATTTTTTTTCAGGAAATAGTTTGGAAGTTCAACTTTAATGTCAGGAGATCCTTTTTGTTGACTTGTTGTCAAAATTCACTTCTAATAAAGGGTTTTAGTAAAACTGGAGGTTATTTTAATGTTGAGGCGGGAGGAGGAGTCATCGGCAGCTGAATGTCACTAATAAAGTAACTTAAAAAGTAACTAGTAATCTTACTTAGTTACTTTTAAAGTCAAGTAGTCAGTAAAGTAACTAAGTTACTTTTTAAGGGAGTAATCAGTAATCAGTAGTCGGATTACTTTTTCAAAGTAACTGTGGCAACACTGCTCGTCACACAGCTGCACAGAACCTCAGTCAGGTGGGCTCTGCACACATTATTGGTGCAGCGCTATTTCTGTAGCCAACACATCACCTCCGTTCTCGCTAAATCTACACTCATGACTTTTACTATTCTCAAGTATCTTCATTTGCACCACACACACACACACACACACACACACACACACACACACACACACACACACACACACACACACACACACACACACACACACAGAGAGAGAGAGAGAAAGAGAGGGGGAGATTTAACGGAATATTTTTCTCTTTTTTCCAATTGATGGAAATCCATCACCACGACAGAGAACTTTAACTCCTGATTAACAGGCAAATTAAAGCAGTCTGTAATTAGGGTATTGTTTAAATGACTTTCTCAAAAATTTCAATGAAAATAGTTTCTTTAAAAAATTAATTTAGTCTTTTTCCTGAAGATTATTTTTGGAGAGGGGGGTGGTCTTATAATCGGGGTCGTCCTATATTCGGGCCGGTATTTCTTGTTAAAAGTTGGCAGGGTTTAGGCCTCCTGGACGGAATCTGGGAGCTGTTTCCATGGGAGAAGATTCTGGTGACTGAAAGCTCTTCCTCCCATTCTACTTCTCATGGTATTTGTGGAAAATTAGCCCAGTAAAAAAAGACCCAGACCCACAACACTCCACAACACCCTCAGGTGTTCTATAATGATCATTCAGTCTTTGTCTGTCTGATTTATATCTAGATGTTGGTCTATTCATTCATTCTATCTACTGTATCTTTGGGGAATAAAACCAAAGCATTAATTTTGTACAAGTATGGTATCAGTCTCCCAAAATACACTTCTAGGTGTAAATGAGAGTCAGACAGCACAGAGAGGGGTCTGTGTCTAACTGAGACCGAGTGAAAGAGCAAACAAGGGAAAAGTCTGACATTTAGTCTCACTAAAGCTCACCCTGAAACAGACTGAGACACACACACACCTACATACTACACGTGAGACACAGACCACCTGCTGTTCAAGACACTAGCTGGTTATGCTAATGTCTTTTCACTGAGACTGTCAAAACGTGGAACGGAATTAGCATGAAGCTGATTTTAAACCATTTACACACCATACACACACACTCAGTCATATGCATAGACTGCAGAGCCTTATCTAACACTGTGAATAGTCAGCACATGGTGCAAAACGAAGGAACATAATGTAAAAGTGAAAGGGATAGCTGCAGTTCTAACACTAAACTTAATATCAATAAAGGCAAATAAAGAATAATTTTAGTGGTTTTTGTTTTTCAAAAATGATCTAAAACTAGAAGTAATAATTTTGGGTTAGAATAAAACAAACTCTCTGAAGAATACCAACAAGTGCACAATAGTTTCAATGGTTTGTACACAGAAAAGCATGTTTAGGCTTTCAGGATTTTCCAGTTGGGGCTGCATGGTGGCACAGGTGTTAGCACTGTTGCCTCACAGCAAGAAAGTCACAGGTACCAGTCCCGGCTGTGGCCTTTCTGCGTGGAGTTTGCATGCTTTCCCCATCTATGTGTGGGTTTCCTTTGGGTACTCCAGTTTACCACTGCCCTAAATTGTTCATTGATTTGGATAAAAGTCTGCCAAATAAACATAAACATCTCTCGTATCCCAGCAAAGCATCTCTTCCTTTACCTAAGACAACTCATGGTTTGCCAGAATCTAGAAACTGACCAAAGGTCCAACTCACCAAATTCCTCCCTCACCAGAGGTGAGTCCAAGCCATACTTCACTTAGCCTGCCCATACATGTTACCTATTTCAGGGGTTCTACATGCTAACCCATCTCTTTAGGACTATTTTGTTAAAAAATACCAACAGCAAGGTTTGGTGGTTACAGCCTTGACTTATATCAGCCACTTATGACCAAAGCTCCATACAGCAGCAGCAGCAGCGGTGGCGGCCTAGAACATGAGTTATTTGGACTCAATGTCCCTGAACTTCATTTGGTATTAGTACAGTTGATTCAGATATGTGGTCAGATATCTGAAAATACAGTCATTACATCAGTCTATGTGGTGTAGGTAGCCTTGATAATAAAACCAGTACCTGACTGGACTGTGACTATTGGCTGTTACTATCTATTGTTAAATTACATCTTCTGCATTAGTTCTACAGAAGCCTGTTAATCACCCACTGATTCAAATCAGTTGTGATGGAGCTGAGAAACATCTAAAACATGCTGGATAGTTTCCCTCCAGGACTGGAGGAACTATCCAGCAACCCCCTCTCAATGTTGTCTCAATATTGTTGCACTTTATGACACAAGTACTAAATTATAAGGAAACTGGGATGGGTTTGACAAGGATTTCCAGATGTTGTGCAACTGTTTTGCTGAATTTTTTACATTTTAAAAATTCAAGCAACATAACAGTGAGGCCTTGTGACTCACTCAAGGAATTTGAGAGCCCTCATTAAGACATTTTGGACACATCTTTGCAAATACAGTTTGAAATTTGTTGCCAAAAACCATAATCCAGTGAGATACTGACTTAAGTGAAACACATGTTTGAGGGTGCAGTGTGTTATGATGACATTATAACTAGAAAAAAGTTCTACAACAAAACATCACTCAGGTATGCCATTCTTTTAAGTTAAACCCAACCACAAAATGACACCACCATAAAAGTCCCTCTTCACATTGCATCTCACAGCAAGATGTCAACAAGGTTTGGTAGTCTGATTTACAGCTTGGTGCTTAAAACAAAGCTAAAGCTCTTTTTTAGAGGCAAAGCAATACCACCATCTTCTCTTCCACCAACAAGAAGTAACATTTGGCTGCTGAGACTAGAAGTTAGTTCCCCCAGTTTTTATTTGAACATATTGCTTTTCTCTCAAGGCAACATACAGTATGTACCGCTGTGTGAAAAATGTCATAAATGTTTCTTTAAGTATCTAAACTCTCATTAAACCTCAATACAGAGTCCGTGGTGGAGAATGGTACACTGAACATTCTGTGAAAAAACAGTCTAAAGTGAATATCGTATTTTTTCCTTTCGGCATGAAGAAAATTCCTTTAATTTTAATATTAATAATGCATCAGTTTTATATAGCGCTTTTTAGGTCACTCAAAGACGCTTTACAGAGTTACATTATTCATTCATACAGTCATTCTCACTGGTGGTGGTAAACTACGACTAATGTCTGTAGCCACAGCTGCCCTGGGGCAGATTGACAGAGGCGAGGCTGCCATTCTGCGCCATCGGCCCTTCTGACCACCACCAACATTCACACACAGTCACACTCACATTCACACAGGCAAGGTGGGTGAAGTGTCTTGCCCAAGGACACAACGACAATCTAACCCAGCCAGAGCTGGGGATTGAACCGGTGACCCTCCGGTTACCAGACCGGCCACTCTCCCAACTGAGCTAGTGCCGCCCCAATTTTGTTCCCTCACATATTTGTAAGAATACACCAAACACATCAGCTCAGCAGCAGTGTGCACATATAGGCACAAACATAAAGCAACCACTCTATAGGGCAATCAGCTACAGCTATGAAGGTTTCAACAGAAGATTCACCTATTTCCCCTTCTATTCACTCAATTCTGCAAGGAACAACAGATGGATGGAGCAAAGAAAAGAGTGAGACGTGCAAAGAAGAACCAAGGTTGTTTCTTCGTTCTTTGTTTTTCCTTGTTCTTTTATCTGAACTGAGGCTAAATTCTGTGTTGCCATATGTTGACCTACAGAGGAATGTGCCATATGTTCAGAAAATCATCAAAAACACTCGAGGTAAACACTGAATTCATTTATTAATGGGTAGATTCAAAAGAAAGCTATCCGAGACCTTAGTGGTATGCCAGAAGAGCTGTTTGCTGCAACGAGAAGAAGAGGATTAATGAGTCTGATTTACTTTGAATTCAGCCTGGTACATAATTGTGAATGCAAATACACAAATTATTTTTTTAAAAGAGCAAGGCCTTAGGATGCACTAATAAATTAGTTCTATGACTTACAGTAATAGTGCTTTCAGGATACATATTTTAGTAATTTGGATGTTTTTCTTTGTTTTTTAACATGTTCAAGGGTTTAAAAACACATTTCATGCATGTTTATATTGTAAAGGCTGGCTGAACCCACCGATAACCCACATCATTTAAAATCACTGAGGAGGAATCAAGTAAAACTGAATGTGCTTTTAGTAGGAGAAGCATTTTTAGTCCCAACACACTTTATTTCTTGTGATTTTGATGATTATGAGTTACAGATCATGAACCCAAAATTCAAGTTCAGGAAAATGAAAGACACCTGACCTGCAGATGAGCTGAAGGCTGCTATCAGAGCAACCTGGGCTTCTATTACACCTCAGCAGTGCCACAGGCTGATCGCCTCCATGCCACGCTGCTTTGATGCAGTAATTCATGCAAAAGGAAGCACAACCAAAAATTGAGTACAAATACATGAACAAACTTTACAGAAGTCTCACATTTCTATTTAAAATATCCTTTTTAATTAATATTATGTGATAATCTAATTTTCTGAGTCACTGAATTTTGGGTTTTCATTATCTGTGAAGTCATTCAAATTGCAAGAAATAAAGGCTTGAAATATTTTCCTCTATGTGTAATGAATGTATATAATATAAATAATATATCACTTTCTGAAATGAGTGACCAAAAAATACTGAACGCTTTCATGACATTCTAATTTTTTTAGTTGTATACCTGTTAGAGGGTGTAGCGTTTTGAAATAACTATTAGTTATTTTAACTACACCCTCTTCAGATAACATTAGCTTATTTTTGGTTTATAATGAAAAGTGATAAACTGTCATTTAACCCTGATAATAGCTAATATTTATTGAAGGCATCTAGGTTCTTTGAAAGAGTACAGTGAATTGAAATACCTTATTAATAACGTGAACTGAGACCAGATAAGGATTGAACAATTGTTTAATTTGAAAAACCTAAGAACACAGACAGATAAGACAGTTTGAAAGTTTGATGTAAACACAATTAATATTCTTAAACATGGTGAGGATGTTAAAGATAGGTTAATTGTGAGTTTTAACGGACCGTAGCATATGTTTTAATGACTAGGGAAGTTAGTTAAATTAGTTAACCTAGTTGTGACTTTAAGAGTCAATTTAGGCTAATTTGAGTTTGGATTTGGTTTGGCTTAATTTAGTTTGGAAGAATTAAGCTTTATCAAAGCAAACCTCTCGATCAGAAAGTGGTGTTCGTGTCACACAGTGGAAGTTTGTGTTTTATTGTGTTTTTATTTCATTTTATACTTTTTAACAGATGGTTGCATGTTTAATTGTTTTTTATTAACTTTTCGATGCATGGTTTGTTTCTGGAATGATGGACACTGTGGACTCCAATTGAGTGACTAATGACAGGCACCTGTCAAGTTGGGGGTGTGCCCGGAAGCAGGTGGCAGGTGCTATTGAGCGAGGGATTAAAAGGAGGAAGCGGTGCAGAGGAAGGGGTGGAGGACCAGCCAGACGGACATAGAATCCCGAAAACGATCGGAGTGCCGGGAGCCGGAGGAGCTGTTCACCCGAGACCGGAGTCATTATATGTGGGAGCAACGCGTGTGATTGACAGCGGGGCAGAGGACGGACCTCTGCCCGCATCCGTGAGTTGACTTCCACTGTCTTATGCGGGGTGACGCTCCGTGGGGGCGGACCTGCACAAAGATCTGGGCCGGTCAGCCCGGTCCCACAGACCAGATTCCTGGTGCGTGTTTTGTTGTCAGCAGAGAGGAGCAGCGCGAGAGGCCTGGGGATCCCTGCTGGACTGATCGCCTGATGAGGACGGCGCTGACGGAAGGACGGACGCGGAAGTCGGGAGCGCGCGCACCACCGGCCACCTTCCTGCAGATCTCCTGGTGACAGCATTCGCCCAGGGAGGAGCCTGCTACGGTCCCAGGAAATCAGAACTGGTTTTGAGAATTTTAGGACGTTTTAGTTATCTTATGGACTTTTAGTTTAGTTTTTATCAAACTATTTTAATATTCCCTTTTAGTATACTTGGTGTTTTTTTAACTGGGATTTTAGTTTTTACCCAGTTTTTATGTAATAAAAATAACTTGGAACAAGTAGATCTGCTCTTAGTGTCTCTGTCCTGAAGATTCGGGCACTTGCTCCCTCACTTGTATAGGTAGAACGTCCCTTGTGCAGTGTATGAGTCTTTCAACTCCGGCATTGCCCAGGTGACATATTTTGGCGTTAGTCGGCAGGATACAGGTTTGGGAGCAGTGTTTTGTTTCTGAGGGCAGACACAAAATGATGATGCCTGTGTATCCAGGTGCCCCATGGGTACCAAAGTACAGGGGCCCGGATGCAGATGTTCCATATAGAGATTGGAAAGAGCAGATACAGGGGTTGTTAAATGCTCAAGAAATAGATGAGTCCAGGAAAATAGAAATCTTAATTGGGGCTCTGAGTGGTGAGGCAAAGCGTCAAGTTTCTGTGTTGGAGGAAGCGGCCAAAGACCGGGTTAGAAAAATCTTCAGTTATTTAGACTCATTATATGGTGATAATACTCCTGTAGCAGTATTAAGGTCGCAGTTTTTTAGTTGCGTACAAAAACCTAATGAGTCTGTGAAAGCGTTCACCTTGAGATTGAGGGAGCTATATTGCAGGCTGCGGCAGCGCAGTCCTGACCACGCACCCACTGAGGAGAGTTTGCAAGAGCAAATGCTGTTAGGTCTGTGTGAAGGCCCACTGTCACAGACTCTGCGAGCCTATGTGAGACACAACCCTGATGAGGATTTTGCAGCGGTCCATCGGGAAGCTTTACTCTTGGAGGAAGAACAGTTGGGACGCCAAGGACTGCAAACTACTTGCTTTACAGTGGGTGAGTCCAGAAGCAATAAGCCACCATGTGAACCAGACTGGAAAGAGAGATTTTAAAAGGAAATTATGGATGATGTGAAGAGCCAAATGAGAGAACTTGTAAAAGATGTTGTTGATGAGATTAAACCTCTCCTGCCACAACCAAGTCAGACCAACTCGGCTCCTAATAAATCAAGATTTAAGCCAAGGCGCTCTGGGTACATTAACAGCTGGACACAGGATGGTGAGCCTATATGCCATCGCTGCAAGCAAGTTGGGCATATTGCCCGGTTTTGCCAAAACACACTAGACCAGCAGCCGTTAAACTAAATAACCCTGCTACCGAGGCCCAGGTAGTAGGGACAATGTGTGTGTTAAACAAGAAAAGGGCCCGAGTATCTTTTGTTGGACAATGTCCCCTCATAGAAGTGTGCATGGGAGGGGTTAAGATGACTGCATTGTTAGATACTGGCTCTCAGGTCACATTGGTGCAGCAGCAAGTGATGGACACTCATTTTCCAGAAGTGAACAAAACAGATGCACCCTTGGTTTTTGCCTTAAAGGCAGCCAATGGACTTGAGATACCATATTCAAGTTATGCCATTATGGATTTTGAGGTGGAAGGTGTTAAAATTCCAGACAAAGGGGTTGTGGTTGTGAGAAATGACTGTTCAACACACCCTGTAATTGTTGGGATGAATGTGATCAGTGCATGTTGGGATGTTGTCTTCACCCAAGGAAAGTCTGCTTCTCTCCCCCAGACATTTAAAACCCACAGAGCATGGAAGGAGGCTTTGGCTGTCTGTCGGGAGACTGTTATCACCCGACGAGATGGTTTTCTGGGCTATGTCCGGCCGGCCAGCCGCCGAGGGGTTCGGGTCTCCCCAAATTGTGAAGCTACAGTTTGGGGCCGAGCATGCAGAGGCAGGAGCGGAGCAGAACGTCTGGTGTTGGTGGAGGCTCCGTCAGATGATAAACCCTGGGGGGTCGCCAGGACCCTGTCGGTAATCAAAGGAGGCAGGCTTCCCATCAGGATTTGTAACCCTCACCCATATGAAATCACCATAGGACGGTACCAGAAACTGGGTCAGCTGTACCAGGTGGAGGAGTCTGATGTACAGGGAGACAATGACCTAAGTCTGACGATGGGACCTGATGGTGTGGTCGAGGTGGGTGTAGTGGAGGCAGTTGGACCGGAAGAGCCTGCAATCCCTGATGATGAGGTGAGCCAACTAACACGCTGTTTAGACCTGACCCCACAGCAGAAGGCGGAGCTGCAGGCCCTGATTCAGAGATGGCGGAGAGTGTTTGCTGCAGATGAGGAGGACTATGGAAGAACTGATTTGGTTCAACATCAGATCCACACAGGTGACGCACCACCCATTAAACAGAGATACCGCCCCTTGTCACCACTGATGTATAAGGAGATTAAAACACTCCTGAATGATATGTTGGGTAAGGGTGTCATCCGGGAGAGCAGTAGTCCCTGGGCTGCCTCTATTGTGTTGGTGAAGAAGAAGGATGGTAGCTGGCGGTTCTGTGTGGATTATAGGAAACTTAATGCAGTAACTCACAAAGATGCTTTTCCCCTCCCACGGATTGAAGAGACCCTGACGTGCTTGACCAGAGCAGAGTGGTTTTCTACACTGGACCTTGCCAGTGGATATTGGCAAGTGGAAATGGATCCACAGGATCGTGAGAAAACTGCTTTTACCACCCCTCTAGGTCTTTTTGAGTTCGATCGCATGCCTTTTGGGCTTTGTAATGCCCCTGCCACATTCCAGCGGTTGATGCAGCGATGCTTAAGTAACCACATGTCAGAGTCTGTGTTGGTGTACTTGGATGATATAATAATCTACTCACCTGATTTTTCTACTCACCTACAGCAGTTGGAGAGTGTCTTGCAGAAACTGTGGCAACATGGGTTGAAGCTGAGGTTGGGCAAATGTAAGCTGTTGCAGCGGCAGGTGAAGTTCCTTGGGCATCTTGTTGACCAACAAGGGGTAAGACCAGACCCAGAGAAAATCAAAGCTGTCCAGGACTGGCCTGTCCCCTCTACCACTCGCCAGGTCAGGGCCTTTTTAGGCCTAGCTGGGTATTACAGACGATTTGTCCCTGGATTTGCAAAAGTGGCTCGACCCCTACATGCCCTTTTAACAGGACAGTGTCACAAAAAGCCTGATATTCAAGTCCAGTGGTCTACTGAATGTCAAGAAGCATTTGAACACTTGAAAGCTGCCCTTGTGGAGCCTCCCATCTTGGCCTATGCAGATTTCTCAAAACCCTTTGTACTTTACACCGATGCCAGTAACCAAGGCTTGGGTGCTGTGCTAGCCCAGGTACAAGAC
>SSNR01000156.1:352525-420759 GCA_006937965.1 Callopanchax toddi
GTAACACCAAATGACTGGTGTTCCAACTGTAATCTCTTGTTTACAGAACATTCTCTTCGCGTTCCTGCTCCCAAGGACATCCACACACTCACACACTCAAAGTGTTATAATATGCTTCTCTGCTATGTCATGCATTTTCTACCATTATAATGTGAGTGTTTAACGGGCGGAAGTCATGTGACTTGGTAACTCCCTCACAGTCCCTTGTCCAATCAGAACCATTCACAACTCCACTAACTCAGTTCTGATTAGTACACGTAATATCTTCTGATTGGTTAAATTTAAGATAACTCGTCTCAAAACTAATACTCAGTTCCGGTACGAGTCAGTCTGGTCTTGTCGAGTCCTCATACAGTCTCAGTCTTGGTCTGAGCTACAGCCTGAAAGCAGTCGGAGCTGCTATGCTGCTATCTTAGCTGAACCTTCATCAGCTTTGAACAAGGCCTCTCGTCTCTCCCTCACCACGGGACTGATCAGAAATGACTTCAGCATGCCTGCTGAAATGCCTCCCTTGCTGACCGGGACGTATCCACGGACTGTCCGGCGAGGTCCTCGGCGGCCACGCCTTCCAGGACCACCACTCCGAGTCTGGGGACTCCAGCCTCAGCTCGTGGAGAAACCAACGCCTGCCAGATCTAGGAGCGTCCACCTTTCAGTGAGCGAACACCACTTTCTGATCGAGAGGTTTGCTTTGATAAAGCTTAATTCTTCCAAACTAAATTAAGCCAAAACTAAATTCCATAACAACTCAAATTAGCCTAAAGTGACTCTTAAAGTCCCAACTAGGTTAACTAAATTAACTAATTTCCCTAGTCATTAAAACATATGCTACGGTCCGTTAAAGCTCACAATTAACCTATCTTTAACATCCTCAACATGTTTAAGAATATTAATTGTGTTTACATCAAACTGTCTTATCTGTCTGTGTTCTTAGGTTTTTCAAATTAAACGATTGTTCAATCTTATCTGGTCTCAGCTCACGTTATTAATAAGGTATTTCAATTCACTGTACTCTTTCAAAGAACCTAGATACCTTCAATAAATATTAGCTATTATCAGGGTTAAATGACAGTTTATCACTTTTCATTATAAACCAGAAATAAGCTAATGTTATCTGAAGAGGGTGTAGTTAAAATAACTAAAAGTTATTTCAAAACGCTACAGAGGTAATGGATCCCAGCACTAATGAGATGTTTTTCCAAGTCCTGTGCCCTGCAGAGAAACGTGAGGAGGTGTGGAAAAAATACCATGAGGCCGCTGCACACGCGGGGGTGGAGAAGACTCTGTCCAGCATACGTCGCTTCTTTTACTGGCCCAATATGGAAAGTGAGGTGCGTGGGTTCCAATTAGGTTGTGCTGCTTGTAGCCTGCGAAATAGAGGTCAGCCTAGAGCCCCACTACATCCTGTCGTGGTGTCATATCCTCTTGAGGTCATGGCCTTAGACTACATCACACTAGGGCGGCCTACAGACAGGTACCAGAATATTCTGGTTATGACAGATCTTTTTACACATTATGCGTGGGCAGTTCCCACTAAAGATCAAACTGCTCAGACTACAGTGCATGCCCTATGGGCTCATGTGATCCAGCCTTTTGGTTGTCCTGCCAGGTTACACTCAGACAGAGGGGCTAGTTTTGAGTCTGCTCTGATGTACCAGTTGTGCAAGTGTTATGGCATTACAAAGAGCAAAACCACTCCATATCATCCTGCTGGAAATGGAGGGGTTGAGAGGCTGAACCAAACGCTTCTACACATGTTGCGTTCACTTGAGGCAGAGAAACAACAAAGGTGGCCAGAGTGCCTCCCTGAGCTTTTGCAGGCATACAATAACACCATCCATAGTGCCACTGGGTATGCGCCGTCATACCTAATGTTTGGGCGTCATTTGAGGCAGCCAGTTGATGTAAGTCTAGGAGTAGAACAGGAACCACTCCGTCATGATCTTGGAGGATGGGTTAGAGACCATCACCAAAAACTGTCGTTTGCTTATGAAACGGCAAGAAGGAACATGATGGCTGGTGCCGCCCATAACAAAAAGATGTATGACAAGAAAGCACAAGCCCTGCCATTTGCACCAGGAGAGAGGGTGTGGATTAGAGACAGGAACAGGCAGGGGCAAGGAAAACTACATCCAAGCTGGAACTCAGAACCACATGTTGTCCTAGAACGAGTTGGAGATACAGGTGTGGTGTACAAGGTACAGTCAGAAAAGGGGGGGAGGGAGAAAATCCTTCATCGTAATGCATTAAAGCTATGCATTACCCCTGCACTGAACAATCAGCCACCAGTAGATGCGGTGAGCCCCAAGGTGGAGACGGCAGTCCAGCCCCCATTCTATGGTTTCATGCCCAGAGTGCCCGTTGTGCAGCCTGAAGGACTGCCAGAACCTCGGCACTCAATCAGGTCCAACTTTGGCCAGCCACCGGCGCGTTACAGGCCACCTGAATAAGGGGTCAGGGACTGTCAGTTAAAATAATGGGGGATGTCACACAGTGGAAGTTTGTGTTTTATTGTGTTTTTATTTCATTTTATACTTTTTAACAGATGGTTGCATGTTTAATTGTTTTTTATTAACTTTTCGATGCATGGTTTGTTTCTGGAATGATGGACACTGTGGACTCCAATTGAGTGACTAATGACAGGCACCTGTCAAGTTGGGGGTGTGCCCGGAAGCAGGTGGCAGGTGCTATTGAGCGAGGGATTAAAAGGAGGAAGCGGTGCAGAGGAAGGGGTGGAGGACCAGCCAGACGGACATAGAATCCCGAAAACGATCGGAGTGCCGGGAGCCGGAGGAGCTGTTCACCCGAGACCGGAGTCATTATATGTGGGAGCAACGCGTGTGATTGACAGCGGGGCAGAGGACGGACCTCTGCCCGCATCCGTGAGTTGACTTCCACTGTCTTATGCGGGGTGACGCTCCGTGGGGGCGGACCTGCACAAAGATCTGGGCCGGTCAGCCCGGTCCCACAGACCAGATTCCTGGTGCGTGTTTTGTTGTCAGCAGAGAGGAGCAGCGCGAGAGGCCTGGGGATCCCTGCTGGACTGATCGCCTGATGAGGACGGCGCTGACGGAAGGACGGACGCGGAAGTCGGGAGCGCGCGCACCACCGGCCACCTTCCTGCAGATCTCCTGGTGACAGCATTCGCCCAGGGAGGAGCCTGCTACGGTCCCAGGAAATCAGAACTGGTTTTGAGAATTTTAGGACGTTTTAGTTATCTTATGGACTTTTAGTTTAATTTTTATCAAACTATTTTAATATTCCATTTTAGTATACTTGGTGTTTTTTTAACTGGGATTTTAGTTTTTACCCAGTTTTTATGTAATAAAAATAACTTGGAACAAGTAGATCTGCTCTTAGTGTCTCTGTCCTAAAGATTCGGGCACTTGCTCCCTCACTTGTATAGGTAAAACGTCCCTTGTGCAGTGTATGAGTCTTTCAACTCCGGCATTGCCCAGGTGACATATTTTGGCGTTAGTCGGCAGGATACAGGTTTGGGAGCAGTGTTTTGTTTCTGAGGGCAGACACAAAATGATGATGCCTGTGTATCCAGGTGCCCCATGGGTACCAAAGTACAGGGGCCCGGATGCAGATGTTCCATATGGAGATTGGAAAGAGCAGATACAGGGGTTGTTAAATGCTCAAGAAATGGATGAGTCCAGGAAAATAGAAATCTTAATTGGGGCTCTGAGTGGTGAGGCAAAGCGTCAAGTTTCTGTGTTGGAGGAAGCGGCCAAAGACCGGGTTAGAAAAATCTTCAGTTATTTAGACTCATTATATGGTGATAATACTCCTGTAGCAGTATTAAGGTCGCAGTTTTTTAGTTGCGTACAAAAACCTAATGAGTCTGTGAAAGCGTTCACCTTGAGATTGAGGGAGCTATATTGCAGGCTGCGGCAGCGCAGTCCTGACCACGCACCCACTGAGGAGAGTTTGCAAGAGCAAATGCTGTTAGGTCTGTGTGAAGGCCCACTGTCACAGACTCTGCGAGCCTATGTGNCAGATAGTTTCACCTAAAACGCCCCAAATCCCTGTGTTCTCAAGGTCGGATTGTAACAACTTTCTTTCATTCTTTGAGAACAAAATTAGAAACATCAGGTCAGGTTTCTCACCCCCATCTGCTCCTTATTCTCCCATCCACCCTCCTCCTTTCCATACCTGGTCCTTCTTCACACCTGTTCATTTTCAGGACATCTGTCTCATTCTTAAAAACATGAAACAATCTTCAAGCCATGTTGATATTCTCCCAACCTCTTTGCTTCTTAAAGCTTTTGATCTAGTTGGCCCATGCATTGTTGATTTTATCAATCTATCCCTCCAAACCGGCTCCGTCCCCTCCATCTTTAAACACGCTGTTATTGAACCCATCCTTAAAAAACCCAGTCTGGACTCCTCTCAGCCAAATAACTACAGGCCCATTTCCAAACTGAGCTATATCTCTAAACTCTTAGAAAGAGTTGTGGCAGACCAGCTGGTCTCTTTTCTGGAACAACACAACATTTTTGATAAATTCCAATCTGGTTTCCGTAAAAAACATTCAACAGAAACAGCTTTACTCAAAGTATCCAGTGACATCATGATGGCAGCAGACTCCGGGGAGTTTACAGTCTTAGTTTTGTTGGACCTTTCTGTTGATCACAGCACCTTAATGAACAGACTCCGTGACTTGGTGGGGATCTCTGGAACAGTTTTAGACTGTACCTCTCAAACAGAAGTTTCAGTGTCCATATAAACATCATGATGTCAGATACTACAGATCTGTTCTGTGGGGTACCCCAAGGCTCTGTTCTGGGTCCACTCCTGTTTTTACTATATATCCATCCTGTTGGACAGATCATTAGTAGATGTCACAATGTCTCCTACCACCTTTATGCAGATGACATTCAGCTGTACTGCTCCTTCAAGGACTCAGAGTTCTACAAACTGTCTGAACTACTGGAGTGTCTGTCAGCTATTACTAACTAGTTAGAAAAGAACTTCCTTCAGTTAAACCCTGAAAAGACTGAATGTCTGATTGTTGCCCCTGATAGGATGGTCCCTCTGATCAGTCAACATATTGGACATTTAAGTTCTGCTGTAAAGTCAAACCTGAGGAATCTGGGTGTTATTTTCGACCAATCAATGTCTCTTGAAGGTCACTCAAAACAGCTGGTCAGAAACTGTTTTTATCATCTGAGAAATATTTCCAAACTGAGAAAGTTGGTGTCAAAACCTGAACTGGAAATGGTTCTTCATGCTTTGATCTCCTCTCGTCTAGATTACTGTAACACACTTTTCACATGTTTGAACCAAAAAGCCCTTTATGGCCTTCAGCTGGTCCAGAACTCTGCAGCGAGGCTCCTCACTGGAGCAAACAGGAAAGATGACATCACTCCTATTCTGAGGTCTCTGCACTGGTTACCTGTTAAATGTAGAGTTCATTTTAAAATCCTGACTCTAACTTTCAGGGCCCTACATGGTCAAGCTCCTGTTTATGTAACTGAACTGATAAAGCCGTACGCTCCAACCCGAGCTCTCGGGTCCACAGACCAGAATCTACTAACAGTTCCAAGGACCAGATTTAAAAGTCGAGGTGATCGCTCCTTCCAGTCTGTTGCACCGCGACTTTGGAATGACCTTCCTTTAGTTTGACGCTGTATAGACAGTCTGGACTCCTTTAAAAAGCAGTTGAAGACCAAAATANGATCTGGGCCGGTCAGCCCGGTCCCACAGACCAGATTCCTGGTGCGTGTTTTGTTGTCAGCAGAGAGGAGCAGCGCGAGAGGCCTGGGGATCCCTGCTGGACTGATCGCCTGATGAGGACGGCGCTGACGGAAGGACGGACGCGGAAGTCGGGAGCGCGCGCACCACCGGCCACCTTCCTGCAGATCTCCTGGTGACAGCATTCGCCCAGGGAGGAGCCTGCTACGGTCCCAGGAAATCAGAACTGGTTTTGAGAATTTTAGGACGTTTTAGTTATCTTATGGACTTTTAGTTTAGTTTTTATCAAACTATTTTAATATTCCCTTTTAGTATACTTGGTGTTTTTTTTAACTGGGATTTTAGTTTTTACCTAGTTTTTATGTAATAAAAATAACTTGGAACAAGTAGATCTGCTCTTAGTGTCTCTGTCCTGAAGATTCGGGCACTTGCTCCCTCACTTGTATAGGTAGAACGTCCCTTGTGCAGTGTATGAGTCTTTCAACTCCGGCATTGCCCAGGTGACATTCGCTCACTGACAGGTGGACGCTCCTAGATCTGGCAGGCGTTGATTTCTCCACGAGCTGAGGCTGGAGTCCCCAGACTCGGAGTGGTGGTCCTGGAGGGCGTGGCCGCCGAGGACCTCGCCGGACAGTCCGTGGATACGTCCCGGTCAGCAAGGGAGGCATTTCAGCAGGCATGCTGAAGTCATTTCTTATCGTCCCGTGGTGAGGGAGAGACGAGAGGGAGAGATACCAGCAGGTCTCTCAAGGCCTTGTTCAAAGCTGATGAAGGTTCAGCTAAGATAGCAGCATAGCAGCTCCGGCTTCATTCAGGCTGTAGCTCAGACCAAGACTGAGACTGTATGAAGACTCGACAAGACCAGACAAGACAAGACTGCCTCGTACCGGAACTGAGTATTAGTTTTGAGACGAGTTATCTTAAATTTAACCAATCAGAAGATATTAAGTGTACTAATCAGAACTGAGTTAGTGAAGTTGAGGGTAGTTCTGATTGGACAAGGGAACCGTGAGGGAGTTACCAACTCACATGACTTCCGCCCATTAAGACTCACATTATAGATGTAGAAAATGCATGACATAGCAGAGAAGCATATTATAACACTTTGAGTGTGAGTGTGTAGGTGACCCTGAACAGGAACACTGGCGAATGTTCTGTAAACAAGAGATTACAGTTGGAACACCAGTCATTTGGTGTTACAGAAGAGACTTCTTTACAGAGAGTGTTTTATTAGACCAGCTAGTGTCCAGTTAAGGTCATCTGGGAGATGGACACCTGAAAGTGGACAGTAGGACACCTGTAGGGATCTTGATTCAGGTTAAACATAATTCAAGAGTGATTGTATTCCAAGTTATTGGGAAAAAGATGGATTATTGTTGTGATGGTCAACAGAGGTCAAAGGTCAGAGGATGTAGCCTATTTGGTGAGGCTACAAGGGTAAGGCGTTTCAGCATCCAGACGTTCTAAACCCAAAGCAGATAATGGATTTTAATATCTGCTACTGGACCAACCCAGAGGACCTCCAGGTTTAATCCTCACACAGTCAGAACTTTGTACCAGAACTAGAGCACAGTTTTCTTTCATCCATTCATTCTCTATCAAACAGCCACAGAGATATAACTTAGAGTCAAAATTTGTTTCAAGGCATACTGACTCCAAACCAGATCTTCTATTCATGTTGGATAATGGATGTATGTATACCTATCTATACTTATACTTATAAATATACTGATGGAACATATTTATGTTGAATGTGTCAAAGTTTCGGTTAATTTTAATGTCTACTTTACATATTGTCTAAAACAATAAAGTGTGAAGACAGAATGTGGAACTCAGGCCAAAATGCAGAGGGCAGCTTCAGGGTCAAAGTTCATGAGCCTCAGCTGTGTTCATGGGGTTTGAGGCTGCCCCGTTTTCTGCCTGAAGGAAAGAAAGTGAATAGTCAAAGGCTGGTGGGGTGGGGTTCTTCATTATTTTCCTTCTTCTGGATCTAAATCTTCAGATTTAAATGTCCTGTAGAGACAGGAGGCTTCTCTTGGTCATTTTTTGAGCAGATCTAATGACGTTTTGCAGCAACTTCTTGTCAGCCTCAGAGTAGGCTACGTTATGGAAGATCTCTAAGATCTAGAAGCTGATGCTCCTATAAGGTCAGTGTATGTGCAAGCCTTAGATGTTGTCAACAGCTTCAGCTGTTTCCAGCTCCATGGTGGTTTGCTCTTCACCAATCAGCAAGCTTGTTGGAGATCTAATAAGCAAAATCATCAGCAAATTTCACATCAAGAAATCTTAAAGGATATATTTTGAAATTGTGTTTCCTTTTATTAACGAAGGATGGTTGAGTTCAGTCCATCTGAGGTGTTGTCAAAGTTTCAAACACTTTTAATGCAAATGCCACAACATGCACGGCTTGAATCCAGTTATTATTAATGCTTTTCAGACACTTGTTAAATCACTGTCGCCCAGGCCTAAAGCAAAACATTCAACAGAGAAACATTAAAAAAAGACCTCAATTCAATGAAATGAGCCTCTTCTGGACAAACACAAATGTAAAAGTTTTCAAAGCCACATTTCTAGAAATGCAGAAACAGTCTGAAGTACATATACTTTGAAAAATGTGATTTTCATTAGATTTTGTAAATCAACTGAGCAAAGTGTGTGTGCATATGTGTGTGTGTGTGTGTGTGTGGGGGGGGGGGGTGATGCCCTAAAGGCCTCGCCTTGATTTCAAGTAGAGGTATATGCAGAGCGCTGGCATTTTGATCCCCCCCACACACACACACACACAGAGTGAGAGTGATGGAGGGTTCTTTCCACAGATGTGAAGGAGGATCATTTGTGTGCATGTAACAAGCACATGTGCGCGTGCACACACACTTCGAAGGCTGTGCTCGTCTGCCACGGGTGTCAGTACATCTAAAAGGTCTCAACATAAATGGGATTAATGCAGTCTCTCTCCCATCGGCGATCATTAAGCATTCTGTTTAAAGCGCAAACATTCTCAAAATAAACGCACTTCCACTCTCCCCTGCTGCAGTAAATTATTCAAAGAGAAAAAAAATTAAAAGAAAGAGAAAATGGGGGAGAAACTGAGATGGGATGGAAATGTGAGACTCCTCTGAAGAGAGGAGGGGCCTGGATAGGAAAGACATAAATAAAAAGCAGGAATAGGAAAGAATTGTTTTAAAGCTGAAAATCCTAAACTACAAGTGGCCTTCTCATGGAGAGGTTTTCTTTTCTTCCAGGGCTGTTTTCTCTCCTTCAGTTTTTCCCTTTTCTTTTCTCTTCATCTGTCTCATTCTCTTTTGACAACTTCCTCCCTCTTTCTCCTCCCACCTCCCTCCCAGTTTGAAATCCCTGTGTCCTGCGTGCCATACGTTAATAACTGCTTACTTCCCACTGAGAGCAATCAGACTAAAACGGCTCTTTTCCACCCTTTTCAGATTCTTGAACTTCTAATGCCAGTTTGAACATTGTGTAATGAGGTCTTGACCAGTGTGACCAGTAAGGCTTCCTTTTGCAACGTGAACATTTTGAAATAAATGAGAAGATTCTGAATTTGGCTTCTAAGATGATCAAAGGAAAACAGAACCATTAAAAAGGGAGTATTGTTTCTGCTAACGTCTACTTTATCACACCTTAACCAACAGGAAACAGCATGCGTTCTTCTTTAATTTAACCCCTATATTAAGTTTTTAATTCTTATTAATGTCATTTTGCTGTCACATTCTGAAAAGTCCTCTGGCTGAATCACTATTAGAAATTAAAAGAGAGGAATTAAACATTTATCGAATCAAAGAGAAGAATTTGACTGCTTTCTTCATGAGCTGGAGTAGCATGAATGAAATGCCTTTCAAAATGATTAAACTTATTTTACAGCTAACGACAAAAGAGAAAGATTAAAAAGTCCTCTTTAACCTTAGTGTCAATAGATAAAAATTCCAACTGACAAGCTCATGAAAGACCCAATATTTTTTTATTTACTGCTGATAAGAAAAGCAAAAATCCAACAAATGTCTCTATTAAACTAAATGCAGTTATACACAAAGTTTATAAAAATACAGTTAAGATTCGATTACAAAATCCTTTGCAACATTATGTGATGCACACACACCCGTGAGTAGTTAGTGCTAAATGAATGAAGGAACAACTTTCCTAATTTCTCTGGAATTTGATTTTAGCAGCATCAGAATCCAGTAATTAACCAAATAACATAAAGCACAACACAATTAGATAGGTAGACCACGATCAGTGGTTCAAATCAGGTGGCTGTGGTTCAAATAAGATCTGGAGAAAGTCATGAACATAATGATTTTTAACTTCTTACCATTTTCTCTGCATCCGCAACGAGTTAAGCTGCTTCCTGAGCTGATCTTTGAACAGGATCACAACATCTTGAAGGGTGTCTGATTGGGAACCTCAGGGTTTCTTCTCTGCTTTTTGCAGATAATGTAGATCTGTTGGCATCTTCAAGACATGACCTTTAGGGATGGGTTGCAGTGTGAAGAGACCAGAATGAGAGTCAGATCCTCCAAATCTGAGGCTGTCATTCTAAACCGGACAAAGCTGGAATGTTCTCTCCAGGTTGGGAGTGAGTCTTAACTCTAAGCAGAGGGGTGTGAGTATCTGAGAACCTGATTCTGTATGGAGACTGTAGCTTTAATGATAAGGTGAAGGGAGACCCTAGAGTATAGCTGCTGAGATGGTTTTCAGTTGAGAAGGTTAGGGCCTCTGATTAGGATGCATCCTGGTCACCTTCAGAGAAAGGTGACCCCAGGGCAGACTCAGAACTGGCTGGAGGGACTATGTATCCTCTCTGGTCTGGGAATGCCTTGGGGTCCCTAGGAGGAGCAGGAGAGTGTTGATCCCTTCTGACATGACGTGAATAAGACAGACAGACGTATAGTGGAGAGTTCCAACTTTCTCAACAGACTTAAAACTTTTCACTATCTGAATTTAGAATTATTCAAAAACTACTCAGCAACAGTTTCCTCAAAGCTTTTTTCCATTTCCTGCAGTTTACCCCTCTGGTCTGAGACTACTGAAGATTTTTCATAGATTCATTTTTTTTCTGACTGTACATAAAGAGTGTCAAATGAAGGATTTATGCCATATGCGAAATAAGTTTCAATTTATGTGTGAACGTAAAAGCAGAAGTGAAAATAGTTTCTTCTTCTCACCTCTGATGAAACAGCTTTCAGGGACAGAAGTGTATTTATGCCTGTCTGATTTTGTTCTGTCATCTGAGATCTACATATTCATGTCACATTCATGTGTCAAACAGTTTTCTCACTTAGGAGGCTTGAGTTTACAGCACAGTTGTATGAATTCTCTCAAAATCACAAGGGCTGAAAGTTAGATTTATTTGAATGGAAACCCATTCTCACTGCTCTCTTTAGTTTATTAGATAATGCTGCAGGGTTGTCGGCAGATTCGGTTAAAACTGGTATTAAAATGTGTTAGCAACAAAAATGAAGTAAAAGAAGAAGAGCTTACAAATACAGAGGTCCCAAAATCCTGTTTTTGTTCAGTTACAAATAGTGAACTTCATAGTTTCATAGATTTGATGGACCCAACCCTAAAGAAATAGCTTCCCGATGGGCTTCTGTATGGAGAAACAGTTTACATCCAACAGGAATGCTAAGCTAACAGCTATTCTGAACATATCTAGGACTAAAGAGGATATCCTCTGTCTTAAAATGTCTCTAATTGACAAATTTCCACAGCAATTTGCACAAATGTTTGTCTTAAACCTTAACAGTCATCTGTTTTGCATTGTATGGTTGTTTACATGGAATTATGTGGTTATTTATAAGCATCACTATCATCATCCTGCACACCTAGTGGTCCTGATGGGCAGGGATTTCTAAATGTTTCTGCCAAACTAACTTTGTAATGTCAGACTAACAATAGTGGAAAAGTTTATGAAGCAATGTTTATTAACTGCTATAAAATGTAATAAATGCGAGCCATTTTAGGACAGCAGAGCTACACTTTGTTCTTGTCTGCGTTAGGCTAGCCTTTAGCTCATTAGCCCTGTCGGATTTAAACTCTGTTTAACTGCTGCTGTTCAAGAAGCTGTTTATATTGAGTAAGGTTTTAATTGTGTATCACTTTTACTCAGAAATAACTTCAAAATGCTCAAACTATCCCTTTAAGATCAGTGTTTGTAGCTTGTATGTAGAATCATATTCATTTCAGTGATTATCTCCAATTTCTTGTTCTTCCATCTCTTTTAATTCTGAATGTTTCAAATACTTTTCTCCATCACATCCTATAGTAGTGAATCTGCTTGCTTATACCCTCACACCCCACCACCGTCTTCCATCAAAGTGATTTAACAAGCAGCTGTTCTGATTAACTTCACATATCTTATGGAGCCCCTCTCACGCTGAATACATAAAAACCCATTTCTGCTTTTTTCCCCAATTAACTACTTTGCTGTGATGAATTACAATTCTCTTGGTCCAAACCTGGGATAGAACAAGACTTGTGAGTGCAGATATGGGTTGTAGTTATCTGCTCAGCAGTGATTTACAAAACCCCAACACGAAGCTGAGGAATTGTTCAGTTTTATTTTTCTTATAAATTTTTTAATTCAGATTTGTATCATCCATTGTTAGCAGCAGCAGTATTTCTACCACCTGAGAATCACAGCAGGTGAAATATATGTTTATAGCCAGGATGTTGTAAATACTTCAGGTTTTTATTCTAGTGCTGTTTCCTTTTGTGAGCATAAGAAATGATCCAGTTCATAGAGTCTGTCACATTTCAGGTTCTTTCACACTGCTCTTGTCTTTGGGTTTTCTGATCTCTCAACACTGTGTACTATCAAATCAATCAAAAGCTCATGAAAGCGACCTTCAAGTTTAAAAAAAATATATAAATTGAGTTTTGGAAAGCCTTGTGAGCCTACAACAAGAGTCTCCAGCCACGAGCTTTGATGAAATATAGTTCAAGGGATGAGGGTATAACGTCCATACCTTCTTCTCATCTCTGTCTCCTCCCGTTGGCCTTCTTTTCATTCATAAGTAATGGCACAGAGTGAGACTCATCAATAACCTACAGCAACCGCTCTGTGAAATGTAGCATGCTCATAAATGTTATCATTATCCTCCACGTATAGCACCAGATGGTATACCAGTGTGTGTGAGAGGTAAAAACACCATGAATGAAACTATATTTGTGTTGTTTTTGAACTGGAAATGTACACTGTGAGTTCAACCTGTGAATCTGATGGAGAACGTGTAGGGTTCTGTGTTAATGTCAACGGAAGCTCAGAGCTTTCCTCACCTTCTCCGTGTGACTCGTATTGACACCGTGTCAGTGTGACAGTCGGCTCCGAGTCGTTAAATGTAAAGGAGACCCGCGGGACGGCGGGAATGTAGGATCACATGTTTAATTCAGTCAAAAACTTTGGTTGTGTCATCTCACCAACAAATCAAGGAATCCCCGATTGTGTGTGTGCGCGCACAAGTGTGTGTGTTTGGTTTTTTTTTTTTGCATGTGTTCAATTAACTTCAGCCTTTGATCGGATTACTTCCTTGGGATCCAAGAAAGTTTGAATTTTGTTTTTAATGTGCAACTGTAGATTTTTCTATTTATTTTATTTATTTCAGTCACAATAAAAAACAAATGAACAGGATAAATAAACACAAAATCAACTTGAACACAAAGGAGCAGATAGAAGAAAAAAATCTTATCATTTCCCTTTTTACAACAAACTAAACCAAAAAAATAATACATTCCTTTTCCTGTTTTCAAACAAACACAGGTTCCTTTTACCCTTTGAATGTCCATTCTGTCTATTTTTAATGATACAGCATTATTTTTTTGTCATTAAACAAAAAGGGGTGTGCAAGGCAGCCAGTATTTGTATTTGTATTTGATTAAAATTCAAAATAGGTGTAAAAAGACAGTTTTTTGCATTTAACACTTCTAATTTATGTATGTTATAGTGCAAGTATTCTTTAATTATCCATAATAATAGGGTTATGGTTAGATAATGCAATATTAATTTTACAGTCTATTCTTATTTTCTATTTTTATATATTTTGTTCTTGTGTGAATCTGTTTGTTCTTGGCTTGCCGTCACTTTGCTGCTGGTGAACCCGAATTTCCACACTGAGAGACAATGAAGGGTTTTCTATTCTATTCATCACATGAATAAACAGCACAACACAGAATATTATGGCAACCTTTAAAATATGGTGAAAGAGAAAAGAAGGAAGGAAAGCTGATCTGATATCTAGAAAAATGTGGGAGAACAGTTGGGTCACATACCTCAAACCAGGCGTACTAACGGGCTCTTTAAGGTTTGTAATTGAGTTCTCCTGCTTTAACGGTACTTAATAAGAGGAACCGCCTGGTGAAATGAAGAAGTCTGATGCAATGGTGTAGATTTACTCTTGACATTGGTGGGAACCAGGATGGGATCCGTCCTTGTCCGGGTCCAGGGACCGGCCCAAAGTTGCCATCACCAGGAAAATGTCTGATCAATGTCCTCATCCAGACCCAGAGCAGGTGCCAACTGCGTAAGCGGCGCAACGCCATTTTGACCTTTTTAATCCACCTTTGATTTAGTCATTTTAGTTTATTTGCTTTTAATAATTAGTTGTATGAGGCATCGCAGAGCAGTGTATCAATAAAGTTTATTTACGCACAATGTGCTTTACAGTATGATACAAATAGGATACCATAAAGCAAATGATGTCCAAATAAATAGTACAGAAAACACATAATCATACAATCATAAAAACAAACTAAATATTTTCATCTCTAACTCACGTTTTGAGACCAGCCGTCTGAATCTTGTCTGGTTGTTTGGAGTGATTTTGTGAATCTGATTGGTCAAACACATTATCTATGTTTCTCAGATTTGACTTAACAGCTGAATCTAGATGTCTAGTCTGCTGTCTGATTACTGGAACCATACTGGGAGTCATTAAAAGAGATGTATGTCACCTGCATTATTGACAAATATGAAAAATCTACCGTCATTTATCATTTACATCTTCTGACGTGGTTTTATGATCTTATCTACCTGAATTATTTCTTAAAATGCCTGTGACTCCATATTTAAATCACTTTATATTAAACAGGTGTAATCTTTGATGCCTCTAGATTAGCGTTGAACCATTACAACTCAAAATACGCTGTAATTATTTCCTAACGAGCAACTCAGAGATCAGAAGAAAGCGCCGCCTTCCGGTTCTGCTGGGTTTCTCCTTATTTGGCAGCCTGACACTTCTGCTGCAGCAGGGGGCAGTGCCGTCGCGTGAAAGAGAAACGAAACTGAAACTAAACACTACACGGTCTATGGGCAATGGCGGCGGCACTGCCTCGCTCCAGGTGTCATGAACGTGCATGTGGGAGGAGAATTTACCATATAAGCAAGTCCGGATCACTATGACCTCATAGCGGGCTGGAGTGAAAAAAACTGTTTGAAACCTGGGTCTGAAATCTGGAAGAGCTTCTCACTGGCTGGACTAGGAGACCGATGGACGCCGTGTTTTGCTCTTTCTGGCAGGTTTAAGGTGAGAACTCAACGTTGCAACATGATAGAGAAGTCAGAAAACATGGAAAACCATGTCATGGGCACTTTAAAACACAAACAGCAGGGCTTTTATTGATTCTGTCATTTTTTAATTGTACAGTATTATACATTTTCCTGGAGAACAGCAGCATTTTCTTGGAGTATTTAAAGACTATTTGTGTGATTTCTTTATTTCTTTAAAAATGAACTTCTACAGAACACAGGGTGGTGTTTTGCTCTGAGCACACAGCCTTCTGCCTGCAGTATTCATGTAATCTGTGACCCAAAGCACCCCAGACAAGCCCTTCCCCACCTCCCATAACCCAGTGTGACCCTTGCTTACAGATGCCACTTTGGGTGACACAAGCAGAAACACAAAGCCTGTCCCAGACAGACAGGAACTGCACCAGTAGGCTCAGATGGGCTCTCAGGCTTCACAAAACCAGCGCTGCAAAGACACCACAACACAACTAATTTACTTCAAAGTTTTAGTTAACATCTTTTATTTTAAAAATGCAATAGTTTCAATAATAAATACTATTATTTTATATATTAAAAATACTTCTGTAAGCATGCATAAGTACTCTAAATCCTTAACTAAAAAAACCCAAGCCTTGCGAACATTTTAATATCCCTCTCATCACCCGCTGCCTTTTGTGAATATTACAGAGTGCAAGTTCACAAAGTTCAAATTAGCCATGGTGGTCGGGGGTTAGTTTGAGAGAGAGAGAGCACTTTGAACAGATTAATTAATAATCCATGGCTGGGTTATTAGTGTGTGAGGGTTTTCAGGCCCCTATTACTTTAGATGAGCAGAACCTAAGGGCATCATGGGTAAAGAGGACACGCACTGCCTC
The DNA here is from genome assembly GCA_006937965.1 of Callopanchax toddi. Lineage (NCBI taxonomy): Eukaryota > Metazoa > Chordata > Actinopteri > Cyprinodontiformes > Nothobranchiidae > Callopanchax > Callopanchax toddi. Next base: position 368,615 of record SSNR01000156.1, read on the forward strand.
TTAACTCTAAACACATTAAAACAAAATTACTAATTTGTTTCATATTCAGTGACTCAAACTTTCTCATGGTGGCTAATGGGCTGGAATTATTCACAAGGCTCTGTGGCATGAAACTGAGAGGGATAATTCACATGCAGCTAAGTGGGCTTGTTTTCTTTTGTCCCGAGCATTAAATTGTTCTGCAAGTCAGGTAAAATGATTTTTTTATATCCCATTAATCATAAATTTATGCCTTTAGCTTCCACGTTTAGTAGCATTCCAGTCATTTAATGAATCGTCTATCAAGTTACCTCACACACACACACACACACACACACACACACACATACAAGCTTTTAGGATCTAAAGGAACCTTGGCCTTACATCACACAAGATGGATATGTTTGGTAAGGGATCATCAAATGCAGCCCCATCACCTTGAGGCTGCCACACCACTACAGCCAATTTAATTTCCATACACTTATGCTAATTATGCTGAAATAATCAAGCTAATTTAGAAAAATGCAAATGTGTTTGAGGTTCGGTTCATTAGTAAAGGGGACCACTGGATGTGTGCAAGTGTGTGAGAGACATTATTAGTAAAGGGCCCTAATGTGTGTTGAGAGGAGAGCTGTGCAGTAGAGAGGAGAGGAAGGGTGAACAAGTCAGGAGTTTCTTTAGGAAGACAAACATTAGGTTCAAACAGGGTTTGCTTCCAGCTACAAATTATTTACTTACAATAAAGTGCATTTATAGGAAAATATCACAACTTTATCTAATATGAATGTAGTTCAGGTCAGATTTTTGTAGCATTGTATACAACCTCTGTTTGATTGACGAGCTAACAGCTAATACTGTAATGTCGAACCATTCATAGCGCTCATAGCTCTTCACACAAACACGTATTTACAAATCCATCCACTGCTGTAAATTTCACACTGTGCAGTTGTTTTGTTTGGAATCTGAAACTTTAGCCAGAAGTGCTACAGTTAGCTACTGTAGCTCTGGTGCTAAACTCAGTTACAAACAACCAAACCAGAACTAGAAGAGTCAAAGTTTGTTTAGAGGAGTGTGTAGACTAACTGTAAAACACTCACTTTTTTTTTTTGAAAATCAATAAATATAAAGATTGTTAAACCACAGCTGTTACCAAAGATGTTCAGATCATCAGAGCAAAGGTACATGGAGATGAGAGGAAACGTTCCTGTAGAAATGTGAGCCGTTAACACATGCTGAAGTCTGCAAATACAGTAGTTTATCAATGTTCATTGTTTTAAATAAAATGCAAATATATAAACCACCAAAGCAGGAAGCAGATGGCCACAATAATCATACAATGATTCAGAGAACAAAAACTATGTGAGAGAAAAACTCCAAATACAGTTAATGTAGTACTAGTGACTTACAGCTAATGCATATCACATTTTAGCTCATAATTTGAAAAATGTATAGAGTTTCACTCATGCTTGTTTTTGCTAAAGTTTATTAACTCTAAAAGGGAATCAGCAGAAGTTGTGCCCCCATAGAAGATGCACCAGCAACGCTAATATTCATTGATTTTCTAAAGATGGTGAACATGTTTTGTCACCTCTGAATGAACTTTGACCCTTCCAGGCGTCTGGTTGGCACATTTCCATGATGCATGTTTTTCTTGCCCTGTAAAGGTTAATACTTTACTATTTTTTAGACAAGTGTTAATTCATAACTAATCCACAGCTCTGATTGGACTAGTTTCTCCAAACTGAGGCTGTTCAAAGCGCTGCCTACAACACATATTAATGGTTTGTATTTTTCCACAGATATTCACTTCAAAGATCTGAACCATCCTTTGAAGTTATATCTTTTGAGTTTTAGCTCATGAAACGTCTGAGCTGAACACATTATTATATCCCAGATTAATAAAGTGACCTGTGCAGCAACAAACACACTTTACTGTGATCCATCAGACTCAGACACACTGACACCTCATCTGCATTTATCCTGATTATTAGGGAGATGACACTACTTTAAACTCACACACATGCATTGAGAGATTTACAGCAGACACCACACACACACACACATACACACACACACACACACACTGTCTTTGTCTGGTCCCTCAGGGCCAGGCTACAGTGCCACCGAAGGTTGTAGCAATTAAAAACATCATCCTCCACTTGTCACAAACATGATGAATTTGTAGCAGCGGAGCAGCAAGGCATAACCCCTCCAACCCACAATATGTCACTTCTTTCTTTTTTGATTCTCCCGTTTCTGTGGTATCATCCATTTTGTTGGCAGAAGGGAGACGGATGTTAACTGTGGCAGCAGAGTCATTAAATTATTACAGAAATATATTTACACAATTGTGTGACACATGGCCTCGCTGGCTATTGAAGCACAGGGTTTTTTAGTTTTCTAATAAGTGGGTGCAGCACTGCAGTTATAGAAAAGCAAATAGATAAAACATCATATCAGAAATGGTTAAATGACTAAATGCAGTGGGTTGTACTGAATCTTCTTCTCTTACCATGGAGCACTCTTTTCCTGCTGTGTATTAAATTCAGTGTTTAAACACCTGTTTTGTTTAAGGCCGTTCTAATAAAATCCAGAACCGCTTGGTGCAAGTCAGTTCTTTACATGTAAAACTAAAAAAGGTTGGCATTATGGAAATGTGTTGCATGGAGGAATATAAAACGACTGAACAGCTAACAGTGTTTTCTGCAGCTCCTCTAATTAAAAGGATCATAATTTATGTAGATTTTTTTTAAACTATATGTTTTTTGGGAAAAAGTTGAATTACCTTGTAATTCCCTTTTCTAAAAGAAGTACCTGCAGCAAAAACAGAGTACTGCAGGCTTTAAGGTTGATGAATATTCTTTATAATAAAAAGCGATTCATTTTAAACTATACGTATGTAAAAATACATTTAATTTAAATACAGAAACATAAACTAACATTTGTGTCTAAAAAGCAAGAAAAAGATCACAAAGGTCTAAATATGTGCATATGTCATAGGTTTAGCAGTTAAAGAAACATTTACCTATAAATAATGAAGTGGTTTTCAGTGATTAATCATAAAATTGCATGTAGCAATTAGACAGAAGAAGAACTCATGTTGTTATTAATCCCTGAAAAAAATAAGAAAACTTCCCACAGTCACTGTTGGGTTGATATCAGCCATCTAAGTCTAAGCAAACTTGAACATTTCCACATCATTCTTAGTCAGCTGAGTTTAAATGATATGAAAACTTTTTAGCTCCGTGATGATTTTACCAACGAGAACGAGTCAGTGACACGTCCAGCAACAGTCTGAGTTTAAATCAAATGAAAAATATCTGAATAAAAATAAGATTAAACATTCAAACTAACAAGGCTCCATTCTGCAAAGCTGTTTTATGATAATAATGAAAAACATTGTTTTTATTAGTCAAGTCCTTGGCTCAGATTTAGGCTGCTATAAAATCCAGAGGGAGAGCAAAGTAATAGTCTATCCATGTGTTTCTGTATTTATATAATACAGCAACATTCATCTCTACGGTCTGTGAAGCCAGTAACTTTGGCTTGAAAAAGTAATTTAATTAAGACAATTCTGTTTTTGCTTTTACAAATATTTACCATGTTTAGCAGCTAAAATAAAATAATGTATAAACTGCATCACGCTGAATCTAAGACAAACATGTCTACCTCTTATGGCTTTACTTATAGACAAACAATACAATTCACTCTTATACAAAGTAATGAGATAAAATAAAATACGAGTTTATAACAATTAAATACTCGTGGACATGTTAAAATGAAGTTCAGATCTTTTAATGTGGGTTTCTGTAGGAAGGTTATGAATAATTAACATATTGCCTGCTGTAGGAAGCTCACTGAACAACCTCAGCTTGAAAAAATCAAGAGTAAGTCAGACCAGACTGACAGGCTAATGATCAGTAGTTCCAAAGTGGAATGCTGCAATTATAAAGCAACTCTAATCTTTAAAAAATGTCATAAAAGTGTGTAAACCTTTGCATTAGGGTCCTTATATAATTATCCATTAGCTAGTCAGTTTGGCCAGAACTACTCTCTATTTCTCCAATCTGAGGTTTTTCAAACAGTTATCTTCGACAGTTAGGAGGCTAATCGTTTTCCTCAGAACCCACTTAAAAGATGTGAACTATCCTTTAATGTTTCCTGAGCTGTAGTTGCTCACCTGCTTCAGTGTTAATGTGGCATAGATCCCAGTTCAAGTTCCTTTATTTGTCTCAAGTGATAGAATGTTTTGGATAAGAAGGATGATGCTGCAGTACCGTATACAGAAATAAAAACATAAAAACCAGAGGTAGAGAAAAGAAAACAATGTAACAAATATGGTGTACCTACATATAAACCCACATACAAGGTAATGACATCATCAGTATCAACATCAACATGATGCATACATCAGCCAGTTACCTGCACCTCAGAGTCTCTCTTTAATGAGATTTTCTGTGTAAACTTTTCTGTTTGCACAGAGAAAGCCCGTTTAATATCAGCCTGCTGACCGTCGTGTTATGGAGGGGAAATGGCTGCATAAAGGCTCGGGTTGTTTGCAGCTCTCCAGAGCTTTGATGTGGTCCCATACAGGGTTTGTTCCTTGGCCTGTTGTAAAATGACTGAAGTTCATGAAGGAGATGAAAGAGAGAGAAAAAATGCCTTTAAGGCACTTCTTTCAGTTTCTTTCTCATCCAAGTGGTCACTGATCCGTTTGATGGTAAACAAACCCCATTAAAATAATAGTGAGGTAAATCTTCAGGAGCTGATCTTCAGGTGAAGCTCTTTGAATGACTAGAGTCCTTAAAGTTCATTGAATTCAGTCTGTGTCAGTTTCACGTTGCCATGTTAAAGAATGAACACATCATGTTTAGTTATTGAAGTTACACTACAAAAACTGTTTCCAAGAAAGTTTTAAAAAAAAACTTGTTTTTAGACATCTTATTTTATTTTAGTCTAAAAAATATATATATTCTTCAGCCCTACTTGAAATAAGCCAAATCTTCTTAAATATGGTAAAAACATTTCTAGATTTGAGCAAAAAAAAGCAAAAGTTACTTCTTAAAACTAGCATTTTATTATAAATTCAGGGAAAAAGTTGTTATTTTTAAGAATTCTAGCCAAGCAACTTTTGCTTCCCCCACTGGCAGATTTTTTTTGTTCAATACCAGAAAATGTGATCATATTTAATTTGGCTGATTTCAAGTACAGGGCTGTAAGAATACAATTTCTTTTCAGACTAAAAAAAAAGAAAAAGAAAAAAGATGAAATTTCTAAAAACAACGCTTTTTTAAAACTTTCTTAGAAATCAGTTTTTGCAGTGTATCTAATGAAAAAATAGGATTTTATGTTTCTGTGGACTTTAAAAGTACAAATATGCTTTAATGCATTTCCAATTGGAGCATCAAGTAGAGAGCTGTGTGTTGGACTGCATCAGTAATGACAGATAATCTGTTTGCAATGCTGCAAACTCAATAGAAACCCAATGGACAGACACATGTCCAGTGTCTTAATATAGACAGCTGAAAGCAACACTTTGAATTTGATATTACTGAAGGATTAACTTAAATTAAAAGTTCCTTAAAACTCTTTGAACCAACATTAAAACACACCTGTTATGGACACAACCATACGAGTTACTTAACATCGTTGACATCGTCCCCTTCAGCTCATCAGGCCAAAATGTGCGTCCTGAAATGCAACCCATGGTTAAACAACCAGAGCTTGTTAAAGCTCTTGTTTGTTAATCAAGCACCTACTTGTTAAATAGGAGATGAGATAATAGACCTCTAGTGTGTGCATCTAATTTGGGAGGCTGTCTATCTGCCTGATTGTTTATCGTTTTTAAATATCATGACACTGCTGTGAGGGCTTCTCTAATTGGTTTGTTTGCGGTGCCGTACAGCGCTGATGGAGGTCGCCTCAGTCAGAGGGTGAATGTTTTATTACAATCGGCGTCCTAAAAAAAATCCACCAATAATCCACCTGTAACCTCACAGCGTTTGGGTGAGTTGAAGACAAAGGTTTCACTGTTCTTATTATGTTCTAGATTTTACTGGCTTGGATACATAAAACTGTTTGGCTGTTCCGCTTTAATGTTAAATAATGGTGATCACACTGGTGCATTACTACTACAACCCACGTAGATTCATCAGCCTCCTCAACATTAACAGGAACGCTTGATCAAACCTTTACACGTCAGCCTACTGCGTCTCAAATCCTGAAACAAGGCAGGGTTTAGGGTTAGAAGAGGTGTTTCTACGGTTTCTGAGTGTTAAGTCCTTTATAGTGCTGATAAATCCTTGTCAACGAAAGCATCAAACCTGATCGCTCTGCATCTGATTAGCTTCTCACATTAAACACAGACAGAGCAAACTGAAACGGGGAAGGGAGATCTGCAGAGTCTTGTTCTTTGAAATCATTTCACAGCGAGCCAATGGACAAACACGCTGCCGTTAAGATGCTTTGAGACCTAGAATAGCTGAATGGTTACATGGGAGTGTTTTGATGTTGCAGCAGGTAATTCAGGGCGTATTGGCCTAAAGCCGGCCAAAGAGCTTCGCCAGATGATAAATAACACGGATTTAGTCAATGGTGTCTGTTCTTGTCAGCAAAGCCGTTTTCTCTCTCAGGATTTTATTTCTCTGAGAGGTTTTTAGAGGGAAATTGTCATGTTTTCATGTCAAAGGCGCGCTTTTATCTGTTTGTTTTCCTGGGTGCTTAAAGTTGTTTACTGTGCCAGGGGGGCTTTCAGGCTGTGTGTATTAGTGTGTGTGAGGATGTGTGTTCTTGTATGCGAGAGAAGCACCTAACCGTGGATGATGCAAGAGGAGGAAGAAATTCGACATCTAAGCCTTAATCCATCAATGCATCAAACGGAGGAGTAGTCTTACACCAACCACGGGGCGAGACGTAGCAGTGGCCTACTTATCTTTGATCACGAAACGCTGCGATTGATTCTCAAGCAAATGTTGACATAAAATAAGTCAAACGCACAAATGACCTTTCTGAGGGTCCCAAAGCAGAGCAGGACCAAGGTACAATAAGCTGGCAGTGTGTGTGTGTGATGGAAATTATTCCTCCTTGACATTTCAGGGACCTCAACCCATCGGATTTTAGGATTCAAGTCCAGACACCAAAGAGAAAATGTCACCTTTTTTATTTACTTGGGGGAATTCACCAATTAAATGTGACTTTAAGGCCAGGCTATGATAGCTGCTCTCAACCACTGCCATGCTTGTTCATCAGCCAACACACACACACACACACACACACACACACACACACACACACACACACACACAGACAGACACACAGAGCCCTGGTTCGTGTCCTTATTGTATCAGTGACATTTTAAATAATGCTGATGTTTGACCCTGTTGCAGTAACCTTTCTCACTATAGAGCAATTTAGAATTATTCTCTGTAGCTTACTGAGCTAACTGTGCTGACCTGAGGAACCAACGCTGGATCCTTCATCGGAGCCTGCTCAGCTTTCAGAACAAACAAAAAGTTCTGTTTCTGCCTTTTAACCCTTATAAAAACTCTAACATCCATATTAATGATAGGAGTTTAAATACTTTGATTTGTTTTGTGGATTTCTTTTTAATTTAAATTTGGATTAATTGTCATTTAGTTTCTTAGACTGTCAGCGGCCTCAGTGGCATGTAGAAGATCAATACAACAGCTGGGCTCCTCCTCCTGTGATGATTACCAGTATGAGCACATTGTGCTGTGGAATCAGGTCCTATTCCTCCACCAGGAGTTGCTGAAGGCCAACCAGTATGACGGTGTTGGTTAGGGGTATGAATTGATACATTTTTATCAATATCAATGCCATGGTCAATTCTGCCTATCAATCAATTCCCTTATCCATTCCAGAGCAGTTCGTTAAATGGCGAAAAAATAGTGCTACACAGCTTTTGATGTCCCCCCTTTAATGTTTCACCCCCAGAGGGGATAGGCTTCTTTGCACCTCTTATTTATAAAGCAATACCCCAGTTTAGGTCCGGTAATCTGCTCCCTGTGGTCGGAGGTGCAGCGCGAGCAGGGGAGGGGGCATGAGAAGGTACAGCTCCATGCGGTCTGAACAGAACCGGCACTGGGTCCAACTCCAAATGATGCAACAGTTAATAACAACTGGAGGATAGTGCAGGAGATTTGAACATTCACACGTTTAGCCGTGCTGCTCATTTCATACTTAAATGTTGTGCCTCATTGTAAAGGCGGCCATCAGGCTTTTAAACAATAAAATATTTAGTGCCAAGAAGCATTACAGCAAACAAATAATCAACCAAACACAGATTTCCTTACATGTTGTGCTGGGTTTAGATGTTTTTAACATGTATAAGGGGTCTGTTCTAGTTGTCATGGGGCAGGAGGCATGGGATAACCTGGGCAGACAGTTATTGTCCCGATGAGAAACAGACTAAGGGAAACATAGTGTTTAAAAACAAAAGCCTATTTCCAATTAGCATTTAAACTGACATGGATGCTTTTGTATCTGAAACATAACTGGAACTTCTGGACAGAAACAGAGTGCAGATTCTGTACAGAGAGCCCCCATCTAAGGCTCAAACTAGGAAATAATCCTACTGAGAGGCAATACTGTGAATCCCTTCAACAAAATCCATCATTACTCTCAGAATTTGCTCAGTACCAAGACATTCAGTAACGATAACCAGACAGAAACACTTGCATGACCTGCCTCATATAGAAATAGTGACAAAGACACCTTCTCCAGACACCCTACATCGTTATATTAGTGCCAACTTTTAATCTTCCCAGTAGGCTGTGCAACTTGGACTGGGGTCAGGCAGTAAACCCAGTGGAGTGAACAATTATATGCGAGAAACATCAAAACTAACTGATGCAACATATTAAATTGGACAGGAAATGTCTCTGATGCACAGAGGATCTTCATGTTTTCCCCCTTGATTCTCTCCCCCACAACAACCCCCCCCCCCCCCCCCCCCCCCCCCCCCCCCATCCCTTCTCTTTTTGTAATTAGTGTCTTTTCACTATTTCCAGCCATGTTTTCATCAGCGCACAGCTTTGCTAGCCTCGGCTGAGAGAGTAAGAGTTAAATTGGGGAAGAGAAGGTCCTCTGTGGCTGTTAATAGTTCTCATCTCTCCCCTGGACTCTCCTTTAATTGCTCTGCTTTGCCTGCAGGGTCATTATTACTCTGATCGAGTGCAACTCTGTTTTTCACGGCTTTTCATGAATATCATCTTGCAAAACAACTGCTTTGAGGTTTTTCAGGCAACGGGATCAGATTTGATCACCTACCTCTATGTAAATGCATGAGGCTTCTTGGCATTAGCAGGACACAGCGTCTTTCATATGCAGGACTTTCATGTCTTCAACAAATACGACACGCAAAACACTTTGAAGTGTTGTGTTTTCTCCACTCATTTACTTGCTTTAATCAAGGGAAATGTCTTTTGGGTGTTTGACAGCTGGTAACCCGACTCCATTTGTTCCTTTTTTTAGCCACTTTGTAGGATTTTGTGAAACTCTTAGGTGCATATTACAACTGTTTTGCTTTTGGGAGGAAAATGCATTTCTGACCTCTCAGGTGTGATGTTCTTTTATTTAGTTCTTTTAGTGATTTTGTGAATAATAATAGCTGTGGTTTTCCATCTTAACAGCATTTAGACTAGTTCTCACAAGCTGTCTTTGGAAATTAAAAAGCAAAGACAAGCTAATAATCTGTCATCACTTCTGTGAACTGCAGCTAAAGTCAAGTTCACAGGGCAAATTAGACAAATCCTTCAACGTTTAGACAAACAATACACTCAGAGGATGAGGTTAACATCATGTCAGGGATCCAGACAGTCCTTTCTTTCCCTTTTTTCTCCTCTTTTGTCCTTTTTATGTTGCTTTTCTCAGGTGGAGCAGGAGGTTGAATCATCCCTCTTGCAGTTACAGACAGTAACACCTGCAGCTCATTGGCCTGTTCCTTAAATGTTTCTGCTAAATTACCAGGACACATCTGAAGATCAGAACTATTTCTATCTGGAGCCATGAAACCAGCCTGTGCTTACATACGTCAACCACTATGACGTCACAGCTAAAGTTCCAAAACAGTGACAAGGCTTCTCAGTCCTAACTTGGAGTGTTTTGTTAAAGGACTTATTGATTCTCATCTGCTATTCAAGCTGGGCTGGAGCCACAGTCAGACACCAGGTGGTTGTCGTCACCATGGTGATACTTGGCCTCTTACCTCAGTATTTTCTTGTGTTAACAGGTTGTTTTCTGAGTTCCCTTCAATGTTTCTTAGCTGTGTACGTCTCTCTCCTGTGAACCTGGCTGTTCTCTGAAAGTTCTGACCTTCTTGTTACAAACGTGCTTCACTTGGTGGAACAGTGAGAGGAACTCCTGCTCCTTCTGGATCACCTACAAGAGTCGGCTTGGTTGGCTCCCAAACAGCTCCTCGTTTAGGACAAGTGATGTCTTTCACAAATGATCCAGCTCCAAGACAAGAGCCAGCTAACTTCTGAGGGTTGTTTTTTTGTTTTTCTTGTTTTGTTCTTACCAGCCACCATAGGACTTAACATTGGTTGAAACTGTATTGATATCATGTTGCATGCAACCAATCAGGTGCAATAAAATACAAGGATTATGTCAGGTGGCATGAATGGGGGAAGTTTGCTGGTGCATTGATGGGAGTGTACCAACTGCCTCTAATGCAACCCCCTTTCAGCTCTCAAGGGCTTTCAGATAGGGGCTGGTCACGTCATGGTTAAAGCTGAGGTCCTGTTTTAGACGTTATTGGTATCCATTCTTTATTTGAACACACATTAAAAGCGTTGAATGACTGTGAAAGGATAAAAGACAAAAAGGTCTACACACATTTCTTTTACTCAACCGTCAGTCAAATATTTATGCAAATTGAAAAAATTACCAAGACAACAGCTGCTGAGTTGTTTGCCAATTACTCTCAAATCATGCAAAGTCTGAGTTGAGTGAAATCCTGCGTGCAGGAGTTCTCAAACAAACAGGTGGATGTTCAAATATAGAGAAGCTTATCTCTCACTTCCACTGCATTGGTGCTTTATCGTTCAAATTATCCATCAGAGTGCCTCTGAATGCTGATTTTTTTCTTTCTTTTAGCAAATGAATTGTAATTTACTGTACACATACCAAACATTTAGGTCCCCTGTAACCAAACACCTGCCAGACCAGCATTTATCATGGAATAAAGACGTACCTGGTTCACATTATTCAAGAACAAATCAGGAAAATTATTCAGCAGGTTTATTTATGAATCTCGTTTTAATGTGAAAATCATGTGTTTTATGTGCTGTGTGTGAATCTGAAACGTGCCAATGCTTCTTCATATTTTCAGCGAAACAAATCAGTCCAAGACAATATTTACAAATATTTTATCCTAGCATTTTTTTTTTTTCATGGGTACTAATGTTTCACAGTTTCATCCCTTTTGACACATAATGTAACTCAGTGAATGATGGAATCAAAAGAAGCATTCAGGTCCGAGGTGAGACTGGCTGCTAGCGGTGCAATAATAAAAACATTCCTCTAAAAAAAACAGAACCTCTTCTGTTTCCTTATGACAGCAGACCCAAAAGTAGGTCTATTATTTGCTTGGCTGAATAACAAGCTCTGTAACAATATTGTCCAATACATTTCTCTGAATATCAGAGGCAGTCACTTTGCCAGTGATTTAACTACGAAATGTGGTTCGAGGATCCAAAGAAGCACATTTTACATCCAATTTTCTTGGGCCGCGCGGTCTGGAGCCTGCAGGCAGGACGCTCAAAGCGGAGGGATTCTGTAATGGTTGCATAGCTGTTGAAACAATTTGTTATGCAACCTCTGAAATACTCTAAAGAAATGTGTGTATTTCATTGCAGCCTATTTTTAGAGCTGAAATACTGCAGGAAGAAGCATCAGGTCTCGACACTGCAGAGTACAAACCAATCATGCCTCATAAAGCGTTTCCTTTTAATTTAAATGATTTTACACAAGTTCTGTACGCACTACTGTTATGTGCTTCTGTGCTCTCCAGCAGCGATTAAGCTGCAGGACAAACAGTAAATATTATTCATAAAATCATTATTAAAAAACAGTTTTTGCACAGTGCTCTTCATCCTCTTTGGCCTTGCAGCAGCAGAGGAACTTTCCGTGTGACTTTTTGGTCCTAATTGGCTCCATTGGCTGCTCCTATGAAGGTTCAGATGTAAGGCATCCCTGCTGTGTTTAGCAGGCAAAGATCACCAGTGTTGCTACAGCTCGCCACGGTCCATGTGGCTCTATTTGGTTTAGAGTTTTTTTCCCACAATCTGATTGTTTTTAAAAGAAACCATATACAGCATACACTTTAGTAAACTTGTGTGTTTTCTGTTCATCATTTTGTGGGTCCTAACAGCTTATTTAACATGTGAGCATTAGAACTCACAGATATGAACAATAAATTCACAATATATCAACACGTTCCTATATAGAATGATATTTTTAGTATTTACCCTAAACAACACACCACCCTTATAAGCTAATTCACAGAAAACATTTTCTTCTAATAATCCTTCTACAAAGGTCAAATTTGTGCAGGTGCAGCTGCACAGCAGCGAAAACAGGATTACTTACATGCTTTCAATAACGAGCTTTTTCTCCATGATTTACAGTTGATTAATTGGGATAGGCTCTTGCTAATTCCAGATATAGATAATGCTTGGAAATATTTTTACTCTGAGTTTCTTACTGTTCTGGATAAACATGCTCCCTTGATCAGTGTTAAAGTTAAAGGCACTCACCTTCCGTGGATCAGTAGTCAACTTATCACTCTTTATAAACAACGTGATAAGGCATGGAAAACTGCCAAACTAACTAATAATCAGGTAGACTGGGGTGAATATAAGAAACTGAGAAATTACTGCACGACTCAAACCAGGAACGCTAAAGCTGACTTCTATAGGAAGAGTTTGAATAATAATTTTAACAATCCTAGGAAATTCTGGAGTACAGTCAATAATCTACGTGGGAAATCGAATATTACAACAACTAATTTAAGAATTGATAATACTCTCACGACTAATCCTGCTGAAATTGCTGAAGCTTTCAGTTTACATTTTGCTAATATTTCCCAGCTGACTTCTTCATCTTCCTTGGGTTCTTACGATCTACCTCAAAACTGCTCCAGTACATTTTCTTTTTCAAAAATCCTTCCCAATAATGTCCTGCAGACTATCAAATCTATCTCTTCTTCTACTGTTTCAGGTCCTGATGGTATCGAATCTAGGTTTATTAAATTAGCTTCTGATGTTCTGGCATATCCTCTCTCGATTCTTTTTAATCTTTCATTTGACACTTGTTCAGTCCCAAAGGAGTGGAAATGCACTAAGATTTTTCCATTATTCAAGGGTGGTGACTCGTGTGAGCCGAACAATTACAGACCAATTGCAATAATAAATGTTGTTGTAAAAATATTTGAAAAGGTAGTATTCAACCAGCTATCTAGCTATATTGATGCCAATAACTTATTATCTTCATATCAATCAGGGTTCAGAAAGCATTTCTCTACCACTACTGCTCTGGTGAAACTTACCAATGACATATATTCCGGGTTTGATAATAGCCAGGCTACAGGTGCTATTTTTTTAGATCTAACCAAGGCATTTGATTTGGTTGATCATTATTTGCTTCTTGACAAATTGTATTCTTTTGGCTTATCTAGGAACTCTTTACTCTGGTTTAATTCTTTTTTTCATCACCGTTCTCAAATTACTGTTTTTAACGAATGCCAGTCGAGACAACGGGGAGTTGTGAGAGGTGTTCCACAAGGTTCTTCCCTGGGACCTCTTTTATTTTCTATTTTTATTAATGACATGCCTCTGTGCTGTTCCTCGTGTTCAGTTCATTTATATGCTGATGACACTGTCTTATACTGCACAAAACCCAGCGTATCGGAAATTCAGGAGTGTCTTCAGGTTAATTTCAATAGCGTTCAACACTGGCTAGCTTCTAATAAGCTGCTATTAAATAATTCAAAGTCTTATTCAATGCTGTTTAAGAGACATACCTCCTCTGCTACTATTGGTAATTTAAATCTTCATTTTCTAGATCTGTCTCTGGTGAAAGGTTCCGATTCAATTAAATATCTTGGTGTCTGGTTAGAGCCACATCTCTCATTCAAAACTCATATTCAGTCTGTTATAAATAAAATTAACTTTAGTCTGAAAACTTTGTATATGTCCATCAGGTGTTTTGATTTCACTGTGAGAAAACGTATTGTCACTCAACTTCTGTTCCCACTGTTAGATTACGCTGATATAGTTTATCAGAACTCCACGGCTTCCTGTCTCCACTCTGTTGATATTATTTTTAATAGTTTATGTCGTTTTGTTTTACGCTGTCCATTTCATACTCATCACTGTCACATGTATTGTCTGTCCTGGCTCTCGGCTGAGGCTAGGAGGAAATTTCATTGGTTTCTGTTCTTATTCAAAAGTGTTCATCTTAATTTTCCTTCTTATCTAACTACTCTGTTATTACCATTCTCGTCTCACCATGATATTCGTAGAACTCAGTACACTTCATTTATGGTTCCCCGTTGTAGAACCGAGTCAGGGAAGCTGGCCTTCTCTGTTAAAGCTCCATCTGATTGGAATAATTTACCTGTTATTTTAAGATCTTTCACTTCCTTTAGGCAGTTTAAAATCCAGGTTTATGATCATTTGTTACCCATCTGTAGCTGTTTTTGATTGAATTATTGCATCATCATTTAGCCGTATTATATTTAAATTCATTTTACCCCAAATTCTTCTGTGTTGTGTATTAGTTGTCTTACTACCATTTAGCTGTGCCATTTGCTATTGTATTCTTATGTGAATGTATGTTTGTATGTTCACATAATTCATTCTATTTGATTAGCCTTTTTCTTTGGTCTTTTAATTTTGTTTTGTTCATTAATATTTTTAAGTTGTGTAATTTTTGTCATTTTTGTTTTGAATTCAAAATGTTGTTCTGTTATCTTGGTTTTATATTTGCATCTTTGTTGCTAGGAGGACCCACTTGTAAATGAGATGCTTCATCTCAAGTGGTTTTTATCCTCCTTAAATATAAGTAAGTAAATAAATAAATAAATAAATAAATAAATAAATAAATAAATAAATAAATAATTTGACTTCCTGACAATCATGTCCTTTTCATATTTGTTTCTAATTCTCCAGGCTAAGCAGCTGAAGCTCTGGTAAGGCAGGCGGAGGAAGCTTTGAGCAGACATGCCTGTAAGGTTTCAAATTCACTTTACCAGAGGCCTACATGAGTTTGACACACTTACACTAACAGTAACGATTGCAATTAGTGGTGCTACAAAGTTTCCTAATTCTGGAAATGTGCTCATTCATGTAAAACAAGGGGAATCAGCTTCAGAGGAGCAATCACACTCCTGGATCAGAACTGTATGTTATGATGTGCAACTGTTCTAAATGTGTCTTGCACTGAACACATGAAGGTAAACATGCTGTAAATATGTCCAGTTTCTGTCATTCAGTCTCTATGATGTTAATTAAGTGCTTTAGTTAATCGATGACTTTAGTTTTAATACTTTTAATAATGCTGATATGGAAATTAAAAGTTTAATAAATTCACAATATTTGTTTTTTGTGATGCCCAACTTGACCTTTTATCTTCAGACCCAAGGCCTCGGACCAATGATCCAGAACCTGGTGGTTGATGCAGGATCTTGATGAGAGCTTAAAGAAGGCTCCCCGTTACGTCTGATGGTTCTGTTATTGCTAAAGTTGCACAATCTGCTAGGTCATAGATGCATCCTGACATGCTCTCTAACCCAAACCAACTTATATTGTTAATTATCAAACATTTTAGTTATATTTTGTAACATTATTAAAACAATAATTTAAAAAACTGTTGGGGTACAATAAATGTAGCTAAAATAAATTATCAAGTAGAATTAAAGCAAAGATACAGAGTTAACCCTTTAACACTTAAACCTAACCATCAACCCCAAAAGGACATGTCAACATGGGAAGACCAGTTTTAGGTCCCAGTAAGACTCTATCAGTCCTGTTAAGGTAGGAGAATGAGAAAAGGTTCTGAAGAGGTAACAAAAACAGGTACACACACACACACACACACACACACACACACACACACAAACATTCACAATATACATTTTTTTAGCAGAAGATTGGCTTAATTTTGCACATAACAGTATATATGTAAATTTGTATACACATTATGAGCTTACATAAAGGTTAATTTGTCCTAATGTCAATAAACATAATAAAAACCTATGTGAAAAGCGAGCTAACTTCATTACACTGAAACTGGAAACATGTTTTGATGAAAGTCACATGGAAATCCTTGATGTGATTCGTCTGCGCTGACCGTTTGAGATGTTAAATCTGAGATTTACCTTGAAATTTGATCCCATATTCATGCACACGTTGATATAGATAAAGACTACGTTAATAATATCATAACCACAGAGCAATCCTGGAGTCAGAACATCAATAAATCAAAATTCAGATTGATTCCACCAGCAGCGTCTCCTCCCTCCAGGTCAGTCTGCCATATTGGTTTTCAGGAGGTCAAGCTTCCTTCAGCAGAATCTGCACTTGTCAATACATCATTGTGTAGCTTGTGCTGTGTGTGTGTGTTGGGGGGCTCCCAGCAGAGCTGTTGCTGCTGGCCCTGTTTCGGCAGCAGATGTGTGTACAATGCTGAGGGGAGGAAAGCTGGTCCATTGATCCGCAGCACAGGAGACATCAAAAGATCCATAGGAGACGGAGCACAGAGGAGCAGGGAG
This sequence comes from Callopanchax toddi, assembly GCA_006937965.1. Taxonomy (NCBI): domain Eukaryota; kingdom Metazoa; phylum Chordata; class Actinopteri; order Cyprinodontiformes; family Nothobranchiidae; genus Callopanchax; species Callopanchax toddi. The sequence goes on from SSNR01000156.1 coordinate 385,386, forward strand.
GAGGAGGGAGGAGGAGGTGATTCTACAACTCAGCGTGTCTGATCACAGCTCTTATACAATCTTTATTAAGTAATATTTTTACAGGAATCAATTTTTATTTCTTCTTTTTTTATTTACATAAAACACATTTTATAGAACGTAAACAAAATCAGATCCCCTTTGATGAACAGCGTAAGTGAGAAAACTGCTGGTTAAAAAAAACTAGAGCATCATTCATTACAGTGATCTGGCTGGCTGAGGGAATTAGAGATGTTGTAATGCCCTGGCAACACACACACACACACACACACACACACACACACACACACACACACACACACACACACAGATCCAGAATTAGGTGACTTGCCAAATCTCTGGAAAGCAACACGGGCTGTGTGCCTAAAATATTGTGCATTTGTTTGTGTGTGAGGAAGAGACACACTGAGGAGGACCGTAGGCATAATGCAACACATTTTCAGCAGGGCTTCATGAACCACAACAATCATCCTCTTCCTCTCTCTCTCTCTCTCTCTGCATACACGTATGTGCTATTAAACAGGCTACTTCACAAGAAAAATAAACCACATTCATAAAGGAACACACATTAAGACGTTCTTTTCATGGTGAACAATAAAGGACACATTAGAAGAGATTTTATTAAGATGCTACACTCTAAACTTTCTAACATTTTATCTGCCCGAAGGCTCCATTAGGAACATTTGTAGTATAATGTGTTTGGGTTTCATACAAACAAAATATCTCAGAAACAATTAAAAACCCAAAACATGTGTTCAAATAACAGAAAGGGACAAAACAACCAGAGGGAAAAAGATTCATCTCATAATGACATCAACATGTGAGGGGAACCAATGAGGAGATAAGAACTCAGAGATGGTGTTTGAACACAGCAACAAAGTCACTTTTTTACTATTTTTAATGAAGCTATAGTAGGATTTCAAACCCCTGTGTATCAATGTGATTGATTTTTATTACTTATAACTAACATGGAAAGTCAAAAAACACAAAGAGTTTTGTAGCCTCTACAACAGAGAAGTTGCTAAATTTGTAAAGAAAACAAAATAACTAACACAAATAAGTAAATCACTGGACATACATTCATTCAAAATGAGCCTTTTGAAACATCTTTTCTGTGTGTTTGTGTTAAAATCACTCTTCAGCAAAAGGTATCAGTTGGTGCTTATACGATTTCCCTGTTGACTGTTAACTGATGCAACAGGAGGCAAGTGAGAAGATTTACCTCACCACTGTTTACAGACTAGTTTATAAAAATCTTTCCTGGCACGCACATACAAATGCATGCAAATACACACATGTTTAGAATCACTTTAACCCCACAGCAACTTACTGAAGCAGTTAGAGGGATAAAGAAATACGTAGGTCCGTATCATGTAGGTACTTTTGTTTTATTCTCTGGACTGTTATAAACATTTTCACAAAGCCATGTTGAAACAAAATTAACAAGACATCTTTATGCTGAAGGCTCATATATTTGATTTATTCTGTTTTCCAATTTAGTTGCATTACCATTTGCAACCTGTTAGACTTCAATTTAAAAAGTCCTGGTTTTGTGTTTGCCTGTCTTTTATAATCTGCCATGCAGAGGACACTAACTGTACTGAGGACAAGATGGTTCAAGGCTAGCAAGTGTTGAGGTCAAACTGGAGAGAAAGAAGTCAAACACACATATGGACACACACACACACACACACACACACACACACAGATGCATGAGGGTGGCAGATGATAACAAGGGCAGTGCATTAAAATAAGAGGGAGACCTACAGAGAAGACTTTCATCAGAATTCATGCAAAGATCATGAGACGAGAATCCGCTTCCTGCTGCAAACCTGAAAAGGTGAAAAAAATCTAAATATATATCGTAGTAGATCAAAAGCAGATTTTTCTAATTCTAAACAGTAATTTTGTACGTAAAACAAAAGTATTTTCATTGATTGTTTGACACACAAAGTTTAATATTGATGCATTTGTGGGTGCTTGACATGGAAAGGTGATGTGATAGTAAAAACTGATATGGCAACAAAGTGTGTCCACCTATTGACATCTATTTCCAAAATCAATAAACCTCCACCATCTCTTCATTTGCAGGAACAGATATGTAGGCAAATACAGGAAATCTACATGTTGGAAACAACAGGGTAGAAGAGGGAGGTCATGAGCAGGCTCTGCACAGATAACAGTCCGTTATTGATTTCAAGGTCAGGAAGTGAAAACTCACATTAATAAAAAAAAACTATTTAATTTAAAGCAATGCCATGTTATGCAAATTAACATATTCAGCATGATTTGGTATCGGCTAGATTTGTTCAGACTCACCTCGACACACACCATTAGCTCTGGAACCAAAGTTCTTGAGATGGTTGGACTCTTCTCTTTGCTGGAGCTGCTCTGGGGTAGAGGCGGGGACTGGCACGCACTTTTAAGACTCTCTGCCTGTATGTTGGGGGTTATGCCAGGGTGGTGAGAGGGTAGCTCCCCTGTGCCTTACGTGGACTTCGCCTCACATTGCAGATGCGGTGTGGTCACCGCAACGCAAAGGCAAGAATTTACCCCACACCGTCTGCTGTTTTGTTACCAAATGTCTCCGGTACTTTGCTCCCACGAGAGCACCAGGTCTTGGTGGTTCATGTGAGTTCACGTGATGACAGTACGTGAATAAACAGAAGGCGGAACAAAAGCCCCACTTATTTAAAATGAATAATTGTAAAATTAAAATGAACTCTCATACAATGTGAAATGATAGCCCTATTATTAATGAAACACAGGTTTTATTTTTAAAAATACTGAATGCACCTCGCAGGCTAGCATGTCACTTCCTGTCTTTGGGCTTTTAGCCTTTAGAGGGAACAGGTCCTGATTGTTGTTTGTATTTATGCACCAACTATCAGATCAGAGTACCCGCCCTTTTTGGAGTCCATGGAATAAGTGCGAGATGACATTCCTGCTGTAGACTCCATAGTCCTGCTGGGGGACTTTAATGTTCATGTGGGCAATGACCACGTGACCTGGAGGGGCATGATTGAGAGGAATGGCCCCTCCCAATCTGAACAAGAGTGTTGTTTTGTTTTTGGACTTCTGTGGAAGTTGCAGTTTGATGATAACAAACACCAAGTTTGAACATTAGGATGCCCATCGGTATAATTGGTACCAGGGCAGCCTTGGTTGCAGGTTGATGATCATCATTGTAGTTGTATCATCTGACCTGCGATCATATGTTTTGGACACTCAGGTAAAGAGAGGAGCAGAGCTGTCAACTGATCACCACCTGGTGGTGAGCTGGATCAGATAGCAGAAGATGGTACGCAGACCTGGAAGCTCCAAACGTACATTGAAGGTCTGCTAAGAACGCCTGGTAGAAGAACCTGTCAAGATGGTCTTCAACTCCCACCTTTGACAGAGCTTTGACCACATCTCAAGAGCAGTGGGGACATTAGGTCTGAATGGGTCTTGTTCCATTCTGTGATTGTTGGGGTGGCTGTTGCTATGGTCACAAGGTGACTAGTGCCAGTCATGGCAGTAACTCCCATACCCACTGGTGAATAACAGAGGTTAGGTGACCCATGAGGCTGAAGATGGAGGTCTACAGGGCATGGTTGGTCTGGAGGTCTCCAGAAGCAGCAGAGGGCAAAGGTCAAGTGGGGTGCAGCTGTGGTAGTTACTGAGGCAAAACCTCAGGCATTCCTCTGGGAGGAGTTTAGTGAGACCATGAAGAAAGATTAACAATTGGCTCGAAAAAGGTTCTGGCAAACCATCCGGCGCCTCAGAGGAGTAAGGCAGTGACTTGCCCACACTATTTACAGTGGGGACGGGGAGCTGCTGACATCATGGGACTACAGTCAGGTGGTGGAAGGAATACTTTGAGGAGCTCCTCAATCATACACATTCCAATGAGGAACCAGAGCAGAGAGACCTGGGGACGGACTGTCCAATCTCTGGGGCAAAAGTCGCCAAGGTAGTCAAACAACTGCCCAGCGGCAGAACCCCGGGGCTGGAAGAGATCCATCCTAGGTATTTAAAGGCAATGGATGTTGTAAGACTGTCTTGGTTGACACACCTCTGCAACACTGTGTGGTCATTGGGGCAGTTCCTGTGGAGTGGCAGACTGGGATGGTGGTCCGCGTTTTGAAGAAAAGGAACCAGAGGGTGTGTTCCAACTATTGGGGATCACAAACCTCCCTGGAAAGGTTTACTCCAGGGTACTGGAGAGGAGGGTCCGGTCGATAGTCATAAATGTTAAGGTTCAGCAGCCGCAGTTCTCTTTAGAACCTGTAGGGGCTTCTAAGTCAACAGACTCTACATAGTGCAGCTTTAATCATGGCATTTCTGTTATTAGGAGGAAACTCTTCATGGGAAAAATATGAAATCTTTTTTTTCAGTAAAGATAGAAAAGAAGGGCCAAATAAACCTTTAAGTTTGATCTCATTCACATGGTCAGCTCCAGCTATCTGAACCTGGTTTGCATGTTTTTATTGACAGCTAGCTCAAAACCTGGTAAACTTTCTTTCTGGCGTTGTTACATGCCAAAAGGTTCAAACTCCAGAATCATGGTGGATCAAAGCGATATGTGCCCGTACACCAAGCATGCGTGGACTTAAAAGCTGCAGTGTTTGATCTGCAGGTCATGAGAGGGTCTCAGGAGGAGCTCAGCAAGGCTGCTGAAAGGAGCAAATATTCAATAAAATCCTTCAAAGCATGTTGAGGATTTAAAATTTATGCCTGAAACTATCTGACAAACAGAGAATGGGATCACTGATGTTACAAGTTTAATGTTAAAGATTTTAGCATCTTAAAACTGGTTTCTCATCTATTTCTTTGCAAAGCAGGTGGATTTGCATGAGGTTCCCAAGGTTACCATCATCACCACTATATATACATCTTGGTTAAATTGCCTCTGTGTTTTGATCTTAGTGACATTTTAATTAAAACAAACTGTATATGGAAAGGCTTAATGTTTCTGGGAAATCCTAATTTTAAACACATTTTGATCCTGTCACACGCAGCAAGCAGACGTATCAGTGTGTTTTGCTACAGAAGCGAGTGAATGTTGTGTGTGTGAGCAGCTGAATGTATAGGGCTGCTTTAGAGAACGTCTCCTGGGAATCACACAAAGTAAACAGGACTCCATATATCCACCATGACTAACAGGATTCAATCTGACTGCAGAGAGACACCAACATAAAAAAAAAGATTTTAAAAAAGTGTGAGGAATAAAGCGCAGAGACTAGAAGAAATCAAGTTCTTGTCTTTCATACTAAGAAAAGAGTGAAGAATAAGAAGAATGTCAAACAAAAAGACATGAGGATGAGGGGGGGGGGTTGGCGGGGATGGAGACGAGGATCAGAGGCTGATTAGTTGAGAAGATGGTGAAAGCAGAGCGTGTGTGTTTGCCTTCGCATCTGTGCATGTAAAATTTGGCATGCATCATATATAGGTCTGCAGCTTTCCCCCTGCGGAGGAGCGATGTCCCCTCCATTAGCCCCGGAGGGTATATACTCACCTAACCTGCCGCCAGAGCAATTTATGAGCAATTTAGAACTACTTTCACACCTAAATGCCCATAACACAGCCAAGCCTGCACACACACACAGCTGTGTAGCGAGGAGCGCATAAAAGGAGAAAGCACAGGTCAGCAAAACGTGGTGTTACTAATCAAGCAGCATCTAATGGATTATTTTAATAACGTTACATAACTGTAGAGAGGCAGAGTTTTACAGCATCCCAGGTTAAAAAAACATGTTTATCATGATTCTGTCTTCTGCACAGGAGAACAGAGTAATCTATCTTACTATATGTTATAGACCACACTGATGTGGACCAGTGCACTTGGTTGTGATGTTTCAGAGGAATTTAAATGTTGCAGATGCTGAAAATTGAATGAGTTTGGTTGTCCTCACAAATATATCACACTATCACTTGTTCCCACACATAAGACAGAGATTATCCTCCAGAAGGACTTTCCTGGCTCCACCTGGGTGACGTCCACTCTGCTAAAGAGCCCTACAGTTTAGGGCAGGGGGCTTTAACTGCTTCACATTGTGGGAACATAAAAAATGTAGAGAAAACGAGTGAATGAGCAACGCTCTGCTGCCAGAGGTGTGACCTTGTCAACCTTGTTCAAGTCCCAGGTCTGGTGGTGGGGGGTGGGGGTAGAGTGTGAGAGGAGAGGAGAGGAGCTGCAGTCATTTCCACTCGGTGCTCTGAGCTGTCTGCAATCACTTTGCTTCCAGCTACTTTGGGATTTCTATCAGCCTGAGCAGAGAGGGAGAAAAGAAACAGTTTGCTGTAACTGGGCTTCAGGTTCAGCTCGTCTTATCGCCGCCACTTCACCAAACCACACGATGTCATACGTCGGTACTATACGTGATGTAGGAATGTGTTATTTGCATTTAGATGTAGACTGATCAATCAGACTGAGCCTGTTTGGACACCATGACAGCTCTGATAGGTGAGAGCCAAAAAAACATATAAGAAAAGTGATTGGAAATATTGCTATCATTTGGGCTCAGTGTTTCCTGGGTAGGAGAGTCTATATAAAAGATAACTGTAAAAAGATAAACTGTTATTCAGTTTGCCTGTTAGAAGTCAGTTAGAAGTTAGTTGGGGGGAAAAAAAATCACATTTTTAGGTCAGTTGAGAAAATCTTTCAAATTTGCGATTACCGGTAATTGTGAGTTAATTATGGACACTCATGCAACTAATCATGAATAAAACATTTAATCAATTGACAGGCCTTATATATATATATATATATATATATATATATATATATATATATATATATATATATATATATGTGTGTGTGTGTGTGTGTGTGTGTGTGTGTGTGTGTGTGTGTGTAATAAAAACAATATTTATTAAATGACTAAATCCAACGTGACATTTCATAAATGTTGATTTATTGGGCCTTCCCTGAAGGCCTAGAAGGCCCTGAGGGTGCCCCTCTGATGTGTATATGTGAAAGCACGACCAGTGTGTTGCACAACAAATTGTTGACACGAGCCAACAAGCTTTCTATTTCTATTTCTATAAACATAAAACTTTCAAGTCAAACCTGGAATCAGGATCCGTTTCCACCTCCTCCTCTTTTCTCCTTCTCCAGTTGAAGCTCGGGTTCAGAGGAGCAGCCAAGTGGAAACCATTCTAGAGCTGCGTTTAGTGACTCCCAGTTGTGAGTTTATCAGTGTAATAAAACAAAATGCACTCAGCGGGATTCCTGCGGATGAATAAAAGGTTGAATAAAAGTCACTCCGTTGACTTTCTTTGGATGAATAAAAGGCTGATACCCCATAAACATTGATGACTGATACGAACACTCTGAGATCATATAGCGCTTATAGCCTACAAAGTGAGCCGCGAGGAATCGGATAGACTGACTGGAACGCTGAGATACTATTATAATGGGAATACATCAAGCTTAAACTCTGGGGCTTGAAAATGAAACCTGACGTGGGCTATAAATCTTCAGGGATGTAAATAAAGCAGAGCAGAAATTAGATATTAGATCTTTGATATCAGATGACACGGCTATAAACCAAGTCAGAATTGCTCCCGTTTTACCTTAGAAATAAAAAAAACAAATGAACATGTTCAAAAAGGAAAGACAGAAAAAAGATTTAGAGCAAAATTAACGGGCAGAAAGAGAGATTATTTCAGACGGGGATTATTTCTTTTGCAGCCTCATAACAACAAATAAGCTGATCGTCAAGAGTCAGCCAGGCAATTAATATTCAAGAAATTAGCTTTTCTTCTTTTCTTTTTTTTTTGAGAAAAAAAAGGAGGGGGTGTTCTGGGGGTTATGCAGATTTAGATTCTTTCCCTCCCTTTGCCCCACAAGAATCCATTTTGTGAGCTTAGGCTATAAACAGCTTGAAATCACTTTGACAGCCTGCTGTATCTCATGAAATACACACGCGCATACACAAACACACACACACAAACAAACAAACACACACACAAACAAACACACACACACAAACACACACACTATGGGGAATTTTAATTTCAACCTGTGAAATTGTAATTGCCTCTACTGTAAGAGAGGAAAGACTGTGGGAAAGCTAAGAGAGATAGACTCTATTTTTGCTATTATTGCCTTTTTATTGATTGAAAATTTCATTGACATTTTGCTTCTTCTTTTTTTACCCATCTCATTTAATTCTGCATCTTCACTCTCAGATCTGTTTGTCTTGGTGATGAGGCAACGCTGGCAGAGCTGACACTAAATTAGCCAGAGCTGTTGACAACAGGAGGAGGGTGAGAAATTGGAAGAAAAAGTAAAGAGGAGATGAAAAAAGGAGGAAAGCAGATAGATAAAAGAGCATAGTACCAAGTGACATAAAAAAAAAACTAATGGAAATGTCCTGAGGGCATTTGGAGGCTGTTATAGGTTTTGTTTTGTTTTTTTAATCTCTGACTCTTCTTGCTGCAAGGCCATCCTGTGAAAGACTTCTCAACTCTGTATGTGTGATTGTTGGGCTGCATTGTGCTGGAGTGACTGGCTGCCTCAAACATTTCCCTTCAACAGCAATAATTGAAGCAAAAACGCCAGATGAGGCAAAACAGGCTCAAAACACTTGCAATGAATTTATTCTGATATTAAGTCATCTCTAACATGTCCCTTTATCTTAATAGTTATATATTGACTGGTTTATCCAAGTAAACCTGTTTTTATTAATACTTAGGAGTTTTAATTCAACATCACAGGGTTTTTTGTGACAATTCTCGACTCCTTAACCTAAAATTTGATATTGGATACAAATAGAGACAACTACCGGTACAAAGCATCAGTTCAGGTTCACTTTAAGCTTGAAAAAGTCCTGTTTTTTTTTCATAGTCAGCAGGCAAAATGGATGGCATTACTTCTATTTTTATATACCAAATAAAAAAATGAACTTTTCTGAATAAATGTGAATCAGAGGCAGACATGTTCTTACACAGAGCTTTTGCTCATTAACTGTTCACAATGTTCAAGAGTGTCAGCAGGTGGGTTCCAACATCCTCAGTGCTGATTATTCAAGCACACACTAAACCTGAAAGCTCTAATTTGATTCTGTTAGACGGTCTGCTGTAAAGACTGTTAATTCAGTGAAGCTGGTCATCACATGAAATAACATGTTCTCTGTCTGTTGGACACAAGTCCATGTGAATGTAATCAACTACAATTTGATTAATCTGAAATAGAGTCTGATGAGGTGCAAAAACCCCACTCATTCATTTTGGATTGTTTGACTGGCATGTTGATTATACTCCATCTTTGCTGCTTTCCTTCAGAAAGCTTTTATATTTCCATGCATATGACTTTTGTTTTATGTCCTAAATATACATTATTGACTGTTTTCCATGTAATTTTTACCCCCTTTTACAATTTTTCTTTGCTGATCCAAAGTTGGGCTGCAACAGGTAACAGGTTCAAACAGGAAGTCCAGACATCCCTCTCCCCAGCAACACACCCCAGTTCCCTCTGAGGGATCCCAAGGTGTTTCCAGGCTAGAGGATACAGAATCTCTCCAGTGTTTTCCTGCTTTTCTCTCTGGAAAACCTTCAAAGGGAGGCGACCAGGAGGTATCCTAATCAGACACCTGAACCACCTGCGCTGGACTCTTTTGATGTGGAGGACCAGCGGCTTTACTTTCCCTCCAGACGACGGAGCTCCTCATCTCATCTCTAAGGCTGAGTCTGGGCCCCCTTATGGAGAAAGTTCAGTTTGGCTCCTTGTTTTCAGGATCACATTCTTGTGATCACAGGCTTTATCTCATGATCATAAGTGAGGGTTGGAATGTTGACGGATTGGTAAATTGCGAGCCTATCCACTCAGCTCCCTCTTCTCCAGGATGGGCTGCAGAAACACCCCAGTGCACTAGTTTGTCTCCCACTCTATTCCATTCATGTTCATCCATTAAAAACTTCACATTCACTTTTTTTAATCTCAAAATTCCTTAGCAATTAAACTCACAGTGCTGTAGCATGGTCCCTGCAAGTCAATTGAGGATCTTTTTCACCCATCCATGCCTTTTTTGTACCTGCTTGATCTGGTTCATGGTCATGGGGAGCTGGTGTGTCTCCATTGAGTGAGAGGCTGGGTTACACCCTACACAGGTTAACAATACATTGCAGGAACTCATGGAGACATACTAACTAGTGACAATTAACCTAACATGCATGTTTTGATCTGCGGGAGGAAGTTGGAGTATCTAATAAAAGCCAATGCATGTACTGGTAGAGCATGCAAACTCACACAGAACAGTCTAATTTGGGTGTTGAACCCAAAATCATCTTACTGTGAGACAACAGGACTACCGACTGTGCAGCTTCATTTTTCATACACCATATTACCAGTGTTAATGAGTACAGAAACAGTTTGCCATGGTAACAGCATAGCTGTGAGCTGCAGATGCAACACACAATGGAGTTGTTTGGTAAAAGGAATGTCTCAAATATGATAATTACCAAAGCTCCTCATCACTCCACCTGACCTTCTGAAAATAAAAGACTGAAAACCTTTCTTGGCCTGATGAGTTGCTGTTACGGCTGCAACATTCAGATGTTTGGGTCAGAATATGGTGTCAGGATGAAAACATGGATCCATCCTGCCTTGCATCATCGCTCCAGGCTGCTGCTGGTGTAATGGTGTAGAGGATGTTTTCTTGTCCCACTTTGGGCCCCTTAATACCAACTGATAGTGATCTAAACTCTACAGCCTACCTGAGTGTTGTTGCTGACCATGTCCATCCCTTTATGACCACAGTGGATCCATCTTCTGATGTTACGTCCAGCAGGATAAAGCTCCATGTCTTAAAGCTCAGATCATCTCTAACTGGTTTATAGAACATGACAGTGAGTTCACTGGACTCCAACAACCTCCACAGTCACCAGATCTCAATCCAGTCCAGAACCTTTGGGATGTGGAAGAAGTGGAGATTCACATTATGGACGTCCATCAAAAAAAAAAAAGAAAAACTGCAGTAACTGTGATCAAGTCCAGGTTTGTGCAAAAATAGGACCTTGTTCTTTTCTGTCATCAAAACCAAACTTTTCCCTGTTTTAAAATGTATAAAGATGGTTAAAACATGAAAACTGTCCTTAAACCAATAACAGCTTTTAACTACAAGTAACAACTGTAGTTGTGTCTCCATGTACGTATTAAAAAGCCCTTTCAAGAACAATGCTGCTGTGGAGCTAAAACTCTGACTTTGGTCTTCCGTCCCACTGGTGATTACAAACACCCTTAACCGTTCAAAGTCAAAGATGTGTGTAAGTCCATCAAACACAAAACCGCAAAGACCCACAGTCCCACAAAGAAGAAGAAAAAAATAGAACTGGCAAGTCACCAAGACACTCAGCAGAGCCAATCTCTTCCTCACATGGCAGACTGTGAATTCCCAGTTTGCATTGCAGCAACAATGGGGCGTGTGTGCAGATAAAAAAACACAGCAATCACTAAATGCAGGCACAAGTGCCACCAAACTAAATGCTTGAACAAGCTGGCATTAGGACTTGTGTACACACACGCACACACACTTATATATGATTAGGAATGGATATGCTTGCCAACCCAGTTTCCCCCTCTGTTCCAGAAGGTGCATGTGCACACACACACACACACACACACACACACACACACACACACACACACACACACACACACACACACACACACACACACACACACACACACACAGAGTGAGCAGACTTCAGCCTATAGAAAGAGAAAGGCAGAGCGTGACAGGAAGAGAGTGGGAGGTAAAGACACAAAGCAATAAAGCATGTTGGACACCAAAATTGCAAAAATTAATTGGTCACACTCAAGTGGACTTCTATTTGCATCCAGCGTTTTGCACTCGGGCCTATTTAACAGGAAATTAGAACCCTGGGATTTTTATGCATTTTTACTGAAAGAGACTTCAGTGGAAACATGTCCATTCAGTTCAACTGGGATCATCCTCAGTTCAGAACAAGAAGAGGCTGCAGGAGCTTCAAATGGCAACAAGTTCTCCATTTAGAACAGAAGAAGTCGATAAAATGTTGTTATAAATGGATCAGACTGCTCGGTGATGTGAAGGTCACAAACAAATGATCTCTCTGTTAAAAGGAAGGAAATGAGAAATTAGAAGATTTTTTTTTCTCCTTTGTCGCTTTTCCACCCTTTCAAACCAATAGGACACACACACACACACACACACACACAGACAGACACACATGGTCTCAAACAGGTCTCAGTTGTAACGTAGTGCCAGTCACAGCTCTTACTGTGTGTCTGCCCTCAGGCTAAACAGACTTCCTCCTGCCACACACACACACACACACACAGCAGCATTTTCATATTCGCTCTGTGACTGGCACCGACTGCAGTGTGTGTCAATTAGCAATGAAATAAATGTTGTGAAAAAAATAAAATGTAATTGCACTTCCAGCCTGATTGTCTCATTTCTGCAGCTTTGAATGGCACCCATACACTGAGAGACGGAGCTAAAACAGAGAGAGAGAAAAACACAAACTTTTAATGAAACCTTTCGGAGGCCTGCTGAATGACAGCATGGAAAATTGAATGAGCTAAATTGGAGTTAACCTGACAAACATCAACAGTAATTATGTCAGGTTGCTCCGCTCAAACTTTCCTTTAATGTGTTTCTGAGGAGTCAGTCAAAGAAAAAAATACAGGAATATGTTTTTTCTTTGCATGACAATCTGAATGCTTCCTATATTATGATGTTTAAGTTTCTACTGATTCAGTGAAAAATATATACGGCTCATAAAAAGGAGCAAAGACGGTGAAAACTCAAGAAAGAATCCTGCTGGATCTCCATGCTGACATGGAATGGGTAATGTGTTAGGAACAAACATGTGCTACATCATTTGATGTAAATCTATCAACCTACAGAGGGCTTAGTACAGCTCCTCAAGAAGTTTAAACTGATGCAGCAGGTTAGTCCAATTTGCTGAAATGTCATTGCAGCAACTCTGAATGGTTCTAAGTAGTTTGCATGGCTCCACCTGCTTGTATGCTCCTGTCAACATCAGGTCATGATCCTTGTAGGATGACATTAGGTTCTTGGGAAACTCCTCCCAGATCCCAACCAGGGCATCACTTGAGCTCCTGGACAGTTTGAAGTCAACCTGGCAGCGCCGGATAGACCTAAACATGATGTCCCAAAGATGTTCTACTAGATTCAGGTCAGGCGAGCATGGCCTGTCAATGGTTTCCACTCCATCTTACACAAACTGCCTTCATACTCTCGTTGCATGAGGCTGAGCATTATCATGCACCAGGAGGAACCTAGGCCCCTCTGCACAGTAAAGGGTCTAACGATGGGTCTAATGATTTCATCCTCATACCTAAAAGCAGTCAGGGTACCATCATTCATCCAACACAGGTCTGTGCATCCCTCCATGAATCTGCATCCCCAAACCAACACTGACCCACCACCAGACGCATGTTCCTGAAACTGTGCTGGGAGACACTGTAACATGTTGTGTCATCCGCCTGTGTAGGGTCCAGGTACCGTGGGCTGTATTAGACAGAGTGACTCAGCGTTCTTCCACTGTTGAAAAGTGAAGCCATGGAATCCATTGAGGAACATTAAAACATTTGTTGAGATGGACACATAAAAACTATTGAACAACTGTCTCAACTGTGCAGAAGTTTTGACTCTCTCACTAATCAATAAACACACCCATGACCACAGAGCTTTGAACAGCCACTGAGCATCTGCAACTGCACATTCACTGAAACCACTAGAGAACTGAGACTGCAGCAGTTTAGGGCAGCAGAAAGGTTGTTCAAAGATATGAATTGTTCTCAATCTTTAAAAAAAAAAACTAAACTCCAAAAGAAAATACCCCTTTAGTCATTTACAGGAGTGGCTGAAATAAATCAGAGGATCTGAAACACACAGATATAAATGATCAAATTAATCACATTTTAACTCTTAAACAAAAAATGTGCTATTAAACAAATTTATCGTCATATCAAAAGCAGATAAGCATCCTAAACTTTTTCTTGGAATGATGCTGCATCAGTCTGTTTCTGCTCCCATTCAGGGAGTCATTTTTAAACATTATGAACCAATCTCGTTCCTAGAAAGGCTTTGAGACTTTATATGTTTTGTGGATATCAGTGGAGCACACTGTCAACATTAGCAGAAAGGTTAATTTTCAACCCAACGCGGGAGGAGAATTTACCGTTTCCTTCCTGTGTTCAGTCAGAAATCAATGTGAGCAGCTGATATCCTGTAGTTACATGAAAACACTGAGTCAGCTCAGTGCATGTCAGCACTTGTGCAGATAAAAGTGGAGCAAGCTTCTGTCACAGTTTACACTGTAACGTGCACTAATTGTTGGTTTCTGTAGGAGCAGACTGCTGGAAGTCAAAAGCTGTCAGTCAATGAAGAGACACGTCTGTTTAGTCAGTTTTACACCAGACTTCCTCTCATCACAGTCTAGGGAGAGGCATGTCCAGGTTTCCTTCCTGGATCTGTTACCTCGCTGACGGCATGTTGGAAAAGTGGCGGAAAGCGAATGGATGTTAAACCATTTTTCAAGGTGACATTAGTTTCTTGTGCAGAATCAAAATTGAATGTGACTTTTTACTCGGTTTATCAAAACCAAACTTATAACCTTTACATCCTTTTAAGAAAACAACATTCTGAAACTAAACCTAACTCAGAGGGATCAGATGACACCACGCGCGAGACGTTATCGTTTGTCTCGTGTCCAAAGTTCCTCCGTTTCACATCAAATTGGCATCGCTGCACAAATGACAAATTGACAACAGCTGCCGTCGAGACGAGAATTCAGAACTCCTGCTTTTATTAGAAACAACCCAAGTGGATGATGCAAAGTGAATAATGATCTTCTCCCGACGCTTCCTGCCTCCATGTTTCAAAGTAAGTGATGATCTCCCAAATATAAAGGGCGTCGTTGCATTCATATTTCACAGGAGAACAATGCAGTGTAACTGACGTGCGCAGAGAGGAAATGTGCTTACAAAGCATCAAAAGAGCTGTATGGATAGCAGCAGAATAATGTAAGGCGCTGCTGGATGGATGTAACGAGATCCACAGCTACACAAATCATTTGATCACATAATACAAAGCCTGTGTGTGTGTGTGCAACATGCTTCATTTGATTGGGTTGCCTGTGTTTGCGTGTGACATGCATCATGTAGCACAAAGCTTTACTGTGATGTTTGTGTGTGTGAGGAGGAGAAACATGCATCAGCTTGGTAGGAAAAGACACCGTCTGTTTGTGTAACATGCATGATTCACTTGCTAATACAAAGCTAGTGTGTGTGTGGTTAAATATATCTAACAAAAGAGGCCCCTATGAATGAGAGAATGAGTTCTGTCACACACACTTCCACAATCATATTTTCTACTAAATGAAGCATCAGAGGAGTAAAAACAACCTAAACAAGTTAAAGTTAGCTGTTGCTTGGATTATAAACAAGAAACACGCACACACACACACATGCATTATCCCAAAACAGACCGAAATAATCAACCAATCAGTGGACCAATCAACACCCTGCTAGTTTAACTCATAATAAACGGACTCAAGGCTTTTATTGAGCATTTTCAGGTTTGCAAAAACAAAAAATAGACATGACTTTTAGATACATGTTCACTACATACAGACAGCTTCATTAGGAGTTTAACTAGAATAAAAATAATTCAGATTCTGCTCCAGATTTTGTTTCCTGATTGAGTTTCCAGAACAGGAGGGATCATGTGTGTTTTCTCTTTGATTTATTTTTGAGGGATTGGAAGGAGAAAAGAGAGAAGCGCTGAATCATGAATAAAATCGTTCTCAGTTTGTAAAAAGATTTAATTAAATCTAACAGGATGATCTAAGCCAGATGTGACTAGAGATAAATGAGAACATCAGGAACAACGCACCATTTAAAAGAAAACCAGATCATTCTGTGTGTTTGTGACAAAGTGAGATGAAAATCAGGTCTAATTGAACTTCATTTGTGTTGGAGATGTTTGGTTTTAGCTGAAGAAAAACAAACACATAAGAAATCACAAACATCTAAATAACATTCGTCATGTAGCTCGGAAAACATATCGTCTGCATTTCCTTTTTGAAAATAAATACTTTGAAATGAAACGATGGTTATAAAATCATCACATCATAAACACTAAACAGTAGCTTCATTCTCCAAAGGTTTGATGAATTAAAGTGTATTTATGTGTCAAACAGCCCAGCATCCTTTATAAAACGTTCTAAACTCTCTCTGACTGTAAACCTGTTTCATCTGGATTCTGAACTCAGTATAACTTCTCAACAATGAAGGCCAAGATGGCCGCTGCCAGTGCGACGCCGACCCCCAGCTTCTTCAGCATCTCTCTGTCCAGCCTGCACGAGCCGATGGAGAGGAGAGAGTCCGGCGGGGCAGAGGCTGCTGCGTTCCCTCCGTTGACCACATGATGCTGTGGAGGGAAACACAGATACTATAAGTTCCTTCAACACACACACACACACACACACACACACACACACAGCAGCAGAACTCCTCCATGCTGATCGATTATCCTCCTAACTCCTTTAATAATCAGCTTGATGGGGAGTTTTGCAGCTTCACACATTGAGCTGAGGAGAATCAAACTGAATGGCTGATGAAGTCAAACTAATTCAATAAACTCCAGGGTCAACGGGGAATTTGTTTCAAACATCCTGTTTAAAACCCCTCTGACTATGAATGAATTCACACAGATTTCACTGAAGAGTTTGTGACTTTAACTCATTTTTACAGAATTATGTGGAATGTGGCCTCAGCGCAATGCATTCTGGGTTCCTGGAGGCTGCATTTAAGCTGATTATAGAGTTGTTTACTTGTTCAGTCATTCACTACCTATGAAGTAGACTAGACAGTGACCATGTGGAGGATTTAACAGAGTCTGTTGGTGAACATTAATAGAATTATCAGTTGAAATCACCTTGAAGTGACCCTGTTTTATAGATGACATTTCATGTTTCTAGAACTTCTGTCTCCCAGAAACCAGATGAAGGAACTGAGGACACCGGCGTCCACTCTGACTGTTATGAGAGAAAATCTGTTCAAACATGCTCAAAATTCCAGAAACTCAACAGCAGGGCCCTGTGACTGAGAACATTTGGTAGTATTTGTATTTTAGACACTTTATGAAGACGTCTACAGAAAACAAGAAGAGAAAAAAGCTGTTTTCATCATGGTGGCTCATCAAATCAGTGTGAGGATGTGTGATTCTGAGATGTTTTAAATCAGAATCAGCCTCCCCTGGTTGTTTTTAGATGTTTAGTCAATAAAGGAGGACCTGAGAGGAGACATGTTGTGTTCGCCTACATATATCTGGAGTTAATATCACAACATGAATCAGTTCAAAAATACATTCGTCATGAAATTGCCATTTTACGAGAGCAGAGACGATACAGCTCTCAACTGATAATTGCCGTTTGTCATTATGCACTTAAAAAAACACGCAATAATGTCACTTCATATTAAGATCCATACATGTGATATTAATAATAGATTTCCTACTCAATGCATCATCTTCTCTCCATCCATTTCATCTCTAGAGTTTTCATTTTGACAACAATAATGATAAAATAGATTTTTTTTTTTCGAGGAAGCGCTTCTTTCAATATTTCCTGAATGAAAGCTATAATAAAACCAGCCATTTGTGTATGCAAATGAGTGCATTTCAATTACTTTAACTGTGTGAGCCGTTAATGCAGTTTAGCTGTGATCCAATTACGGCTGAGTGCTGTCTATCGCATCAAGACGACGACGATGAGGAGGAGACGCTGATGTCGTTAAAGAGGCAGAAAGATGAGGAAAGTTATCTTTAGCGTTACAGTCGGAGCGCGGCTGAAAAGCAGGGACTCCCTAAACTGGTGTTTTCTTATTTTATTTATGTTTATATCAGTCAGCCTCCCTCACTGATCATCACGCTGTCTGATGAGGTGTTTATTTCATTTTCTCTAGACATGTCAAAGTAAAAACCTCTGCCAAAACCTCTTCATAAATAAATACAAGCAGCACAGGAAGTGGTCATTTAAACGTGAGCATTAAACAAATTAAATGAGAACAGCGACATCATCTTCTGGTGGAGGAGAAATCGATGTGGACTACCTTGAGGAGCACGTTGGGTATCTCCTGTATGACAGCGGCTAAAATGACATTTCATCACAGTAATTTATGCAGGGAACTATTGAGAAATTGATCCGAACAGCCTTTATTCAAGTGCACTCTAATTGCAGCAGGTTTGACTTTGATATCTGTCACACAGTCGCTTTATTGACTCTCAGGCTGTCTCTCATTCCCATTTAAACTCCACCATATTGTTACATATTGAATAATAAAATAAAGGAAAGTTTCTTCCTATCCTTTTTTGAATTAGTTAATTGTGTTTAGGTTGAAAATCATATGTTGATGCCATTTTAAGTTTTAATTTTGCTATTATTATTTTTATTACTGTTATCAAAACATTGAGTTAAGAATGTATACCTGTAGATGATTTTCTTTGGTTAAATGGGGGCAGCAGGAATTATAAGATGTTTTCTTCATTCTGTTCCTTTTCATTTAAACTAGATTTTTTGTTAAGTATATTTTATTTTAACTGTTTTATTTTGAATGAAATAAACTTAATTAAAAATAAATAAATAAATAAATAATAAATTAATTTAAAAAAACTGAAATCAACAAAATTTGAAGTATTTGTCACACCTGTAGTGCAGAAACCTGACAAAAAACAGCTCATTTATACAGTTGTGACTGAATATTTTCAAACATTTAAAAGTTTAAAGATGATTTTTAAATGAAAGAACATTGGAAATGTCAAGAATTTCTAAAGAAATCATCTCAGATTTCTTTCTTTCACATATTTCATGTTTTAGCTACAGTGTAAAGACAACATAGAGACTGATGTAAAAGGTCCTTACATAAACAGACACAGAAACTTGTTGCACTAAAGTCAAAAGTTGTGTTGGTTTTCACACAGATTCACCCTGTGAACTCCAGTACAGAACTGTCATCCGTCTGCGGTTAGTGCAGCAGCAGCGAGCGAGCACACTCCTACACGTGTTGCAGGATGTCGGAGCAGCTGTGCAGCGTCTGTCCTCTGCCTCCACATTACTCACGTTTTACTCCTGTGCTCACTCGTGGTTACAAACGCCACCTTGTCATCCAGTCCTCCTCACAGCTCCAGTGTGAATAGTTTTCTCTGTTACAGCGCACAATGGAGGATGGATTCTATGACCGACCACGCCTCGGTGACACATTGGGCAGACAGAGACTTGGTAACACGATTCTGGTTGACACATCCAGGTTTTCTTAATGTCGGGATTCCCTCTAGGCTGCCTGCAGGCTCGTTGTTATGAAATATGCCTGAAAAACTGTTTTCAGGTGGAGCAAACTGTACGGCTCTCCTGAGATGGCTGTGATAATTAAAAGTACACAAAGTACCGTGACTCAGCCTCCTCTTTTAAATCAATACAGGTTTCTAAACACAAAGTCAAAGTTTTAAAGATGAATAAATACTGCGTGAGTTTTCTGACATTCCTGAACATCAGCATGTGAAGCGGAACCCCCCTTGTGGAGACTGAATGATACTGCAACCTAACTCAATAGTAACGGCTCAAACAGCAGCAATGTAATGTATTTACTAGGGATGTTCGATATTGGCTTTTTTACCGATATCCGATATTGTCTAGCGCTTAATTTCCGATACCGATATAAACCGATACCAAAGACATGTTGGCAGAGTCCTCACGCTACATGTTATGCTGCAAGTAATGTCGCAGATCAATGATGTCATCAAAGGTTTGCCAATATATATTGCGTTCAAGGTTGGCTGGAAAATGCTGAATCCACAGGATTTAATGTAAGGTGTGCCAAGTAAACACAAATATCTCAAAAACTATACATCAGATTTGTTATATTTTTACATTTTGAGAAAGATGAGAATTAGCTGAAGAGTTTGATGTATAATATGTGCATAGTATGTAAAGGTTATGTGTGTCATTACAAAAACCAATACCAATATTTTCCGATATTATATTTTAATGTCGATATCGGCTGATATTATCGGTCTACTGATAATATCAGACAACCCTAGTATTTACCGTACATATTGCTCATCACATTTGACACAAGTTTAAACTGAGATCACTTTATGATGAGATCTAAAGGAATCATATCTGTTATGGTGAAATCTTGTAGTTTCATATAATTTCAAGCACTCGTGTCAGTCTTTTCCACTGCCCTGGTTCCTGTGCTGGTTCCCAATTGTGGAACCGGTGCCAGACCTTTCCACTGGAAAAACGTGGTGCTGGTGCCATAGAACGAGCACTGAACCGGCCCCTAAACTTTGCTGGTCCAGTCGCAAGAACTGTGACATGACGAGTGGTGGGCGGAGTGATAGGGAGCTTTGGGAGAGAAAATGGCAGACACCAAAAGCCCGATAACGTGGAGCGCGGACGAATCAAAAGTGCTTTTAGCAATACTGAAATACATTCTCAACGTCTGCAGAATAACTAGCACACACACACACACTGAGTTTAGCCATGTTTAGTGGGCGTGATCTGTGACGTATTATCATGCTGGTCCTGCTGAGCTTAGTGTGAATGAGGGCCGGTTCTCTTTGGTTCCAAGTTCAGCACCCGCTGAGCACCAGCACCGGTGTAGTGGAAATGAGCTTTGGTGTGGAGTGCAACTCTCCGCCACTAGAACATGAAACTGAAGCTCTTCTGAAAGTTTTATTAAAATCTGTTCAGCGGTTCACGAGATACTGTGGCGCTTATCAGTTAATGGTAACATTTTAAGGAAATGTGTTTGCTCCAAGTGTGTATCGATAGTGACTCTCAGCTACTAAGAGACAAAATCTTAGATTAATATCTGTAAAAAATTTTGTGTTGAATGTTTACCAGCTTTTGCGGCCATCTTGAATTGTGTTGACTCCCAAAGGTCATCATTTGTGGGCAAACATCCAGTGAAGGATTTCTGAGAGTTGAACTCAAATCTGTGTGGTTCATGAGAAAATATCAAGAGAAAAACTCACAGAAATAGAATCCACGTTTTTCGTGAAAGCTATTTTTAGCATTGCAGCACAAGTGGTCACTCCAGGAGGTCAGAAAAGTAGCAGCTCAATACTCCCATGAGTCATTGCTTCAAAACTAAATCAATGCCTCATAGGATTGTTTATGACTGGCTGCTTCAACCATTTACACTGAGAATTATTTATGTTTTATTTAGTTTTAATATTGACGTCACTGAGGATGTGATTTTTGTTTTGCCACCGTGATGAAAGTCCCTCCAGCATTCAGTGATAGTGTGTTTGTTGTGAGGGGAAATCTGTGAAAACAAGCTCTCTCACCATTAGAATATCTACAGGAGTATTTTGTGACAGTATATTTTTGAATATTTGGGATGAATTTTCCCTCGGCGCCCCTTGGAAAAGTGGTCCTCCCACTTGCAGATTCCAGACATGTTCAAATCATAATAATAAACAAGCAGCTTGTAAACAAGGACAAAAATTAATATTACTTTTTCATTTCCTCACACTTTTACCAAAAGGTAAAATGAATATTTTATGTAAAGATAAAAAAGGAGCAGCATGAAACTAACGCTGAAAAAGTTAAGAAACTAAACTATTATCTTTCACTCTGCTGACAGGCCCAACGCACTGCCTTCTTCTTGATGCTTTTATTTATCTGTCTCTCTGCAGGTGTCTTTTAACAACAGGGTGCCTGGAGGCAGACTGAATAGTACAGTCTAAAATCTATTACTAGTAGGGAGGATAAGTGAAAATCCAAGTGCCAGTAGGTGCGTGTCAGCACAGTGGGGGGAGATGGGAGGAGGGGAGCAAAGAGAAAAGGAGGAAAAATAAGGAGAGGAAGAAACGGGAGCGAGATGTGGCTTTCAGTGATAGTTCACCACCTGCTAGCTGGCGTGCTGAGTTTGTGCATTTGTCTGTGAGAAAGAGAGCTAGCATTATTGAGTGTGTGTGCAAGTGTAGACCTGTGCTGGATATTGTCTGTCTCTCTGCTCACAGCAGTGGAACAGACCAAAATAATCCCCCCTGAAAATCATCTAACCCTACACCAGGGGAACAGACTGGCTAACGTAGCAAGAAACTTTTCCCTCAAAAGTCAAACCCCTCAAATCTCTTTCAGACTCCTAAAAAGGAGAAAGGGGGGGAATAAGAGCGTGTTGCGGCTTTCACCAATCTATTGACGTATTCAGAGAAAAACACACACTGTGGTACACGAGAGACGTTACGGGAGTCAGAGAGTATAATACACAGGGGTCACGTTTCTCACATGATTCTCACCAGCTGTCAGTGTCACTCTTCACACACACACACACATCTACAGTGTGTGTGTGCATGTAAATAGATACTGTAGTAGGCTCTTCAGTCACGGATAATTCAACTAAGAAAACAGTGTGCTGCAGCTGCATGAGCTTCAAGAAAAGTTGGACAAAAGTGGGTTTAGAATGACTAATACTCTCTGTCCAGTACATTTTACAGTTTGTGTATATGTTTAAAAGCACTACTTTTTGCCAGGTCAAGTCTCCAATGACTGAAATGAATCTTCTCATACCAAATTCCTGCCATTTAATCATCTAAACCACTGGACTGCTGTATGTCCAGAGACGTCTGAGGTGTTTTTGGTGAAACTACAGTTTTAATTTAGACGTCACTCATTTATTAATGCAGGTTTCTCAAAAATGATGCAGCATAACTTTCCCCCACACTAGGAAAATGCTGTAGGGACATCAACACAAGCCCACACGTGTTGAAACAAGTTGTTTTTAAACCAAAACACACTTTTCTGAAACCTGACTCACAAACAACTCACAAAAGTGAACCCAGGTTTAAACAATAACTGGCAAACGGCAGATGTGTTTAACACCCTTCCACTTAACTCAGCAGTGAGCAGCACATTTTCTCACATGATCAGAGTAAAAAAAACCTCAATGGTTGTAGCTGCTTTTAACTGGCACTGCTGCAGTTCTCCTTTCTAAACAGTAGGGGGGCTTTAATGAAAAACAAACTACTGTACAGCAGCAAAGGCAGAAGAAGAATGATCAACACACGAGTCTACAGGAGATCCATTCCTCATACACAAACACAACAACACTTTTTCAACCTTCCTGCATTATTTTTAGGTGGAAAAATGAACCTGCTTGTTGAATTTTCATCCAACAGATAAATGGATCAGATTTTATTGGTGTAGCAACATACCGGTAATAGACATTTGCATAAACTGGATCAGCCGAACAACCTCAAGTTTCTCTTCTGATCACAACAAAGATTGTTCATAAGACTCAAGTCTTAAACCACGAGTTTGAGTCAAGTTTTCTTTATGTGTGATTTGAGTCTGAGTCTCAGACTCGAGTCTCCATCTCTACCTACCTGGACAAAAAAAACCTTCAAGGCCAGACTTCTAACCTAGTGCTATTCTCTCTTCCTCACCAGCTCAATCATGAAAACCTGCTTCATGGAGTTTTCTCTAAACGGTGAAAGTCTCTGAGGCTGGTAATCCTAAACGACTCATCCTCAGCAGCAGATGCAGCTCTTGATCCTCCTCTCTTCACGAGAGCCTGTTTCATTTCACTGTTTGATGGTTTACTTAATCACTTTTCCCTCATTAAACAGATTATTGCCAAATGTATATAAATGCCTGTCTTTTACCAGCACAACACAGCAGATGCTTGAGTTTCAAAAATATGAAGATGGCAAGAAGAAAGGAAAAATATGTCATCAAGGAAAATGATGGGTGATGTGATGATGTCAGTGTAAAGGATGTGTTAAAGGTTTACAAAAGCAGAAAAATAATGGAATCATCTGGAGGTCACGTTCTGTCAGAGTGACTGAGAAAGTGTTGAAAGGTTTTTTCTGTCTGGACCATTTGAAATGTGACACAAAAGTTGTGTTGACTTGATTTTATCTAGCTTTGTTCAGGTAAAACGAATTTACTGAGAGTAGCTTATTTACACCAGGTATGCTAATGCTGGCTGTGATGACACGTTAGCATTACTAGAGCCTGTTAGCATGAGGCAGCTAATGCTACATCTGTAAATATGCTGGTGCCTTGTGTTACTATAAACAGCACTGCATAATTTGCATTTGCAATGAATAATGCTGCATTGTTTACCCATTATGTTGCTGATTAAATGTGAATAATTCTGATGCGTTTCTGTTGGGTGAATGCTGTTAATGCATTCGTTAATCTCACATAATTATTGTCCTAATTTGTCATCATTTTGCAGACCACAAACACACTCAGCCATGTTCATGTAAACCTGTACAGCAGCTCGCTGTATTGGATGGACTGAACACAATTAATTTAGGTTGAGAGGGAGGAGATACATCTGTCATCTCATAAGGATCATGTCCTGATGACTGTATAAAAGCAGCTGGGGGAGACATACAAACTACTGAAAACCATTATGAGTAGCTGCAATGACATTTCAGCTAACTGGACTAGCCTGATGTATTGATTTTTTAGTTAAATTTCTCTTTAGGTTGATATTTTTTTCAAATGATGTGGCATCTTTTTGTTCCCAACACATTCCATATCGGCACTGATATCCAGCAGGTTTCTTTTAATTCAAGATGAAGTCAGTTTTTATAAGTTGTGATACAACTGTGACTTGACAGAAAATAAAATAAAAACCCAACAGATTATGTTTCCCACTACACTCCCTTCTATCGTGATACTTTATTATTTTATTAGCTTTTGATTAGGTAGTTTAATAAAAATGTCATTATGGCAATGTTGAAACAATGCTAAAAATTAAAAAAGTATTAAAAAGGAAAAATTTTAATGAGTAAAATGACCACAGTCTTATAAACCAAAGAACATCAGTACATTATAATTATCATTTTGATATACAAAGTATGGGATAAGGTGTGTGCCAAAAGGATCAACCAAAAAATACAGTCACACACAAAATATATCAAAAATAATTCAACCAAAAAGAACATTTCAGAAGCAAAGTGTGAAGTTCAAAATGAAGAAAACAACTCTAAAAACTAAATAAACTAATTCATAATAAATATTTATTTTTCTAAACCAAAATCTTATTTTTACTTTTTAACAAATCACACCTTGACACACCTTTTTAGTTCTCACTCTATTCTGCTTCATTTAGACCATTCAGTCTTTTATTCTGAAGGGCATGTTTTGATTGTGTGCACCTAGGTTTTCTTCTGCTCTAACGCCGACTTCACACCGGATGCGGTGCGTTGACTGCATCGCAACCGCAGGAAATGACCCCCACACCGGCTGCTGTTTTGTTGCCTCTGGTATTTTCCTCCACTGAGCGCACTTAATGTCTTCAAATTGATGAAAATCCACATGCGGCGTCTGGAAAAAATAGACTTGTTGCGGAGTTAACTTTGCTCCGTGACTGCACCTCAGCCGCACCAAAGCTGGTGTGAAGGCACCGCACCTCAACAGCATCTGGTGTGCCTTTAGTCTTTGCTTTTGAAATAAAGTCTCAGTGGGAGGGGCTTTCTAGTGTTTCAATCTTATTGGTTATGAGGGTTTGGAGTAGGTGGATCCAAACCCTCATACCCAATGAGATTGAAGCAATGGAAAGCTCCTCCCACTGAGACTTTCTTTTAAAAGCCAAAACAAAAACGCAGAGCAGAAGCAAAATCGAGGTGCAGCAAAAGCAAAGAGCTGCTGTAAGAACCAAAACATGCCTTTCAGAATAAAAGCCTAAATGGACTGAATGAAGCAGAATTAAGCGAGAATCAAAAAGGTGTGTCAGAGAAATAAAATAAATTGTTTATTTTCTTTAAAGTCTTTGTCTAAGTGCTTTCTAGTTGGTGTGTTTTGTCTGTAATTACCAAACAAAGCTCAGTTCAAGAGGAATTGAAAACCTTTTGACATCAAAAAGTACAAAATAATTCCCGACACTAATGCTCTCTGACATGTTAGGTAAGAGTACTGAAACTAGAGCTGACTGATAGTTTAACATTTATTCCTGTTACCCTGACTTTAGCTCATGAGAGCAGGTCACGTAACGCAGTTGGACACGCTAAACGACCTGCCTAAAATAGCTCCGTCTGATGCTATCAAAGCTACATGAATTATTTGCTACTGCAGTAAATAAAGTCACACAAAGGGCAAGCTAAAGCTTTTGACAGTTTAAATATATAAAAGCTTAAAATAGATTTGAAGGGATTAACTGTATGAAGCAGATAAAAAAAACAGCCTATTTGTGTTTTTGTTTTCCTGACAATAAATGAGCATAAGGCAATATCAAAGCAACAATCCACAACAGTTGCATGAAGAGAAAAACACACAAAGTGAAAAAAGCTTCAATGTCAGGAAGGATGGGGTTTTGTCTGTATGGGGACGGGAAGCATCATCATACATGTGCATGGAAACACGCCAGGAATCTGAATATATGAACATGATTAGCTTCACTAACAAACTAATGATGGATGACGGTGTGTTTTTCAGTGATTTAGGTAACATGATGTAAAGTACGAGCAACACTGACCACAAATATGCTTCACCTTCAGGAATCTAGCAGCTCTGCTTGAAGGATGAAACAGAATTCAGCCTTTATTGTTTAAAGACTACAAGTCTCGCCTCGTCTTCCTACGCTACTCTGGGTCCAGATCACGAGGGCAGCCTCCCAAGTAGGGAATCCCAGACTGTCCTCTCTCCGGTCACCTCTAATAGCTCCTCTGATGGGACCCCCAGGCATTCCTACGCCAGCCTGGAGATGTACTTCCTCTAGGATGACCTGGGTCGACATGCCTGAAACACTTCCCCAGGGAGGCTTCCAGGAGGCATCCTGACAAGATGCCAAAACCACCTCAACTAACTCCTCTTGATATGGAGGATCAGCGGATCTACTTCGAGTCCCTCCCAGATGTCCGAGCTCATCACCCTATCTTTAAGGCTGGGACCGGAACGTAGATCAACCGATAAATCGAGAGCTTTTCTTTCTGGCTCAGCATCCACATCACTGCAGGCGCTGCCCCAATCTGACTGTCGATCTACAAGTGAAACCCACTATGGTCAAATCACATATTCACATACATGTGAGTTACTGAAAAAAACACATGCTTTCAGGATGGTATCAGCTCAGTAGGTGTCAACAATGACAGAGAGCTGATCTGAAAACAGATTCAGGAGGATCATTTAGTGTGTGAGCAGAGTGAGGACAGCTGAAGAAAAGATTGGGTCCCTGGAATATTTTATTTTCCTAAATACTGCTTTTCTTGCAAATACAAAGCAAAAATATGGAGACATAAAACACGTGCTAACAAGCCAAAAAGCTTTGATAAGGAAGCAGAAACATTTGTGTTTTTAGACACATGTTTGAAGATAAGTAAACTTTTTTTGGCTGTATTCCTCCTGTGGAAGGATCAGAAGCATTTCCTTCTTTCTCTGCCACCTCCCTGTCTTCTTGAGGAAATACGCTGTGAAAAGAGCTGATTATTAGATGACTCTCCAAGCTGCTTCTGTGTCTCCTCATCTCTCCATCTACTTCACTCACTGTCCTTCATTCTTGCTTCTTTTTCCTTTTTTTTTTTGCTCTCTCTTCCATCATTTAATTTCATCTGTGGATGAGAACAGGTGAAGGGGCCTTTCTCTTTCTCTTTGCTGCTGAGTGCCTCCTCTGCTATTGTGCCCCGCCAAAGGACCCATTTACTGTCCTTCCCCCCTCTACTGCTCAAAGTGCTATTTCAGTGAATGAAGGACTGACAGACAGGGAAGAAGTGAAAGACAGAAAGAGGGAGCGAACAGAGGGGGGAAGATTTCATCCGTGTCAATAAAAGCAATTTATCTCTGTGGAAAAGCGAGGTCTTTTTTTTTTTTTCTCCTGGAATGAAATGGTGAAATCATAAAGGCTTTTTTAATGAAGCTGTCATGTCACGGACAAGTTGCAATTTCACAGAAAGAGACGGACAAAGGAGCAAACAAATTCCTACCTAGCAATTTGACAAGTTTTTGTGGTTAATCAGAGGCACGAGGATCGAGTAAAACCACAACTAAGAATAAAAATTCACGTAGAAATGAACTTTTCATTTGTCTTCTCTCTCAGCACACTTTCATTCCACCCCACTCCTCTACAGATCCATCCATTTGGCCATATTGCTCCACTCCCACTCACATCAGTATGGATGCTGGCTAGTATACAATCATCTCTCTCTCTCTCTTTCTAACATGATAGATCTTTTACTTTGCTCCTTTTCTGACAAACACACATTACAGGCCTTAGTCGGTCTCTCAGCCTACCCAATCACCCACTTATGAACCACTCTTTTTCTCACACTCTCTCACATCGCTCGTCTTCATCTGAGATAAAACGACAAAGTGAAGACTGCCTTCTTTGCACTCGCCTGGCAATCATGGAGCTCATCACACTATGCCTCTTCTTCTGGTGCTTTTTTTTTTTTTTTTGTCGTATTTTTTTATTTTTTTGTTGTTGCTTTCTGTAAAAAGCTTGTAATTATAGACCTTGCTGCAAGACATGCGGGTGAATATCTGCCTTCTCATAATCACACATTCATCTCAAACACACACGTTCAGCTCAGTATGTGGTGGACTCATGCAGAGTCTAGTAGAAAATAGAGGGTTTTCTGATATGTAGGCCAGGGCCCCATGAGTGTTTGTAAAAATGCATGTTCAGAGACAGGAGCGTACATCCTAGTAGAAAAGGATATTAAAGTTTAACTGATCAGAAAATAATAAAAATGATCTGTTTTAGAAAAACAGAGTAGATTAGGTAAGTTTAACCTGATATTATTATATATTTGATAAAGGCTTAGCAAAAAGAACACTCGGTACATCCTTAAAGCCTCCATATGAATAAATGAAAGCAGCACCATAACACAAAGCAAAAAAAGGGCAGGAAATTACCCAAGATCTTAAGGCTCAATCTCCAATCTTTATTTCTTTAAGCTGAAGGAACCACATCCTGCAAACATGTCAGCTTACATAAACAAAACCAGCAAAGGCGTGGAGAATAACTCAGTGGTGTTGACATGCTGCGCTACACTTAAAATGTGTATCAGACACCTCCCATTTTAAATCCCTCAGGATGAGACTGGCTGGTTGCACAAAACCATCACTACATCAGACAAACCCTGACATACTGACCATCAGCTCTGCCACTGCTTCCCTTAGAGACACAGAGCCATAAGAGCACCAGGGCGACTTCACATCGACTTGGTTAGAAAGTGTTTTGTGAAAGTTTGTAACACTATTTAAAAAAAACAACTTTAAGTCCATTTGTCTTCAGCGATAGAGACACACAAAACAACCATCAAACTTGGTGTTTAGAGGTTTGTCTTAGACCTAAACACCAGAGTCAATGAGCCAATCACAAACAACATGAGCTACAGAAATAATAACAAACTTTTTAAAAATCAAAATGACTTGGAGTATGATCTGAGATCAGCCACCATGACAAAATCTTTACCTAACCTGTAAAGTTGACTGAGTTGTAGACATTTTTGCATTTGCTAATATAAATAGACCGTGGTGGCCATCTTGAATCCAGCTGACTGCAAAAGTTCACCAGTTGCAGATGTACATCCAATAATTACTTTCTGAGAGTTTTATTAAAATCTATCCAGTCATTTATTAGATCTTTTGCTAACAGACGAATAAACACACAAATACAGGCAAAAACATCACCTTTCACCTGTCAGCAGTGGGCTATAATAACGTTGATTTTATACAGGCAGATATAAGGGGTACTCGCACAGCTGTCAAGGACATTACAGAGCAGAGAACCTACAAGAAGCAGGTCTGTGAGAGCAGCTTGCAGAAACTGCTGCATTTCCACGTCATTAGGTCGATTATTGCATTGTGCACAAGGGTCATTAAGAGCAGCCAATGCAGGTCATAAGAACCGTGAATAAGAGATCATCAGCAGCCTCATTGGAGATCATTTAATAAAACTGAGCACTTACTGCACATATGTGCCGTGGAAAGCATTGACGAGCAAGAATATTTCTGTAACTTCAGGTTTTCTAATAAATTCTACACCAATCCACCTCTGGCTGGCTGACTGTTTAAGTGATGGTTAAACTGGTTTATAATTCTCTTTATATGATCATTTTCTTTAATTAACTATTTGGTTACGTTATATTTGTATGGCTTGAACTTGCTAAATCAACCAAGACACTGATGTTACTCTACGAACATTTAAAGCATTCAATTAGATCATTTCCATTCTAAATATGACCTCTATGTGACCTCTGTCAACATATCTGCTAAAGTTTAATCTCTACTATTTTTAGTTGTTGTTTAAGTTCTAAGCAAATCACAAAATGACTAATGTAGCGTGATCAATATACGCTCTTGACCTCTGACCTCTGACCTACGTGATCATCTAAAATAATAATCCATCTTCTTCCCAATAACTCAGATTATAATGACTCTTTTATTATGTTTTAACCTGAATCAACATTCCTCCAAGGTCACGGTCGTACCGGAAGAAGCCACCGGACTTTATATAATAATAATAATAAAGACTCTTGGTGTCTCTTCCTAAAATGACACCTGAATCTGTTACAGAAATGTCTTAAATGATTAATGCACTTTCTCTTACAGCATTGTGAATGTTTGATCCAGCTTCAGTATTATTGTTACTTTGCTAAGAGGTTAAATCAGTATTATTACTTATTTCCACCTTGCTAAGGATAAATAAGTAAACCTTCCACACTCCCACACGGAGGTGACGTCTGACTTTAGAGCCTGAGTCACGTGTCTTGTTTAGAGTCCCCTGATAGGTCCACGTTCCACTGACAGCTCTCAGCTGTCTGCCGACACGAGAAGAATTGAGTTCTTCTCTAGCCTCAGAGAAGACAAGACATACCCACCGTCAACTCGCTACACGGTGGGCATCGATGCCGATTGCAACCGATAACGGGTCAAGCCCCGTGGCAGTCGAAGAAGCTTCTTACCCCTGAGAGCAGGAAACATCCACCTGCCTCTCTAACTCAACCAGAATGGGTAAGACAGCCAGCTACCAGCTCGCTAGCCATGGGTCCCACTGATCTCCTGTATCCACGGACGTTCTCCGCTTGGCCGGCGGGTCCACGACCTGTCAGGCCTCCAGATCGACCGAGGGGGAATCTCCGCTTCCTCGTCGAACTCCAGCAGCCGGACGCGATCCAGGAACAAGGTTCAGTAATTACCCATGACCTGGTAAAGCAGGCTACTTTGATAATGCTAACCCTATACCACTAGGCCGCTCATCAAAGTAACCTCTCCACCTTATCCCTAATAACCAAACCCTTAAGCTAACTCCTTAGTCTTAATATCAACACGAGACTCAAGTTCTAAACTCAGAAGATCAATTTCATAACATCTATCACTTAGTGAATGCTTATCAACTTGCTACCTCAAATGCTAATCTGTTTACAAATGTTCGTCAGCTTTTATAATAAATATTGAATATATTTATTCTTGACTCAGCTTCCATTCGTCAAATAACAGGTACATAACTACTCCCTGCAACTAAATAGAACCTAGAATTCCTGCTTTTATCACAACCAGTGTTCAAACCCAGGTATCCGGAGCCCACAGCCTCTCGGTTTAAACCCTCGGTAGCTGAAGTGAAACCAGCAGAAGGTGAGTAATAAAACATAGCGTTTATACACACTATATGTGGCGAGACGGCCACTTATTACCACTACACTAAATAAAACAGCAATATGATGAAATTAGACCCTGACAGTGTGATTCTGTATGTTGGTATTAATTAATGTGAAGTAGGTTGTTTAAGTCTAGATTCCTAGAATAATGACAGGACTTTTACATGATGTGAGGTGTTTGTCTTGGAGGTAAATATAAGATGGGCTAAAGATTTTATGACCACTGAGTTTTACAAGGCCTAGTCTCCACTGCTGAACTTTTTACTGCTGAGTGACGTATCGCTCTTTCTTTTTTTATTTAATTCCCTGCTATCCATTTCTTTCTCTGCTTGCTTTCCTCTTCATCTGCACCCCCTCCTCTCCCTCTCCCTCTCNAACAACCCCTCACTACAGAATGAATGGAGCAGCTGCTCGGAACACTCCCTCCTTTCTACGTTCTCCTCCTTCACCCCTGCTGGAGGGTGCAGGCACGCAGCTGCGTCAGCACTGAAGTCTGTGCCTGCTGGCAGAGTTCCTGGTCCCGCCCACCTAGCCGGATGTGTTTTTTAACTGTGGACTGTCAGTGTATTGTTTCCTGTATGCAGAGGTTTCTTCCTCATCCTTTCTTGTTGTTTGCCCTTTTCTTACCTGCTCCCATCTTTTCCCTTTTATTGTTTTGCCCAAATATATTATTGAAGTTTTCCCTAAAATTGTTCTGCCCAAGCCCAAATATTGTATTGAAGTTTGCCCCAATATTTCTCTCTGCCCAAGCCCAAGTAAATGTCCCACTTTAACTCATAATTTACAATGTAGATCCCCTGATGGTACCCAAAATCTTGCCCAAATATTGTATCTGGTACCCCAAATCTCTGTTTTGTTTTTTATTTTCAATGTTTTCTCTGTTTTGTTTTTTTGTTTATATTGTCAAGCGCTTTGTGATGTATATCTGTGAAAGGGGCTATATAAATAAACTTTACTTACTTACTTACTTACTTATTATGCTGGTCTTTAAGGACAAACATGCCTGTAGTCTGATCAACAGTGGCTGTTTCACTACTTTTGAATGTCAGATCATCAAAGTAGGGTTACAAGAAGTATCTTACTGTGTATTAATTTACCGACCCCCTGGAACAGCTGGTCCTTTTCTCTCTGAATTTTCAGATTTCTTATCATCCATGATTAAGCTGGAAAAAGTTTTAATTCTGGGTGACTTTAACTTCCACATTGATAACCCTGAGTGTAACACAGCAGCTGATTTCTTATCCATCACTGATTCTTTTAACTTTGTACAGCATGTATCAGGACCAACCCATAATATGGGTCACACTTTGGATCTAGTCTTCTCTCTGGGTCTAAACATCAATCAGCTACATGTTGAAGAGGTTCATGTGAGTGACCACAGCTGTGTTTTCTTTAAGATTCAGTCTAACGTTGATCCTGTCCCTCACAAACTGAGTTCAGAAAGACGCATCATTAATCAGTCAGCAGTTGATGATTTTTCTGTAATGTTTGATAGAAACTTAGTTCATGGTGAAGATGCAAAGTCCTTCATCCAGTCATTTAATCAGCAGTGTTCTACTATCTTAGATAAAGTAGCTCCAGTTAAACAAACAGTGGTATCTCATAGAAGGAACAGTCCCTGGATGAACGAACATATTTATAATCTCAGAAGGACATGCCGTAAAGCTGAGAGGCTTTGGAAATTAACAAGAATGGAAATTCACCGACTGTACCTTAAGGAATTGATAACATCTTTAAATGAAATGGTTAAAAACTCCAGAGCTGTTTACTTCTCTCAACTAATTTCCTCAAATAAAAACTCCAAAGTTCTGTTTGACACGATCAATCAGATATGTCACACAGTGGAAGTTTGTGTTTTATTGTGTTTTTATTTCATTTTATACTTTTTAACAGACGGTTGCATGTTTAATTGTTTTTTTATTAACTTTTCGATGCATGGTTTGTTTCTGGAATGATGGACACTGTGGACTCCAATTGAGTGACTAATGACAGGCACCTGTCAAGTTGGGGGTGTGCCCGGAAGCAGGTGGCAGGTGCTATTGAGCGAGGGATTAAAAGGAGGAAGCGGTGCAGAGGAAGGGGTGGAGGACCAGCCAGACGGACATAGAATCCCGAAAACGATCGGAGTGCTGGGAGCCGGAGGAGCTGTTCACCCGAGACCGGAGTCATTATATGTGGGAGCAACGCGTGTGATTGACAGCGGGGCAGAGGACGGACCTCTGCCCGCATCCGTGAGTTGACTTCCACTGTCTTATGCGGGGTGACGCTCCGTGGGGGCGGACCTGCACAAAGATCTGGGCCGGTCGGCCCGGTCCCACAGACCAGATTCCTGGTGCGTGTTTTGTTGTCAGCAGAGAGGAGCAGCGCGAGAGGCCTGGGGATCCCTGCTGGACTGATCGCCTGATGAGGACGGCGCTGACGGAAGGACGGACGCGGAAGTCGGGAGCGCGCGCACCACCGGCCACCTTCCTGCAGATCTCCTGGTGACAGCATTCGCCCAGGGAGGAGCCTGCTACGGTCCCAGGAAATCAGAACTGGTTTTGAGAATTTTAGGACGTTTTAGTTATCTTATGGACTTTTAGTTTAGTTTTTATCAAACTATTTTAATATTCCCTTTTAGTATACTTGGTGTTTTTTTAACTGGGATTTTAGTTTTTACCCAGTTTTTATGTAATAAAAATAACTTGGAACAAGTAGATCTGCTCTTAGTGTCTCTGTCCTGAAGATTCGGGCACTTGCTCCCTCACTTGTATAGGTAGAACGTCCCTTGTGCAGTGTATGAGTCTTTCAACTCCGGCATTGCCCAGGTGACACAGATAGTTTCACCTAAAACGCCCCAAATCCCTGTGTTCTCAAGGTCGGATTGTAACAACTTTCTTTCATTCTTTGAGAACAAAATTAGAAACATCAGGTCAGGTTTCTCACCCCCATCTGCTCCTTATTCTCCCATCCACCCTCCTCCTTTCCATACCTGGTCCTTCTTCACACCTGTTCATTTTCAGGACATCTGTCTCATTCTTAAAAACATGAAACAATCTTCAAGCCATGTTGATATTCTCCCAACCTCTTTGCTTCTTAAAGCTTTTGATCTAGTTGGCCCATGCATTGTTGATTTTATCAATCTATCCCTCCAAACCGGCTCCGTCNGCTCTTGACCTCTGACCTCTGACCTACGTGATCATCTAAAATAATAATCCATCTTCTTCCCAATAACTCAGATTATAATGACTCTTTTATTATGTTTTAACCTGAATCAACATTCCTCCAAGGTCACGGTCGTACCGGAAGAAGCCACCGGACTTTATATAATAATAATAATAAAGACTCTTGGTGTCTCTTCCTAAAATGACACCTGAATCTGTTACAGAAATGTCTTAAATGATTAATGCACTTTCTCTTACAGCATTGTGAATGTTTGATCCAGCTTCAGTATTATTGTTACTTTGCTAAGAGGTTAAATCAGTATTATTACTTATTTCCACCTTGCTAAGGATAAATAAGTAAACCTTCCACACTCCCACACGGAGGTGACGTCTGACTTTAGAGCCTGAGTCACGTGTCTTGTTTAGAGTCCCCTGATAGGTCCACGTTCCACTGACAGCTCTCAGCTGTCTGCCGACACGAGAAGAATTGAGTTCTTCTCTAGCCTCAGAGAAGACAAGACATACCCACCGTCAACTCGCTACACGGTGGGCATCGATGCCGATTGCAACCGATAACGGGTCAAGCCC
>SSNR01000156.1:420769-512415 GCA_006937965.1 Callopanchax toddi
ACGACCTGTCAGGCCCCCAGATCGACCGAGGGGGAATCTCTGCTTCCTCGTCGAACTCCAGCAGCCGGACGCGATCCAGGAACAAGGTTCAGTAATTACCCATGACCTGGTAAAGCAGGCTACTTTGATAATGCTAACCCTATACCACTAGGCCGCTCATCAAAGTAACCTCTACACCTTATCCCTGATAACTAAACCCTTAAGCTAACTCCTTAGTCTTAATATCAACACGAGACTCAAGTTCTAAACTCAGAAGATCAATTTAATAACATCTATCACTTAGTGAATGCTATCAACTTGCTACCTCAAATGCTAATCTGTTTACAAATGTTCGTCAGCTTTTATAATAAATATTGAATATATTTATTCTTGACTCAGCTTCCATTCGTCAAATAACAGGTACATAACTACTCCCTGCAACTAAATAGAACCTAGAATTCCTGCTTTTATCACAACCAGTGTTCAAACCCAGGTATCCGGAGCCCACAGCCTCTCGGTTTAAACCCTCGGTAGCTGAAGTGAAACCAGCAGAAGGTGAGTAATAAAACATAGCGTTTATACACACTATATGTGGCGAGACGGCCACTTATTACCACTACACTAAATAAAACAGCAATATGATGAAATTAGACCCTGACAGTGTGATTCTGTATGTTGGTATTAATTAATGTGAAGTAGGTTGTTTAAGTCTAGATTCCTAGAATAATGACAGGACTTTTACATGATGTGAGGTGTTTGTCTTGGAGGTAAATATAAGATGGGCTAAAGATTTTATGACCACTGAGTTTTACAAGGCCTAGTCTCCACTGCTGAACTTTTTACTGCTGAGTGACGTATCGCTCTTTCTTTTTTTATTTAATTCCCTGCTATCCATTTCTTTCTCTGCTTGCTTTCCTCTTCATCTGCACCCCCTCCTCTCCCTCTCCCTCTCTCTCCCTGTGTGTCAGTACCTTTCTTCCCCTCCCCTCTCTGTCTGGAAGTAAAGGCTGATGGAGTGTGAAATTAGAAAGTGTATCATATTCTGCTCTGTGGCTCCGTGTCCTGAGCTATAAGCTACAGCTAGTCAGAGTGAAAAATAACATGCAGTGAAACAGATACATTAACATGGTTTTGTGTGTGACTGTGAACAGGGTTTATGTGTGGTGAAAAGGCAGATAGGGAACAGTTTAACCAGCAACTGCTTATCTAAAATTACTTATCTAACAGACGACACACTGCTGCTGCTGCCGCCTCACCAGCTTAGACAGGTAGGCACAGATTTAATAGAAGGACTCAAATACGCATAAAAGTATTTGTTTACCGATTGCAAAACATTTGAATAGCCATTTATAAATGCATTCATAGTTTGATTTGTAGAGGAACACACAGTGAAATGCTTAGAATCCTGTCGGTAAATGAATTTTAATTTATTCACACATTCATTCAATGCTGAAAGGACACAATTTGGCCAAAAGCCCAGCACATACGGTGCAGTTTAAATAATCATAAAGTCCCTGTGTCAAACAGTGCAAGCTCAATCTGCACAATCTTGTCATCAATATATGAAAGAACTGAATTAAAAATCACACAAATGTTTGATGGACATCAGTTCAACAATTAACAGAAATCAAGAGCTGGGGATTACGCTATCATTTCACAGCTGGACTCCAAAAGGAGCGAGTGACGAGAAGGAGGGATCTGTGGGAATGGTCCTGGCTGAGAAAAGAGACCACAGTAGCAACAGCCTGATTCTTTTTAAAGAAAAGTTCTGACAATGCTTCATATTTAATGCAGTCAGCGTTAGAATTTTGGGGAGCCTGTTACACAAAATGACCAAAGACTGTAAATAGTATGACCAAAGATTTTCTGATGACAAAAGTCCTAAAAGACTTATGATCTTCATCCAGATTAAACCTTTTATTAGTTTGATGACACCTTCTTGTGTCCTGATTACAAGTAAGTCTAATATTCTAAACATGTCATGTGTTAAAGTAAATCAAAGCATTACTGAAGTACTTTGACTTAATATTTTGTGTGAAATACTTTGTTAATAAGGAGACACGTGGATAGGTCCAAACACTTTGTCTGATTAGAGAAGAAGTCTGTGATAATACTTAATGGTAGTCATATTTTAATCATACTGAGGTTTTAACCAAGCCTTTACACAGTTCCTCTTTCATTAATTCACACAAACACTTGCGTAGTACTTTGTATTATTAATATTCCCTCTGTACATTCAGTCTAAGACCGGGAGAATATTGTGTATTTCTCAAGGACGCTTTCACACTTGGAGGGGTTGTGAATTGAGCAACTGATCCTTTGATTGAAAGACAACCACTCAAACACCTGAGCCAGGCCTTTCCATTCCGACAGAAACCCTCTGAAGGTGAGCTCGCTTTTATGTTGCATGGTTTTATAGGGTTGTAGCAATCACTCGGAAAAACAATGTCTAGATGAATACATAAACTCCTGGTGTGTGTTTACCTGCATCAGCCCAGACACTTCTCCTTTTTGAAGCGGCGCTGCGATGGAGGGAGTAAACGGCGCACTGTCTTCCACCGGTTTCCCTTTCATAAAGTGTTTTCCTGCCTCGTAAATGTCCACCTCAATCATTTTGCCTTTGAATTCAACCCTCTGCGGTACCAGCACCTGCAGACCCACACACAAAAAAATAGAGCATGAAAAAATATAAGTTATTATTTGGTACAATTTTAAAGTAATTTTTATATAAGTAAAGTAGATTTCTGTATTTTCCTGTGAAACACTGAGCTGTATAAGAATCAGTTTCACTAAGTGAATGTTCCTTCACATCTGTCAGTTACATCTGCAATTAACTGCTCCTCAAACTGTTTCCTGCACATTATTGTTTGGCCAGTCTGTAAAAAGAAACAACATCCTTTTAATTCCATTTATGTAAGACCTCAAGGTCAGAAAGTATGGCAGCAGCTGTGAGATAAACCACAGGGATTTGAGTTTTTCTTGTTATATCTCCATGGCAACCACAAACCTTGGCTGGTCACAGCAGGAGGGAAGAGAAAACAAAGAATTATAATTACGCCTCCCTGTGAATTGAAATTTGTTCTTAATGACTTATCCCCGTAAATAAAAACTGTATAAAAATTATTTTTCTTTTCAGAACACTTTTCAAACCAGCGCCAACGCTGACAGAGAACAGGGCGGTGTTTATGTGTCGTTACGGCACTGATTCGTTTGTTTTCTGGGGAGGTTTTTTCCCCCCTCTCAATCTCACTTTGTGAACACTAATTGGGTGGTTTGTTTTGTATGATTATTGGTGGGATTTAAAATCGCAGCTGTAAAGCATGAGCAAATGATATTTAGTCTTTAAGTTTTAGTTCACTTTTCAAAACATCTAAACTTTCAAATTGGGGGTGGAGAAATACTCTCTGTGTGTGAAAAATAACCTCAGAGTCCAAAAAGATTAACAGAACAACCATTTCCTTTATATCAAACTGTTGTACAGTTTAAAGAATATACATCACTGATTCCTCCGTTTGCTGGGTTGTTCTTTCGATAGATCAGACTGAAATCAGCAGCTGGAGACATGCTGGGAGTTCAGAGTCTCCCGTCAGCAGGGAGGCTGCACGCTGAGTCAGATCATGTGGTGGTCTGTCTAACCATTACACCGCTCTGCAGGGTTAAGTCACTGACAGGGCAGACAATAGCGTACGGACCGGTGGAGAGTTCGTCACTGCTGCGACGGCAGGACTGTGCCTGCCTCGGTGTTAATCTGTCAGTTTTTATCCAGCGGCTGAAATATGATGGAGGAAAGAGAGCGTGGGCCAAACAGACACACAGCCGGTGATACACCTGTCCAATCAAC
This sequence comes from Callopanchax toddi, assembly GCA_006937965.1. Classification (NCBI taxonomy): domain Eukaryota; kingdom Metazoa; phylum Chordata; class Actinopteri; order Cyprinodontiformes; family Nothobranchiidae; genus Callopanchax; species Callopanchax toddi. The sequence goes on from SSNR01000156.1 coordinate 424,590, forward strand.
ACACCTGCTGCTGAACACTCTGACCCCTATCAGTGTGTGTGCATGCGTGTGTGTGTGAATGAAAGTAGCCAGCAGCCAGACTGTGAGCAGAGAGGTGAAACAGCAGGGATGTGAGGTGGGCAGCTGTGAGTGTGTGTGTGCATCTGTGTGGAGGTGGATGAGGGTCATTTTTGGACCATAACATGGTGATTAAATGATGAAAGAGCATGTCCAATTTCATTGGAAAGCCCTGCTCCTACTTCCTCATTTAACCACTAACACACACACAGATGAGGGCGGAAGGTGGTTTGGATAACCTACCTAATATAATTGCCAGCACAGATATAATCTGATTGTGTAAAATGAAACCAGACCACTTAATCATGGTCACACACATCTGTATCTCTGTGTCAGAGTCTCTCTGAAGGAAGTTCACCTCTCAGCCTCCTTCTGTCCATTTCTTTGCTCTCATTACTGACAGCAATATTAAAAAGTCCTTGCATATTTCTTCTCTTTTTTTTTAGTCATTTAAATGTTTCATTTCAGCTAATCAATTTCAACATCAAAGACAATAATGATGATTTCATTTATTAAGGCTATCCAAACCAACCTGGCCCTATGTGAAAAAGCTATTGTCGCCCTTTGTTACATCATCCATCATCCAAACCCTACAGTGTGGCTAAATAGAAATAATTCTGTAGTTTCCCACATGTTAGTTTGGATATATTTTTCCTTTAATAAACGAAATCCTCATTTGAAAACTGCATTTTGTTTTTCTCAGGTTATCTTTGTGTGATACTGAAATTTGCTTTTATTCCGAAAAATCATCACATGCATTTTGCAAAAGCAGGGAAAAGTAGGATACATTTAAATGCAACCCATTCCACACATAATGCATGAACTCCAGTGATCTTCAGGATGGACTCGGTGACACATTACCTGTTTTTTATATAGATGTGATTTAAGAGAACAAGAGCGCTTGCAGGAGAAAACATCAAACATGAACTCCTTTAAAGTACACTCCACTGACACATATGCCCGGATATGTACACGTGCACGCTCAGATGATGGAGTGTGCACTCAAACAACACACGCATGAACCGAGTAACACTTGTAACTTAAGTTTATAGCCTGCAGAAGGAGGTGCAAAGCAGGAGGAGGAGGAGGAGGAGGGAACAGGGGAGGGGAGGAAAGTGGAAGGGAGGAAAAATTATTACCATCCCCTGCCCTCTCTGCTAATAAAAAACATCACTTCAAACATGTTTCTGATGATGGTTAAAGCAGGAGGAAATTGATTTATTTGAAGATGTTTTAAAGTGAATTTTTCACAGGTTGACGGAGGGTCTTTGAAGCCATGCGATTAGCGTGTGTCTGACTGTGTGTGTGTGTGGAACGTATATGTCTTTAGGGCTGACCTTAATGTTAGTACAGTTAAAAAAAAGGCCAAAAAGTATTGCTGTTATCAGCTGCCAAATGCTCTCATGACCACCGTAGGGTGTGTATGTGTGTGTGTTGTATATTTGTGAGCATGTTTGATTATGGCTAACCTACTTTAGTCAACACAAGCTAAGCCTGTGACACCTGCTGTGAGTACTCCTGTGACAGCCAAAGCTAACCCTGTGATCTAATTTACTAAGTGTGAAAATGAGGAAGAGTTCCTTTAAGCGCCAGATCCTAAAGAAAAAGTCGTGACATGCAGATGAATTTACAGCGTTTTTACTGCGTGTTGTCAGCAGCTGGGCCAAGAGGAGCTATTCCAGTGTGAATCCTAAGCAGGTGTAAACAGACTCCTACTGTTGAATCAGCAGACGCTATTTATGGTTCATTATTACATGTCAATCTTTGACATAAATAATATTAAAATGTCTTGTTACAGCAAAGTTACTGCTTTTGTTTTCAGGTTCTTAGCTCTGGGTTATAGTGGGAAAAAAGTGCTTTTGGACAAAACCGTTATAAAGACTTGCTGAGGATTGTTTCATCGTGAAACATAATGAACATGCAATGCAGAATGCTGTAGTTGGACGCGTGTGTCTTTATTTCAATTTTTATAGTGGACTTGTAAAAAATGGTGCATGAAGAGCATGTCATAAAAGACAACAATGAAAGGGAAACAGCTTCTACTGTAGCGATGGAAAAACTATTTTATTGGATTGAGAGAGCTGAAGAGTGTTCAACTTGCTCAGCCAATGAATGAACCTTTACATCTCTCATGAGTCCCTATAGAGCTAAGAAAGTATCTAATCTGCAGCAGGAGCTAAAAGAACCTGATAAATGTAGGTTTAAGATCAGAGAACCATCAGTCAATAACAGATAAATAGCATGTCTTGGCAGAACGCCTGTCATCTGATGCTTTTCATAACTTACACCTTACCTTTACATCAAATTCAAGTCTACTTTTTAAGGTGAGTTTATATAATTTTGCAGCACTTAAAATTGATGATGATTTACAGAAGCATAGTAGATAAATGTTGGTTAAAATTATTATTTGGCCTCTATTGTCCCATAAAAGTAAAATGTTATTGTGTGGTAAACAGTTTCAAACACTTCAAAAACCTTTAAAATACCACATTAAAATCTGAGCTTTTTCAAGGATTTCAAACACCCATAAGGATGATGAGAAATGACATCCTACTCTCTCAAAACATCTTGATATCTCATTCGAATATGAAATTGTAGCTCAATATCTGTAAAACTGCCTGAGTAGTAATCATTTTAATGTTTAATAATATTGATTAGCTGTGGCAACTATCCTGAAGTGTGTTGACTCCAAAAGTTAATCAGTGGTAGATTAACTTCCAATGAGTGCTTTCTGAGTTTCATTAACATCTGTCCAGCAGTATACTACATGTTTTATAAACTGACTTACACACAAGAAGAAAAAAACGTTGTTTTTTGAGTTTGCAATTTTTTTTTCTCAAATTTACAATGTCAGTTTTCAATGTGTTATTTTCATTTACATTGAGATGATCCTATATTGATGCCATAAGTTGTTCTATAATGTTTATCTAAATAAGTTGGCTTTTTCTTTTTGCATTTTTCTTAGATTTAGTCACTTTACTAAACTTGATTTACTGCTTGAAAATAAAAAATAATTAAAATGTTGCAAAAGGAAAACAAGTCCTGAAATATTCACTAATAAGACCCTAATAAGAGTTGAAATGTCAAGTATTTCAGTGAGTGCCCAGTGAAGGGTTAACCAACAGAACAAACATCTTGGGAGACAGCAGTGAACACGAGTAATTCAATGACAAAACAATCACTTTACCTGTTCATAGAATTTGTTGTGAGCCACATAATACTGAGCATCAAACGACTCCTCAGTCACCAGCACATGTTGCCTCTCTCCAACCTAAAAAAGACAAATCATACAAATCAGTCACTGTTGTTGATGGTTAAAATAAAATTCATGGGTGCAACTTTGTGATGGAGAGTGAAAAATAAAAAAAAAGTTATCTGAGTTAAATTAGCACTCATTCATTCCAAAATATGAAGTTTATTTCTGTTCAGGACCAAACTGATTGTGATCCTCTGACATATGTAACTAAACAACGCACAGCAGATACCTTCCTGCTGATCATGTGTTAACAGTTGTGTCCTCCGTTTGATTTAACAGAAGCAGACTTCCTCAATTCTGCTTCTATTCACTAAGATCACAAATGAAACAAAGGCTTTGATTTTTTTTATAAGTTTTACAGTATGTTGTTGCAGTTCACCTTTTAATTATAATTTCAAGGTTTCAGAGGCACTTCATTTTAGTGCTTTGCAGAGGCGACGTTGAGCACTATTCAGCTCGGGTCCTTACACAAAAAAAGGAAAACTGAATTAAAAAACTTTAAATGGATACAATTCAAATGTGTACAGAAAACTGTCTATTCAGGAAATCAGAAAATCAAACACTACAAGGCCTTCCTATCTAGCAATTTAATACTGAAAATAATGACAGAAAGTACATTTTTGTTGAAGAATGTTGTTGACTTCAAGAAGAAGAAAGAGATAAAGAGTCAGGGAAGCTTTGCTGAAACTACTAAAGCAATAATAAACCACCTCAGTATTGATTTACAAAGAGAAGGAGACAAGTTTTCAAAATTAAGTGTCGGTCGATGACAAAAACCCTTTTCTGACAAAAATGTGTTCATTTTGTCATAACTGTATCTACCTGCATATTGCATTACCACTGTTAGGGATGTAAACACTCAGCAGCTGTCAGTCTAACATCTATTGCTCTAAGTTATTGATTTAAAACTCATCTGTGGTACTTCATCTGATTTGGTGTTTGATCGCTGCAGGTGTGTCTGGGCAGCATGTCAACTTCTCAGTTTCTGCAAGGTTTTCTTTTTTTATTCAAACAAAATCATTCAGTTAAGCTAGAATTGCATTCGATCTCCTGCATCTACTGCTAAGTTGTGCCAGAGTTTCTCCTTATTCTAAGCAGCATTATGCTTTGAGGAGAAATAATAATCTAAACACACAATTAAGCAAAAACAAAGTGGCCATAGTTATAAAATGACATTAAAACTAGAATGTTCCAAAATAAATTTCTGAAGGCAAATGCAGCTAATGTCGACAATGAAATGTTAAAGCTGCTGCCAGTGGCTCATTAGGGTCACCATGGTAACTGCATACCTGTGTGACACTGACACAAATTGACAGAAGCTCAGGTCTATTGTCATGAGAAATGGTGCATCAAACTAACAGTTGCTGTGCAAAAACTAAAAGTTGTACCTAAAGGAACAGAAGCCTCTGATGGTCACATATTTAAGTTTCTGTGTATCTGCCATGTTTTATGTAGCAGATGGGTGAAGTGAAAAAGAGTTTTACCAAAGCTGTGGGCAGATATATAAACTGAATGCCATCCTAGAAATAGAAAAATAATGGGTGAAAAGCAAGAAAGTGTGATGATTAAACAATTGATTACGTATCATTATTTATTCTAAAAACACAATTGTAACATTTTAGCCATATAACTGAGGGGTGTACTCATACATTTTATGCTCATCAAAGTGTGCAAATGTTCTTGACTTGTAAGGAAGTAAGACAGAAGCAAAGTTTAGACCATCAACAGGAATTTCAAATATAGTGCTGCAATGCAAAACCACTTGAGTTACAAATACCAGCAGCACATGTAGGGAAGTGGGAAGTGGGAGTCCTGTAGCTTTAGTGGGAAGTACTTGCATGTTAAGTCTGTCAGTGATGAGCCCTGTACTCTAAAACTGTGCTGACTGATCATTTCCTCTGTAATATGTCAGAGCCTTAGAAGTCAGGCCTTTGACATATTGCCCAGGGTTTTTCCCGCTGGTTTTTGCAGACGCCCATAATCCTTGCTCTTTTCTTCCCTCTTCCCAGATTCATCCTTCAGCTTCCACTCTTCTGTACTATCTCTGGGCATTCCTTTTGTTGTTTCTACCTCCTCTATCCACTTTATATTCATCTCATCCTCTTTCTTTCATTCAATTATTTCTGCCTCTGCACTGATTTTAGTGTATGATTGAATCAGTATTGTTTTAAATACCAGAATGTTCAAGGCCAAGCTTTTTATTCAATTGATTTGATTGAGCACAAAAAGCAGAAAGGCACATTTTTCTTAAAATAAAAACACATTTAGGATTCTAGAAAACACAGCCATTCTACTTTTTATTTCCCAATGTAAAAAATGAATTTAAAAACTAATGAATGATCTTCTTTTGACAGTTATTTCAGTTGTACAGCACATCACTGAACTTGCTCCAAGTTTTACCTACCGTCTATCCACTTTGTTCCATATTAGCAATGTACTAGAGAAAGGAAATCTATACGTGATGAGCATATGAATCAGTAACTAATCTAAACAACAGGCACAGAGCAGAGCAATGAACTGGGATTCACTTACTGTATATCCTTAAATATATTGACTGAATCAGGAATTCTAAAAAGATCTGACACAGTGAAAACAACACACCTCAGAATCCAGGAAATGCATATAAATGAATATGAAAGGAGCTGTGCATCAAGGCTGCAGCAGCTAATCAATTCAAATCAACAGTACTGATAGTTGAAAGTTTAATTCCATTACCCGAGTCTCCACTAAACCATCTAATAAAAAGCAAAGTCTCCAGCAGATGGAGGGTAATGTCTGTGAGTTGCATTAGGAATTACAAGGAGTGATAACATCTTTTGTCTCTGAGGGTAACCATCTGAATACAGTGGACACAAAGGCTAACAACACTGCAGAAAAAAATGCAAAAACATGCAATTTAACTATTAAGCTTGTGTTAACAGAATGAGGTCCTTAACACTAGTTTGTGTAAGAGTTTTAGAATTCTGCCTTCAGACAGCATCAAAATAGATGAACAAAAAGCAGAAAATCAATCAATAATTCACCAAAAACATTGTTTTTCTTTCCCTTAATCATCTCCCCTTCATTATTTAAATTATTTGTTTATTGCATTTGTACTCGTTTTAAATTAGCAGTAATTTACTAAAACATCAAGCAAATCTGAGGATATGAGCTGTTTAGGAGCACAGAGTAAAATATGTTTTTAGTTACATTTCATCTGATTAATAATAAACTAATTACAGTAATAACCCACTGGCTAATTATTTAAACAGTCAGTATTTCAGCCCTCTGCACACATCTTTTCACTCCTCATCATGCTGTGTTTTTTGATATTTTTTATTAGTTTTGGATTGTGCGACTGCTTGTCTTTCTTTGCAGATCTGCGAATGCGAGCGTCTCTATTTAGCTTTGTATTTACTCCATCTGTTGAAACACGTTACAGCATATCAAACACAGCGTGAACATCTTTGCACACTGAGGCATTTATTTACTTCACCATCCAGTGAATAACCTCCCTTGATACACAGCAGATCCACTGCAGATTTGTGGAATCATGAGTTTAATTGATAATTAATCCTCATCATAACAGGAATAATGAGAGGAACAGGGCTTTGAATTCTAATCAACCTTTTTATCTGCACACCCAAACGTTTTCTCTGCATCTGTGGTTTTTTGTTTGAACTTTTTAGAATAAAACTACATACTTCTGCGACAGGAGTGAAAAAAGAACAACACATGTAATACGTATGTGACAGAACTGAACATGTAAAACTAAAAAGTAAACTAAACTAAAAAAAATAAAAATTTATTAATTTTATTTGTTTTATCATGTTTGATTCTGTTTTCTGTGAAGCACTTTGTGATTTTTTCTGTGAAAGGTGCTATATAAATAAACTTTACTTACTTACTTACTTACTAAAACAGTAGAGATAGCGTACAACTCACAGAAAAGGCTCATTCTTTTTCTGTAGATTATGACATAAATCTTGTCTTTACGAATGCAGACAGATTTTATTCCAGACACAGCACATGCTTATCATCAGGATGTGCTCATTTAGATGTGGTTCAGAAATTTTCTGTCCACGCCCAAACTTTGGAACCCAAACCATAACCTGGATGTCCTCTGCACGGGTTCCCAGCTCTCCCTTCTCCTTCAAAGGGAGCAGTCTTCACTCTTCTGTGAAGACTTTCCACAAGATGTAGGAGTGTGTTTATGGGAATTTTGGACCATTCTTCCAGAAATGCATCTGGGAGGACCAGAAGGCCTGGCTCACCATCTCCACTTCCTAAAGGTGTTCTATTCAGTTGATGTCAGGACCTTGTGCAAGCCTGTCAACTTTCTCCACACAAAACTTGTTCATCCATCATGGAGCACCTAATGATTTAGCAGGATGTCTCAATACCTTTGTCAACACTGTGTATGAAGTTGGTCTCTACATGTCAGCCACATTTGAAAGCACATGTCTAACTGTTCAATGTGTAATTGCTATTTGAGCAGCAGTAGCTTAGCTTAGGTTGATCAAAGGTATTAAGTTCTTGGGCTCAGTCAAACATAATGAGGATCCCACTGCATTCCTAATACGTGCATGAACACCTTGCCAAAACCCTGCAAAGACCATTCGTTGAGATCCAGTGTGAGGGAAAACTTATTTTTAGTTGATTTGTGTCTTACTAAGAAAATTCAAGCAAAGAAGTTATGACTTGAAGGTTTTTAATGTTCTGAATCCAGTGCTCTATTAACCCAGACTCTTACATGGTGACCTTCAGAGTTAAGTAACATAATGAATATCTTCTTGAATTTACCCTTCCTTCCCCTTCACTCAACCACTGTTTTTATTTATCTATATATGTCTTAGTCTTACTATTACAACACAAACACACATACACACACAACTTTATCATATAAAACATTAACCACAGGAGCATTGGATGAATATGACATACAACTTGCTGAAACCATGCCAAATTATCACATTATCTAATCACCAGCACAAGCTTGTGCAAACAAGCACACACACAGATTTCTGAAGCCACTCACAGAAAGAGATTGTGCTTTGTTGCCTGCAAAACAATCGCTGTAGGGAGTGTTTTAACAGGGCTAAAGAAAGATGCTCTGATCTTTTGGAGGTTCTCTTTGAATAAGCTTCTTGAAAGATGAATGAGGGGAAAAAAATAAACCTCCCCCCATTGGTTTGGGTATTTTTTTAACCCTCAAAGTCAAAATCAAAGACAGTCAAACTTTTCAGAGTTGGCTACAAAACTGAGGGGATTATGAGTGTCTTTGCTTATGTGTTTGCAGAGACAAATGTAAAATCAACACATATCAAAGTTATACAAATAAGCTGTTTCAAAAAGGCATTAACAAAAATAAGTTTCTGTTATTAATATAAAAAAGACAAAGTGAAACAGAAGTGAATAAAGCTAGGGTAAAAAAAAACAGAATAATACTATATATATAGTAAAATAAGCAGTCCACCAAGGTATTAATTCTGTGTGGATAAGCACTAGTATCTTATTAATTTAGAAAATACGACAGAGGTGACTCTATAATTCTAAACAGGATAAATAAATTAAAGTTTGTTCAAACGATTTTATGTAGACAGAACAATGATTCAGGACATCTGGCTCAGCTGTAGCTTACTCATTTAAACCATTTATTTCTACTCCCACTTTAAACTAAAGTAATTAAGTTGAGGACACATTATACTTAAGATATAAATCACTTGGTTTTTTATTAGAGATTTAGAATGTTGTCTAAAAGTAAAAAACAAACAAACTTTTATTATGTTGGCTACATGTGCTTTTTTATGTTAAAAAATACTACAAATTTTGCCAATATTGTGTAGAAGTTGATTTTTTTAAGAATTAGAAAAAGCAATAAACCAATAGTTGAAACACAACCACAGACTGATAGAGAATTTTACACCTTCAGCGGAGATGAAGCTGAACTACTTCTTGCCTAAAATGGTCCCAAGAAAAGATCTTAAAAGTTCAAATGATTGGTGCAACCACAATTCGCTCGGTAAGAAGTATGTTCAGGAGTTATAGACCAGAGCTGTATCAACTGGTGGCCTAAACCTGATAGGCTAGGTCTATCTGCTTACTGATGTGATGTTAAGAAAATAATCTGTCTACCAAATTTACTGAGAGCCTGAGGGAAAACAGGAGAAGCTGGAAGAGATCATGTAATGTCATGAGGGGAAATACTGAAAAAAAACATGCAACCAGTTTATAAAACAAACACTTTACCCAAAAGAGCAAAACCAAATCCAGCTCCAGATACACACGCTCACAAACCATTAAACAGAGTGTTACTTTAGGCTAGTTTAATACCAATTACCTTATACACCTTTCCAAATACCCACTGGTTTAAAGCCTCATTAGCTCTGTGCATGCTTCTACACGTGCCTTGAGGCTTTAACCACTCTTCTAATTTGCCCTTGGTTCCAGTAGCCTCCCTAGTCCTCATGTGAACCGTCTGGAAAGTGTGAAGTTTTTTTTTTCCCCAAACAGAGTGATGCACACCTGCATCAAATCTATAACCCACCTTCAGGCCCTCTCCAGCATTCCCAAAGCTCACCAGCCCATGCCTCTCTCCTTCCCTCACACACTCAAACATTAATGGTTAAACTCAACGTAGTCAAGTTGCTAATTCTAAGAAAGTAAGAAACTCAAATCCAGGAATAAACACATGAAAGTCAGTGTGCAGAGGACAAAAAGCACATTAGTGAAAATGAAACATTAACTGCTCCATCTCTTGTGACACACAGTTAGCAAACCCATCCTTCAGTGTGAGCCTCAAAACAATCCTGAAATGTTTCTCATGTATTACCTTTAATACGTTCCAATACAGAAGAATGATAACTTTTCTGTCCTAAACATAAACAAAGCTCTGCGATTAGTTTTCATGAAAGTCGAGGTCATGAAACGTAGCCAAGTGAGGCTTTTAAAGTTCCAGAGCAAGGGCAGTGAAGAATGTAAACACAAGGAAGGTTAGAACAGGATGCACTGTAAGTTTGGTAATCAGCTGAGATAACCTGCTCCAAAACCTTCTCACGGTGAAGAAATCTTCTTTCACAAATGCAGTAAAAAGCATCTGCAACCAAATGGCTGCTCATCTATCTAAAGTAGCTCTCAGTGAGATTTACCTAGAAGGTAAAACTGTCTCCACTGTTTTCAGTGACATAAAGTTGGTATACACCAAAAAAGTGCTCCTTCGCGTCGAATTCAACACAAGTTTTGCGGTGCAACTTCTGCCGATGTGACTCATTTGTTGGGGGTGTGGTGGGGGGCTGTCTCACGATCTATCAGCGATGCCCCAATGTTTTGGGCACCCCTGTTCTAGAACATAGCTGCATCCTGACGTGGTCAGAGAGAGCTGTACGGTCCTGGTGTGGTGCAATGTGGTGTAGCCCTACGTAGAAGGAGCTCGCAGGAGAGCGTGAGAAATAGCAAAAAAAACCTATTTGTCAAGTACTCAAAGTGTTACAGCACTGTGGTAGCCTTCAAAATGTAGGTTTTATAAATTTGCTGTTATCTAAAATAAGAGCACAGCTGGGTCTTAAACAAGGTATGAAGGGCGACTCAGATATAAAAACAAAACTTATTTCCCATCAAAAGATGCAATGCGTGTATGCTCGGTACCTCGCCTCTATACATATTTTAGTCTGATAAGACTGAGATACATGTGATCACCTCAGAGGAGGCTGGTCTGGAGACCAGTGTGTTTAGTCTGGACAGTGACTAAGGAGGGAGTGTAATGATGTGAGGTCACATGAGGAGATAAGGTTTAGGGAGATAACATATCTGTGGATGGACCCAAAAAAAGACAACAAAACTAAAGCATCTTTAATAAAAGGTCTCATTACTGCAATTACACTAAGCCTCTATTAAAGGAGGTGTATTGTCAGTATGGAGTACAACTAAACTGCTGAGGCAATTCTGGACCATTTGAATGAGTAAACTCATATTTATTACAAATTCTGTAATTTTGTTCAGGCAGCTCTTTTAACACCATGTCCAATTGTAGCAAATGTAGTTTCCACCTCAGTATAAAAGTTGTGAACTTTGAATATACCTCGAACTTCTTTGGAAAATGTATATTTGATATTTTAACAGAATCACTTTAAATACTGGACAAAATGTGTCACTGATCACACGCTGAGAGTAATGTGAATAAAGTCGATTTGATTTAATGAAAACATGTCAGCAGTAGTTTCACCCCCCAAAAATGTAAAACAGCTGAAGTGAAACAACTTCTAGAATACATAGTTGTCAAATATTTGTGTTTTTTTTAATTTGACCAAAATGAGGTTTACATACCATGATGGAGCTCTGTTCCTACACTTATCTAGTTTTGCTATGAGATGTAAGATAAATCACACACAAACAAGCATACGATTGCCTCATGAGTTTTTGCCATCTTAGCAGAAAAGACAGTCAAGTTTGTCACCAGTGTGACAGATTTCGTTTGTCAGATCAGAGACAGATACATGTCTCACTCACACACTCACACACACACACACACACAAGCACGCAGGCCTGTGACAGTAACCCACAGGCTGTTTAGTGTCTGAGATGCTGAAATAAATCACATCAAAACGGAGACACGGCAGAAAACACAGAACGAAAGCCTCAGAGACATCGCTTACTAAAATAAACAGCACCATACAGACAGAAACCTAAAAAACAACCAAAACACACTTGGACATGAAAAAGTAAAAAAAAAAAAAAAAGGCCTTAAAGCAGAGATTAGAATGTGTCAAAAATGAGAAAAATCTGTGTGGAGATTACAGTTAGGAGCATGTGGGAGGACCTAGGTTAAATATAGCAAAGTTTGACATCCACTTCAATATTTGAAGCTTCAGTGCATCATCTGATTTAATAAACTGGGACAAAATATCATAGCAAGTTTTTCCTCGTTTACTTCCCCCCCACGTATGCAAACATAACCAAAAACACCTCTACCGTTATATTATTAAATAATGCTAATCACGTATTTCTTCTAGTAAAACAAAAACTATCTCACACCGCCACAGTGATTGGAAACATTCACCACTCCTTTATTTATTCAGTTACTGTGGGGCTTTTCCAACAGAGCAAATGTGAAATCTTTTTGTGTGGGTGTCTGTGCATGTGATGTTATGGGAGGGGGGGACTAGGCCTTTGGCATCACAGCATCTCTGAGTCAGAAATTGCATGTGCGTGTATTTGTGTTTGTGCATGCGTGCACGTGGAACTCAGCTGTGATTGTCAGGTCGATTGTCCTTTATATCTTTGCAGGCCTAGAGGCCGTGATGTGTGTAATTTATGTGTAAAAGTAAACAATGAAGTTAAAACAGAGGAAAAAAAGAAAACGTTGTGTGGGTAAAGCACACATCTATGCACGAGTGAGGTTTCTATTCATCAACAATAATCTATAATTGCAGCTGATAGCAGTGCATCTGTAAAAGCAGGGTAATTATGATTATCACTGAAAGGCACACCTGAAGACACAACAAACCATAGATGCATACGAAGGTCTATCTAGCAAACCAGTCTGATTAGTGTTCAAGGCTAACCCTCCAGTCATTACATTAGACTGAGTAAAGTGTGAGGTGTGATAACAAGGAAAAAAAGAAGCAGGAACTACAAGGCCATCCCAGTGGAGCGTGTTTTTATCCACATCAGGGGTGGCCCCGCTATGATAAGGCTGGGTGGTAACAGTGCTACAAACTGCTCCACCATGCAGCAAAAAGCCCTTAAGGAGTTTGGGCCTGGTTTTTTGTTTTTGTTTAAACATGTTTGATGCCTGACAACTTGTTTTTTTGTTGACTGGACTAAAGAAATGGGAGAAAACATTGTTTTTTTTGCCAATTACAAAATGACTAAAAAAAAAACACAATTCATTATTTCCAGCGCTCCAATTTGTTGGCAACAAATCATAAAATAGTCAGAGAGTCATTTGGGTGCCTGGAGCTTGTTTCAAATGTACCTCAAATTAGATTTCATGAGTCAGAAAGTCCAAGAAATGTGAGACAAGTTTGAGGAGGGTTGGAGGCCAAGTTATGAATGATTGGAAACAAAAATAAAGACTATGTAAAATTCAGAGCATGAAAAATGCAATAAGGATAAATTGCAAATAAATAATGAAACAATAAGCACACGTTGTGACCAAACTGGAGGGGAAATGTGCACAAAATTTGCAAAAATGTGGCATGAATGTCATAATTTAATCCCAGTTTTAAACAGTCAGAGCCAAATGGGAGACTGGCTTCATAGGTTGCACTTTGATGAACTTTTGCACTTCAATGTATTACTCCTTAATATATTTTTTATACTTAAGTCAAGTGTAGACAGTAATAGTTCTATTAAGGTACATCAAATAATGTGTAAACTAGTAACAGAACATTTAAAACCATGGGTAGTTTTCTTCTTCACAAAGCCTTTGAGGGTTGTTGTACTTCTGTTTTTCACATCAACACCCCATTTCTGTTGACTGAAAAAGAACTAAAGAAACTTCATTTAATTTAAAGGAATGTAACAGAAACCATAACTGTCGTCAAATAGCATGTTGTAGGCTTTATGTAAACTCATCACCACCCTTTATCTTTCCCTGTGTGTACAGAACCCTGACAGGAAGCTGAAGTGTTCAGCGGGGTGTCTGCTTTTGGACACTCTGTATTTATGTGTGTGTGTGTATGTTTGTGTTCTCTATATCTGTCACACTGATGGTATATTCTGAAGTGGTGGTGATGGACTGTCAAGTGCTCCTTTTTCTTTCTACAACTCACTCAGCCAGCCAAGGACAAGAAAAAAACTGCTTCTTTTATTCTTTTGCACTTTTTTCTAAGTCAGACAGTAACAGGAAGGTTATTGTTGAAGTCTACAGGCAGGAGGGAAGCTGATGTGGAAGAGTATCTTTCTTTGAGCTGTCCATGAATAGGACAAGTCATTTGAGTCTATTTTACAGTGTTGAGATGAGAAGCTAATGGTGAAATGCAGCACAGGAAATGGTCAAAGACCAACCTAAAGTAGCCAAAATCATTCATACACCTCCTGGAGATGGAAATAAGGAAACTGAAGAGACAGACTGAGAAATGTTGACAGAAGATCTTCACAGAAAAAAGGCAATAATGAAATATTTAAACATCCTGTAGGGAGAAAAGCATTAGATGCAAACAAAGAGGAGCCCACAGAATACAACTCCCCATAGAATACAGTTGATGGACTGATACCTAATTCATTTTTTTCTAAAAGAACCTCAGGATAATGCCATCATATCCCACACAAAAAAAAATCTATTATGATTTCTAAACACAAGTCTGAATTAAATGCAGAATAACTTTTCTTTGTGTTTGATTCAAAACATTATCACAGTTTTGACTGATGATAAAATACTGACTTTTAATGACATCTAGAAATAATGTAAAGAAATGATCTCAAACTTAACAGTATTTGTACAAAAAACCTATTTAAAAGTTAAAAGCCTTAAATGTTAAACTAATTCCTAAAAAACGGAATGGTTTGAACATTAGTTACTGATTATTTCATTGTTGATAAGCTGATAAAATAATCAACCAATTAAAAAAACAGACCAGTCAAACTCCTAATTAGTAAGTCAAATTGGTTTAAGCGTGACGAGACTTGAATACGAACATGACGACCAAAAAGAGGAACATTAGCACTTCAATGGTGCTGATTGATTTATGGCTAGGAGGGGGGGGGGGGTCAGGTTGAACTGACTCGAAGCACAAACACACACGTGCTCACACATTCATACGCACACATTCGGACATAATGAGCTTTAATTAAAGGGAGCAAGTTGTAATCAGACAGCGCTTGAAGAGAATAGTCTGCTCACACACAGCTGTGCCTTTCAAACCACCAGCCATCAGATTGCTGACAGGAACACTACAAAGACCAGTCCCTCGACATTCACCCACAAAACGCAAAATAAACCATGCAGTGAACATCATAGGGGCACTCTGGTTTACTAACCCGATGTAACCAGCTAAATAAATCAGCTTAAGCATGTCGCAATGTCTTTAGGTAATCAGAGGAAACTCAGGCATTTAAAGAACACTAAGACATGTGAACCAAATACAAGATAAAACAGGTCAATGTTAGCATCAACATTTATGACCAGCTAAGAAAAATCAGATACATAACGTACTGTGACAGAAGCCTGAGTCTATAAATACAGGGGGCAAATGAGTCACTGACATATAAAGACTAACCTTAGTCATTTTAATTCATTTAAAAGATATCAACAATGGCTGCATTTTAGTCCACTTTTATGGTGACTCAGCAGTAAAAACAGAAAAAATTGATATGTTTGAATAAACTAGAAAGTCTGTCTTTTTTAAAGTGGTCAATTTTCACCCTGAGAGCTCAGATCAGCTGTTTAAACAAGTCGGGACACAGTGACCAATAAGTCAGGTCCATACATGTGCTGATCTAAATCTTCTGTGTAAATACACTGAATGTGTTGTGTAACCATGAGAGGGGAAATTGCTTAAAAGACTGTGTGTGTGTGTGTGTGTGTATGGTAGTGTGTAAATTTATATGCAAATGTATTTTTGTGTAAATACATAAAACGTGTCCCTGGTTATCTTGCTATCTGTTTTTTCACTAGCAGATGCTACACCCCTGGCTGACATATGGGAGGATTACTTGTCAACTTGTGTGATGGTCCAAAAGATGGCCCTTCAAAGTAAAAGCATCTATAATTGTGAGTGGTTTCATTAAGCTACTTTAACATCACACAACCATTATCACATACTAGTGCATTTGTGCAATTTAAAAGAAGAAGACATTTCATTTTAAAAGAAAAAATACAGGTTGAATCAAAGAAACATACCACAATAATCCTTGCTAACAAAGCTAGTGTAAAAGTGATTTAAACAGTTTTTGCTAAAAACACATGAAACTGTTTTGCATGACTTCCTTTCACAACACAGTTTTTTTAAGAATCCCATACATTTTAATTACCCTCACGTGCCTTCAGAAGATGCTGTGACCTTGTTTATCTGTGCAAATTCATTTATTGCCTGTGCTCACATTTATTATCGGGCACTACTGAAAACATCTCATCTGGTGCATTGGCCTGTGGCAGATGTGATACATAAACAAGCCTATGCATCCAATAAGGCTGTTTCATCAGCTTCAAATACCGCCCTGCTTATAGGCACACTGTCATTTCCTGTTGTTGACAACTTGAAAGGGTCAGCGGAAGCAAATAATTCTACACCAGAAATTAGTAAACTGTCCTCTATAAGTTGTTTCAGATCTATAGTTTCCAGTAAAGGTTATTCACTTATTTTAGATGCATAAACAAATTGAGCCCCAAATAAAAGCTTGAGGCGTTGAATGCACCACTGTGCAACGTGTCTTCTACTCATGGAATAAGCTATCAAAAAAGGTGAAATATGTCGCAGTAGTGTTGTCACGGTACCAAAATGTCAGTATTCGGTACAGATACCAGTGAAAATCCACGGTTCTCGGTACCAAAACAAAACCAAAACATGAATTAAAGTACATCAGAGGTCGCTTTGGACTTTATTGCTTTGCTTCATTTTGACTAATGATAAAAAAAATTCAGTCATAATTTATTTACCCATCACTCATTAATTTAAAAATTATAATAATGACATTTTCAGCAGCATTATTTCATTCTTTAAAAAAAAAAACATTGTTAATTGTTCCTCGACTGTTTCATCCTCCACTGCGGTTCAGAGAACTCGAGAGTGTTTAATTAAGCTGCAGAGGATCGTGTGGTTCTGATGTTAGTTGATCTTACACTGGGCCCAGTTCAGCTCATAACTCCAGACTGATCGAGAGAATAAACCAGCTTGGCTGAACGCTGTCAAGGTTCTTTGAACCGCGGCACTCCTGGCTCCAGACGGTGGAGTGTCCGGAGCACTGCGCATTTACGCATGAGTCCCTCTGACTGCAGTATATGTGGGTGCATAATTAGTAATTACACTGGAAATTCTTTAAATATAGTCCTTTTGAATTCAAAAATTCTCACAAAGTAGGACTAAAGAGTTTTAGTGTGTAATGTTGCACTTATATACCAAAGAAATTACATCAAACAAAAAATAACATTCTAGCAAAAAAACTATAAGCAATTTTTACTCACTAAAGAGTTAAAGAACCCAAATTCTCTGATTTCTGCATAGATAAGACTACACCATTGTTGCCTCATTTATTAGGGCAAGCACTACCCCACACAAATAACACATTATGCAACATGTGACTACTTATTCAACTAAAATAAGCCAAATTGCAGAATTAGTGTAAAAAATAAGTGCACTCTAACAGCTTCCATAGGAATTAGGATGGTAAGTAGCAGCCAGGTGCTGCTAATTAAATGTGCTTGATGAACAGATTATCAGCAAGCGTGACCATCTGTAGAAAAATAGATATTTTGGTAGTCTGTTGATCCAGAGTACTCAGGAGTGTGCTATCACAATGCCACAGAGAAAACACCACAGCTATGTTCTTAAAAAAGCTATTGTTGCTACCCTTATAATAAAAAACAAAAACAAGAGCTTCATGTCAGACTCTACAGGCCTCATTTAGCATGTTAAGTTTGTAACTGTAGAGTTAAAGGTTGATGAGATGCATAAAGCTTTTATGAAATGGCTGTCAAGAAACAAATGTGGCAGTTTTGGGTTTTCTAAACTATAGTTCAACTGATCACCATTATTCTGGAGCAAATATCTTTAGGCACACAGTGGAGAAGTGTTATTCACATGGCCATGTCTGGAGCAAATAAAAAAAAATCTAGATCTTCACAAGCTGAAATGCTGTGGTGGGACCTAAAGAGTGAGATATTTAAAGAACTGAAGCAAATTGTAAAAAAAAAGTGAGACAAAATTCATCTGCTGTGATGCAGAAATTTAAGGTCATATCCCAAAAGTTTAATTCAAGTTTTCACAGTGAAAGTTGGTTCTACAAAGTACCAAATGATGGGGTGTTTCTCTTCTTTAGCTTCTGCATTTTGCCTGAATTATTGTTAAACATTGAATTCTGTTGTTATACATTTTATTTGTGCTTAACTTGTTAGATGTTTCTAATTTAAAGACCTGGTAATAATGTGATTTTTCATAAAGACTATACAGTAGATCCTCAGTTTTTCACAGAAGAAGCAACTAAATTGGAATTAAAGCCAATAAAAAGTTTATTCAAACTCAATGGCACTAAAGCAACAAATAAAGCAAATATAGATTTTAACATACAGTTACAAAACTATCCATTCTTTATCTACTGCTTATCAAAGGTTGGGTTGCTGAGGTAACAGGGGAAAGCCATGCCTCCCTCTACCCAGAGACACTCTCCACCTTCTCCTGGGGGATCCCAAGGAGTTCCCAAGCCAGAGAGGATATATAATCCTCCACTGAGTTCTGGGTCTGTCCCAGGTCCTCCTCCCAGTGGGATGTGCCTGGAAAACCTCCAGAGGAGGCCTCTTAATCAAGGCAGAATCACTGCAGCTGACTCCTTTCAATGAGGAGGAGCAGCAACTCTACTCTGAGATCCCCCTGGTTGATGGGAGACTCTCACCTTATCTAAGGTCAAGCCCCGCCGCCCCACAGAAGAAGCTTTTTTATTTCCAGGATCTCGTTCTTTCTGTGGCATTTGAAATCTCATGACTCAGGACAGGGTTGGGATGTAGATGGACCAACAAATTAAAAGCTTCACCTTTCAGCTCTGCTTTTTTCACCACAACAGATAAAAGCCCTCATCACTACAGACAAAGCTTCAATCCATCAGTTCATCACTTCCTCCATCCTAACGTCACTCATCAACAAGACACTAAGATACTTAAACTTCTCTGCCTGTGACAGAAACTCAATCCCGACCAATGGTAGGAGGATTTCACCGTTTTACAGTTGACAATCACGCCTTCAGAGTTGGAGGAGCTGACTCTCATCTAGCTGTGAACTGCCCTAGTGTTCACTATAGGTCATCACCAAACAGTATTAGTATAGTACTAGTATAGTATTAGTAAAGTAGAGACAAATGTATTGTGTACTGTCATCAGTACACTCAAAGCAAACTAAGGTTGTTTACATGTCTTTTGAGCAACAAAGAATACACAAAGTAGGGTCAATAAAATTCTCATGGCTGCATTCAACCAACTTCAGGAGCCAAACACAGCTGGATAATTTACATAAGAGTAGAAAAACATGCTTTCCAAAAAAAACTACCCTCAATTCTCATACGAATGATGTCAGAACTATAAAATGCAACATATAACAGAGGGCATGCAGTTATTCTTTAGAGGAATGAAGTGAACTGGTTGTGTCTCAACTATGTTTTAGCTTGGGGATTTGTCATCCTAACATGTGTTGTCTGAGTGAAAAATACTCTCCAACAATGTAATTACACTGTGGCCTTGCAGTTACTTGTACAGGCGCCGCCTCAGAGTACAGCAGTCAGAACGCACTAAGCACTCACCCACACGCACACACAACGACATGGCTTCCCGTCAGAGCCATAACAGAGATAGTACATATACAAACACTGACTCACACACACACACACATGCGCACACACACACAACTGTAAGGCAGAGTTTGGAAAGACACTGATTCAAAGATACAAAGCATAGAGGCACATATATCTCCAGATCTGCACACACACAGCTCTAAGGACACTTTGAATTAATTTGTTTATGCTGCAGTTCCTGGAAAATACTGCACTCAAAGCAGCACATCGCTTCTGCATGAGGAGAGATGACTGGAACTGGTCCGCTTGTCCCCAATTTTTCTTTTTTTTTTTTATATCTCGACCCCTTCTTCTGTTTTTATTCATGGACATTGTTTTATCTAAGTTGTCTCACTGGCCTGTATCTGACATGAAATGTTACCTCGGTTGTTGATTTTTTTTTCCCTCGTCAGACCTATATCTCTTCTCTCCCTTCACAAATGAGTCATGTAGTGCAAACAAACACATATACATTCAGGTACATGCAGTACTGTTCAAATGTACAGAGCCACCCCTCATGTAAAAACCTAGAAATGCCCATAAACAAACTAGAAGTACAATCTGTACAAGAATTCTATGTGTTTTTAAACTTACCCTACCCTTGTACAGAACTGTTTTCAGAAGAATTATGGTTTGTTGTGGTGGCTTAACTTCATCACCACACTTAATCAGTCATAATAACAGAATATTGTCCAGATTATTTTCCCTCTTTGGGGTTTTATCTATTAAGCAGATTAAGTTATTGGACTTCACATGGGGAAATTTAAACAAATGAAGTATATTTTGCTTCCTAAGCCACTTTCCAGTTATGAACTATTCAAGTATGAAATAGGAAACAAATTCAAATGAGAACAACTCTGCTAAGAACAATTTTTAAAAATCTGTATCTTTAGGCTATTTTTAATGTACATATTATTTCTCATTTCTTCAGTTGAATGCTTAAAAAAGATACCAAGCTGTAATTTTAACCCAAAACGTTTTTCCTGTGGATGAGTTATTAATCATTTCTGAATCTAGCAGATGGTTTAACTGAAGGATGATGCATGTCTGAGATCCAGTGTTAGGTTATCGTTGTTTTCCTGGTTAGTGGTCTGACTCTAAGGTAATGTTATATGCAACCGATGAGTGGTTAACTAGGTTTATTTCAGATAAAGGAAAAAAAATCAATCTGATCACACAAATGTAAAATTTGAAAATAAAAATATGCACAGCGCTGTGGAAAAACAAAACAAACAAAGCTTTATTGTTGGACTCAGGAGAGACAGGACACACATGGCTGGGGATGAAGCACAAGGAACCGACAGGGAGTGACTGAACTAAACAGCATTTATAGGGAGGGAGGTGATCAGGGAGACGAGACACACCTGTGGAGGATTAGCGCCGGACACAGGCGGAGGAAAACAGGCACAAACTGGACACAAGGGGCAGGGCATGACAGCTTACCCTTAGTAAATCATCGTTTAAAAACTGCATTGTGTATTTACTCCAATATGGACATTTTCTTGCTAATAATTTTTAAGTCACAAAAAAGCATTGGGAAAAAATCATTAAGGAAGACAAATACTTTTTCACAGCACTAGATGTAGGTCAGCAAAATAAGGTGTATATACAGTATGTGCGTGTTTAAGTTGAAATAACCAAATATACAATATTTTTTGTGTGTGATATACCTGTATCTTCTTGTCTGGACAAAATGCACAAAATACCTGTTTTAAGAGTACATTTTCCTAAAGGGATTAACTGAACAGTATCCGTCTAATTCAGTCAGCACTGATCCATCACAACAATTTCCATTTTTTTTTTTTTTTGTAGTGTTGCTTTACATCAAATTAAATGTTTGACTTTATCTTTACCAATCAAATGACAGTGATTTTTTAAATGTTGATTTGTTAAATAAATTAAAAGTAAATTAATCATTTAAATCAGCCCTTGTTTAACTTCAAACGAGAGAATTTTAAGGGACTCACGAGCGCCGAAAACACAGTACACACAGGTGTCCATTAAGCACTTGATCTTCCCTGGTTTCTTTCAATAGAAGCGTCATATCATCAAGTTAGCTGACAAGCCCTCAGGGTGCTGCTCCCTTCTTTCAAAGGCAAGCTTATTTGAACTAAGTAACAAAAACATGCACGACTCAAAGACAGGAGGTAAAGCAAAAGAACAAAAAGAAAATATCCTGGACTACTTTATAAAAATGTACACAACAGAATATATATGCAAATTACAAACATGTGTATTGAACTCAAATAAAGATTTGGTACAGTGACAGAAAACTGACGAGAAAACTCTCAAATAAAGACAAACTTTCCTTTGTATTGATACAAAGGTCTAAATATTTGATACTGTGATATGTCTATACCCAACACCCAATAACATAAAGACGCATGAGCCTAACAGTTAAACCTGCAATCATGATAAATAAAATAGAAAACACACCTTCTTATTACAATTAAGTGTAATAATTAAGTTAATCCCTCCAACAAACCTTCACTTCCTCACACCAAAACATCTAGGATTTTTTAATTTCAGAACATCTTCAATATTTTCCTGTATAATTCTCATTAAAAGAAAACTATCACATTGTGCCTGAGAACCTATAAAATGAGTCGGCGCTGCAAAGAAACTGACACTTGAAGCCAGCGTTTGATCCTCACCTGCACCCATTCACCTTTTTATTGACTTTTTTCTTTTAGCAAACATAAAATACAACCATAGATGAAAAAAAGAAGAAAAATACTGTCGGCTCCAGTAAAAGGAAAGAAAATCCCTGATGCTTTTTACTGTTTAATGGAGCTTAGGGTCCACTTTTTCACTGGCATGACTTCAAACGACAGACTTCGTTTCAACAAGTCAGACTCTCGTACATCTGTCTCATACATCAACACACAGAGAGATGAGCAGAGGGCAAAGAAAGTAAGAGAGGGTGAGCAGAGTGGGAAAATAATACAATGAGACTAAACAAACTATAAAATATACAAGCAAGGGAAGAAAGTTTTCACTAATTATTAGTCTTTTTATAAAAACACAAAACTGACGTGTGAATAACTATATTTTAACACGTGTAACATTCAACGTATGTTACTACATAAGTTTAAACCACAGTAACATAAATTAACCATGAGAAATGAATATATGCCTCAAAGATGTTATTATATGCTAGTTGTTACCATTCACTTACATTGTTTTCTGCTAAGCTAAAGGAGTACTGCAGGATCAGGATAGTGACTGGGCTGGTTACAAATTTCTTTTTCCCACCTATCTAACTGGAATATGGCAACAGACAAAATTTCCCTTTTGGGTGGAGTATCCTTATAAATTTGACAAAATGTGTGTAAAGCAAAAAGAAAATACCAGTTGAAAGATCTTGGATGGACAAAATTTCAGTGTGAAAACTTTAAGACCCTGCTATGATCTCCAAGACCAAGAAGTTAGAAAGCAGCTGTTGAGACTCTTGGAGATCATCAGGATGTAGCGACATGCTAAAAAAGAGGCCTCTCTAACATGATGTTGAGATTGAGTTGTTGCGTAGGGATGAGGCCAGCCTGGCCAGTCCTGCTTTAAGTCATCTATGATCACATCACAACCGTAGATGCTGCCCCAACATTATAGATACCCCAGCAGGACCACGATATGCAGCTACCATGACAGTAAGCCACCACAACCTCAGTGTTGATGTTTTGTGTACACACGATCACACATGAGTGGAAACCCACTGTATTCTTAATACAAATATGAAATATGAAAACCTCACCAAGACCCTGTAAAATGGTCTGGTTGATTTTTCACATCGTTGTGAGATCTTTATT
This sequence comes from Callopanchax toddi, assembly GCA_006937965.1. Classification (NCBI taxonomy): domain Eukaryota; kingdom Metazoa; phylum Chordata; class Actinopteri; order Cyprinodontiformes; family Nothobranchiidae; genus Callopanchax; species Callopanchax toddi. The sequence goes on from SSNR01000156.1 coordinate 448,161, forward strand.
CTGTGAGAAGAAACCCCTAATGAACTGAGAAACACCAAGAGCAGGAACAACAAATCAAATTAATAACACCTATTCATTAAAAAAAAAGCAACATTTCAGATTGAGCCCATCTCCGGCAGTATCATTAGGAGTGTTTTAAGTAAGCAGATAACAGATAATTCAGATGCTGAACACTTAATCAAAATGTCCTGCAGCACCAAGGTTCCAAGTGAGCGCTGCCATACTGGAGTTCCTGGTTTTCTTATTGCATCGTTTGCATCAATGCATCACCCATTTCTACTAATTACAGCAATTTATTAGCTCCAAACACACAATTATCAGGCCTTTAGCACAGCAAACAAACACACTAATCTAAACACAACACATTGAGAGACACCTCCACCAAATATTACAAAGAAAACCTAAATAAAAAGAACAATTAGAATAGGTGTCAAAGCTGTTGGAGATGTTTTGGGTTTTCTATTCTTCTTTCCAGCATCATAAATATTCTGTTCTTTCTCCTTGAGGTGATCATTTTGGCTCTTTTGTCTCGCTCAGTTATCTGCAAGTGATTCTCTGTGTTATTGTCCAAAGGCTGTAGAGCGGTGAGTAATGAGGTTTGGCTGACCACCTCACGTTAACAGGGCAACAAAACACCAGAAGGAAAGGGGAGGTAATTAGTGAAACAAAAATCACACAACTAAATGAAACTAACAGTTTAGTGTACAGTTGGTTTATTTTACTTTTTGTAATCTTTGACTGACTGCTGTGTTTTGCTCGTGTTTAATTGCAGTTTACATAAAACTGGATCATTGAGTAAATGACTGCTTTAGATTCATAGTTTCATGATGCTATTATAGGCGTTATATCAATACCACTATAAAACACCTGACTCAAATTTTTCTTTACAGCTTTATTAATTCTATTATTATATAGGCAGCATATAAAGTATCTGACATTCACTGTTTATGACAATCAGAGGGAAAATAAAAAAGATTAAATTACTCAAAATATAACATTATATATGAAACTCCTACAGTTAATTCCCTCAGAATAAAAATACAGACCTAGATAAAACAAGTGTGTTTTCCTTTAGATAACTTGCTGTATTTACATTATTGTAAAAAAAAAACACACAACTTACCTTGAAATAATTAATTCCATCACACTCACACAAAAAAATGAATAACCTTACAAAACAACCAAGAAGAACATTCTGTTTACCATTTGGCAACAAAATAACTGCTTTAAAGATTTCACAAATATGTCAGGGTGTGATAAGAATACACACAAAAATAAAAAAGTACAACTAGCACAACTATTATTTTCAACAGCTATCATTTCAAGTGAAACATCCATCCATTTTCTGTAGCCGCTTATTCCTCCACAGAGGGTCGCGGGGCAGCTGGTGCCTATCTCCAGCGGTCAAGGGGCGAGAGGCGGGGGACACAATGGACAGGTCGCCAGTCCATCGCAGGGCTACACAGAGACGAACGAGACAAACAACCACACACCCACTCACACCTAAGGACAATTTACCAGCCCAATTAGCCTGACAGTCATGTCTTTGGACTGTGGTACGGTGTACATTTTAGGACATCCTCAGGTCTCAGACAAAAAGCCCTCAGTCGTCAGACCAAAAGTCCTCAGTCATTAGTCCTCAGACCAAAAGTCCTCAGTCCTCAGACCAAAAGTCCTCAGTTCTCAGACAAAAAGTCCTCAGTCATCAGTCCTCAGACCAAAAGTCCTCAGTTCTCAGACAAAAAGTCCTCAGTCATCAGTCCTCAGACCAAAAGTCCTCAGGTCTCAGACCAAAAGTCCTCAGGTCTCAGACAAAAAATCCTCAGTTCTCAGACCAAAAGTCCTCAAGTCTCAGACCAAAAGTCCTCAGGTCTCAGGCCAAAAGTCCTCAGTTCTCAGACCAAAAGTCCTCAGGTCTCAGACCAAAAGTCCTCAGGTCTCAGACAAAAAATCCTCAGTCCTCAGACCAAAAGTCCTCAGTCCTCAGACCAAAAGTCCTCAGGTCTCAGACCAAAAGTCCTCAGGTCTCATACAAAAAAGTCCTCAGACTAAACGGCCTCAGACGAAACGGCCTCAGGTGTCAGACGAAACGGCCTCAGGTCTCAGACGAAACGGCCTCAGGTGTCAGACGAAACGGCCTCAGGTGTCAGACGAAACGGCCTCAGGTGTCAGACGAAACGGCCTCAGACTAAACGGCCTCAGACGAAACGGCCTCAGGTGTCAGACGAAACGGCCTCAGGTCTCAGACGAAACGGCCTCAGGTGTCAGACGAAACGGCCTCAGGTGTCAGACGAAACGGCCTCAGGTGNNGCCCTTCAGATCTTTCCGTCAAAGTAAAAAAAAAAAAAAAACGGTTAAATACGGGAAATTTCCGGTTAACGGGACCCCTGCTATATATTAGGATTTACGATGGGGAAGGTTGTGAACACCTCATCACGATGGGGAAGGTTGTGAACACCTCATCTCTCTCTCATGAAATCATAATGAACGTTAATATTATACAGAGTCCCGCAAAGCGCACAGAGCTGTGCCTCAGCTGCTGCTGCACTGCACTCCACTCCGGAGAGTTTTTATTTCTATATGATGACTGGCTGATCGACTAATTTAGTGTCTAATCCTATGGATTTATGTGCTAAATGGGCCCGGTGTTAGATCAATCGAATAGGAACCGAACGATCTGCAGCTTCTAAACAGGTTCTCCAAACCGCGACCGTCAGCGGAGGATTACACAGCATGTAAACAAACCGTAAAAAAGCCTCAGCATATACACAAATAATTTACGTTGGTAAGGGTCTCAAACTATTAGTATTGACGATGGGGAAGGTTGTGACTTACCTTCAAAATTAGATAAATACTGCGAAATATAAAATGTGAAGCCTTTCTCTCGTTTGCTCTTTGGCGCAGGGGAAAACTATCAACAAGTCGGTGAACATCATCAACAGAAATATTAGGCAAATGCCCTAGACATCTAGAAAAATTTAAATCGCCGCTTAGTCCACTCATTTTGTCGACTTCTTCGGGAATACAAGACCGTTAATAGGGTGCAACCAGGCGAGAATATCAAACCGGAAATAACACACTGGACAGGAGTCTTCCCACCGGAAGTAGCATACGCTAACGTGCACAGGGTCTATTGAGGGACATTAAAATACATTTTTCTGAGGTTTAGCATTTATTCTCATTGTTTCATTAAAAAAATTTGTTAGTTTAACTTTAAAAAGCATTTGTCCTTTTTGTTTTGATTTTCTGTTTTAAATGTCTTTTTAAATGTTATTATTGTTAAAGTGTAATTTATTTCTATAGTACAATAAAAATTAAGAGCTGAGTTGACCAAAGTGCTTTACAGATCAACAAAACAAAGTCAAAATAACATCACAAACATTAAAGAACAAGTAGACGTTCCTTTAGGCTCAGGAAAGAAGATGAAGGTGTTTTCAACATATCCTGTAAAAACTCAACAAGTAAAGATGTGTTTTAATGTTTTAAGTGTTTGTCTTTCTTAACTTTAAAATGTGTGATGTGTTTTTATTGGATGATATTTTTAAAGCTTTGTATTTTTTACCTTATACATTTCCTCTTTTGATCTTTTGTTAGTTATTTAGTTTGTAATTTTTAACATAAACATTTTTGTTATTATTTTTTAATATATTTTGGTGTCCTTTTATTTAGAAAATGTGTAAATTTTTAACTTGTAAATTTGTTCTTTTTCTTTTATAAATTCTATAAATGGATTTAACTTGTGTTTTAAGTTCACTTTTTGAAAACCTGTACTTTTTAACTTGTAAATTTATGTTGCTTTTCATTTTATTTCATTATTTAGGTTATTTCGTTATTTTTTTTAAAAGCATTTTTGTAAATGTGTGGTTTATATGGTATGGAAGCCCATTTCCGCCATTTTGAAAAATATTTTTGATACTTATCTCATAATTATGAGATACTAAGTCATAATATTGAGATACTATCTCATAATTATGAGATACTAAGTCAAAATTATGAGATTGTATCTCATTATTATGACTTAGCATCTCATAATTATGAGATACTAAGTCATAATAATGAGATACTAAGTCATAATAATGAGATACTAAGTCATAATAATGAGATGCTAAGTCATAATAATGACATACTATCTCATAATAATGAGATAATAAGTCATAATTATGAGATGCTAAGTCATAATATTGAGATACTATCTCATAATTATGAGATGCTAAGTCATAATTATGAGCTACTAAGTCATAATAATGATATACTATCTCATAATTATGAGATNATATGCCAGTAGGAGTTTACATCCCACAGAGCGGAATGACACAAACTACAGTTCCTTCAAATTGGAACTGTTGGCACTGAAATGGGCAATTACTGAGAAGTTTAAGGACTATTTGACAGGGGCCAAGTTTGTCGTGTATACAGACAATAATCCAGTTGCCCATCTTCACAGTGCAAGATTGGGGGCAGCAGAACAACGTTGGGTGGCGCAACTGGCTTCTTTTGACTTTGAGGTCAAGTACAGGGCTGGAAAAGAAAATGTTAATGCTGATGCTCTTTCCAGGTTTCCAGCAAACTGCCAAACAGCCCATGCAACAACATGTAATGCTCAATCAAGTGATCCACAGGAGCCCTTGCCACAGATGGATGACTGGAAGGTTGCTCAAGAACAGGATGGGGATCTGCAAATACTAAAGCAGTACTTGGATCAGGGGATCCTCCCGGATGCAGAGACGAGGAGAACGCTGCCCAAACCTGTGCAGAAGTGGCTACACCAGTGAAAAAGGCTTCAACTTCGTGGGAGTGTGCTGTGTAGAGAGGTAATGGATCCCAGCACTAATGAGATGTTGTTCCAAGTCCTGTGCCCTGCAGAGAAACGTGAGGACGTGTGGAAAAAATATCATGAGGCCGCTGCACACGCGGGGGTGGAGAAGACTCTGTCCAGGATACGTCGCTTCTTTTACTGGCCCAATATGGAAAGTGAGGTGCGTGGGTTCCAATTAGGTTGTACTGCTTGTAGCCTGCGAAATAGAGGTCAGCCTAGAGCCCCACTACATCCTGTCGTGGTGTCATATCCTCTTGAGGTCATGGCCTTAGACTACATCACACTAGGGCGGCCTACAGACAGGTACCAGAATATTCTGGTTATGACAGATCTTTTTACACATTATGCGTGGGCAGTTCCCACTAAAGATCAAACTGCTCAGACTACAGTGCATGCCCTATGGGCTCATGTGATCCAGCCTTTTGGTTGTCCTGCCAGGTTACACTCAGACAGAGGGGCTAGTTTTGAGTCTGCTCTGATGTACCAGTTGTGCAAGTGTTATGGCATTACAAAGAGCAAAACCACTCCATATCATCCTGCTGGAAATGGAGGGGTTGAGAGGCTGAACCAAACGCTTCTACACATGTTGCGTTCACTTGAGGCAGAGAAACAACAAAGGTGGCCAGAGTGCCTCCCTGAGCTTTTGCAGGCATACAATAACACCATCCATAGTGCCACTGGGTATGCGCCGTCATACCTAATGTTTGGGCGTCATTTGAGGCAGCCAGTTGATGTAAGTCTAGGAGTAGAACAGGAACCACTCCGTCATGATCTTGGAGGATGGGTTAGAGACCATCACCAAAAACTGTCGTTTGCTTATGAAACGGCAAGAAGGAACATGATGGCTGGTGCCGCCCATAACAAAAAGATGTATGACAAGAAAGCACAAGCCCTGCCATTTGCACCAGGAGAGAGGGTGTGGATTAGAGACAGGAACAGGCAGGGGCAAGGAAAACNGAAACGGCCTCAGACTAAACGGCCTCAGACGAAACGGCCTCAGACTAAACGGCCTCAGGAGTCAGACGAAACGGCCTCAGACTAAACGGCCTCAGGTGTCAGACGAAACGGCCTCAGACGAAACGGCCTCAGACTAAACGGCCTCAGGTGTCAGACGAAACGGCCTCAGACTAAACGGCCTCAGACTAAACGGCCTCAGACCAGACTAAACGGCCTCAGACGAACGGCCTCAGGAGTCAGACGAAACGGCCTCAGACTAAACGGCCTCAGACTAAACGGCCTCAGGTGTCAGACGAAACGGCCTCAGACTAAACGGCCTCAGACTAAACGGCCTCAGACTAAACGGCCTCAGACGAAACGGCCTCAGACTAAACGGCCTCAGGTGTCAGACGAAACGGCCTCAGACGAAACGGCCTCAGACTAAACGGCCTCAGGTGTCAGACGAAACGGCCTCAGACTAAACGGCCTCAGACGAAACGGCCTCAGACTAAACGGCCTCAGGTGTCAGACGAAACGGCCTCAGACTAAACGGCCTCAGACTAAACGGCCTCAGACTAAACGGCCTCAGACTAAACGGCCTCAGACGAAACGGCCTCAGACTAAACGGCCTCAGGAGTCAGACGAAACGGCCTCAGACTAAACGGCCTCAGGTGTCAGACGAAACGGCCTCAGACGAAACGGCCTCAGACTAAACGGTGTCAGACGAAACGGCCTCAGACTAAACGGCCTCAGACGAAACGGCCTCAGACTATACGGCCTCAGGAGTCAGACGAAACGGCCTCAGACTAAACGGCCTCAGGTGTCAGACGAAACGGCCTCAGACTAAACGGCCTCAGACTAAACGGCGTCAGACGAAACGGCCTCAGACTAAACGGCCTCAGACTAAACGGCCTCAGGTGTCAGACGAAACGGCCTCAGACTAAACGGCCTCAGGTGTCAGACGAAACGGCCTCAGACGAAACGGCCTCAGGCTAAACGGCCTCAGGTGTCAGACGAAACGGCCTCAGACGAAACGGCCTCAGACTAAACGGCCTCAGGAGTCAGACGAAACGGCCTCAGACTAAACGGCCTCAGGTGTCAGACGAAACGGCCTCAGACTAAACGGCCTCAGACTAAACGGCCTCAGACTAAACGGCCTCAGACTAAACGGCCTCAGACGAAACGGCCTCAGGAGTCAGACGAAACGGCCTCAGACTAAACGGCCTCAGGTGTCAGACGAAACGGCCTCAGACTAAACGGCCTCAGACGAAACGGCCTCAGACTAAACGGCCTCAGACGAAACGGCCTCAGACTAAACGGCCTCAGGAGTCAGACGAAACGGCCTCAGACTAAACGGCCTCAGGTGTCAGACGAAACGGCCTCAGACTAAACGGCCTCAGACTAAACGGCCTCAGACGAAACGGCCTCAGGTGTCAGACGAAACGGCCTCAGACTAAACGGCCTCAGACGAAACGGCCTCAGACTAAACGGCCTCAGACAAAACGGCCTCAGACTATACGGCCTCAGACTAAACGGCCTCAGGTGTCAGACGAAACGGCCTCAGACGAAACGGCCTCAGACTAAACGGCCTCAGGCGTCAGACGAAACGGCCTCAGACTAAACGGCCTCAGACTAAACGGCCTCAGACTAAACGGCCTCAGACTAAACGGCCTCAGGTGTCAGACGAAACGGCCTCAGACTAAACGGCCTCAGACGAAACGGCTTCAGACGAAACGGCCTCAGAACTCAGCCTACCGCCTCAGAGAGAAGCAGGTGGCGCATTTCCCAGGTGTAGTGCTGGTTACCATAACACGGTACACAGCCCCTCCCTCTCCTCCCAAGAGTTACGGCAAAAAATTAAAAAAAATAAAAAGGCAGACCCGAATCCGCAAGCCGCGACCCGGGTCTGGATAAGCAGAAGGAGACGAGGCGAGACCTTCCTCTCTTGTTTAAACACTCTCGTTGGTACCGACCGGACCGTCAGAACGGCAGATTAAAAAGATCAGAACCGAACACCTGTCTGTTCAGAGTTAAGCCCGCAGCACCGTTTTCACCTGCTGAGGCGTCGGAGCTGCAACCGATCTCCTCAGGAGGAAGCAGAACACATGCGCTGTTTTTTAAAATTGCATTAAAAAAATCTGCACGGCCACGAGTACTTGTTTTATTTAGGAGGATTTACTTTTCGTCTCCCTCTGCTTATCCAGACCCGGGTCGCGGCTTGCGGATTCGGGTCTGCCTCTTTATTTTTTGCCGTAACTGTTCAGAGGAGAGGGAGGGGCTGTGTACCGTGTTACGGTAACCAGCACTACACCTGGGACATGCGCCACCTGCAGGAAGCTTCTCTCTGAGGCGGTAGGCTGAGTTCTGAAGCCGTTTCGTCTGAGGCCGTTTAGTCTGAGGCCGTTTCGTCTGAGGCCGTTTCGTCTGAGGCCGTTTAGTCTGAGGCCGTTTAGTCTGAGGCCGTTTCGTCTGAGGCCGTTTCGTCTGACACCTGAGGCCGTTTAGTCTGAGGCCGTTTAGTCTGAGGCCGTTTCGTCTGAGGCCGTTTAGTCTGAGGCCGTTTCGTCTGAGGCCGTTTCGTCTGAGGACGTCTGAGACCTGAGGACTTTTGGTCTGAGGATTGAGGACTTTTGGTCTGAGGACTGAGGATTTTTTGTCTGAGGACTGAGGACTTTTTGTCTGAGACCTGAGGACTTTTGGCCTGAGACCTGAGGACTTTTGGTCTGAGACCTGAGGACTTTTGGCCTGAGACCTGAGGACTTTTGGTCTGAGGACTGAGGATTTTTTGTCTGAGACCTGAGGACTTTTGGTCTGAGACCTGAGGACTTTTGGTCTGAGGACTTTTGGTCTGAGGACTTTTTGTCTGAGACCTGAGGACTTTTGGTCTGAGGACTGATGACTGAGGACTTTTGGTCTGAGGACTAATGACTGAGGACTTTTGGTCTGACGACTGAGGACTTTTTGTCTGAGACCTGAGGATGTCCTAAAATGTACACCGTACTGTGGGAGGAAACCGGAGTACCCGGAGAAAACCCACGCATGCATGGGGAGAACATGCAAACTCCACGCAGAGAGGCCGCAGAGCCGGGACGCGAACCCACGACCTCCTTGCTGCGAGGCAACAGTGCTAACCAACTGCGCCACCATGCAGTTTGAGCTTAACTTGTTTTCATGGCAAACTGATATTAATAAACACAGTCCCAGACCTGTCCTGGAGCACCTGACAGGAACAGGTTTGGTGACATCTCACTGGGATTGTGTTTAGCTTCACAGAATCACACTAAAACTACAGTAGTCGAGACAAAGTTTAATAAATCTAATTAAAGCACAATTTGAACAAGTTGGCAAAAGTTTTTATAGTTTGAAGGACAAACCATTCTTATTAGGAGAGTTCAATTAGGAGACTTTATTAGGAGAAAATCAATTCTGGTTCTGTGTTGTGTTGCATTTCTTTACTTATAACTATAAACATGTGGGTTCATAATAATGAAAATCTGATCCTTTTAACAGCGTTTTATCTATTTTAGCCTATGGCTGACTTAGCTCTCTATACTAATAAAGTGTACGACGTGATATATGGCACTTGGGATCAATTCCAGACACTTTATGAGCATATTTAAAATTCATGAGTCAACTATACAAGTACCTTTGATCTAAAATTTTTTAAATAAAAACATGATATAGAGCTGTAGGGCTAGCTCCCTATTTGGACATCTAAGTAAGTCAAGACTTCCAGTCCATATTTACTGTACACAGTCACTGTAACCTATATGTGTTTTTAAGCAGCTTCAAGAGATAGTACAGAAGTTAGGAAGAACTAATGTCTTACCTGCTGTAGATAGCGCTTTGTTTTACAAAGGCAAAGATCTATACTGGTATTGGGCCGACTGTGACTAGATATTAATCCAGTTGAGACTTTGCATTCAATTAAGGCCATTAAAAGACCTATCTGCAACATGTAAACTAATATTTACCCTTCTTAAAGTATCTGAACCATCCTTTTAAAAGAATAAAAATGCTGTCAGTATGTACTTTTACATATTTTTAGCTAAAGTAATCAAAAGATCTGTGTGTTAATACCTGTATGTCAGTTTGCTACATTGAGATATTATCATGTTATCAGTTCTTCACTAAAATATACATAATTATATGACCCGACCCCTGCAGGCATCAAAAGCTTCAAGTGGCCTCAGCTCCTTTCCTTTGGTTTCATGTCCAGTCAAAACTACTTCAGGATGCTAACTGAGGTTGAAATAAACAGTTTGTTCGGTAGCACAGAGCTTAGAATGGGAACAAGAACAAAAAGAGTGCTCCACAGGAAGAAGGTCTTACCTGGATCTTATCTGCTGTGTTTGTGTTCTGAAACGGGTTAAATAATTCACTACCGCCACTGAGATCACACCTTATCACTGTGTCACACGCTTAAAGTTGCACACATTATATCAACAAATAGGACTTATTCAGCTAGTCTGAATAATTCATTCACTTCGTCTTTAGTGAATAAAACAGCACAGATTTCTTTGTTAGCTACTTTACCTTTTTGTTGTACAGCTTCTGGAACGCTTATCGTTTTTTGTAAATTACATCCTGATTAATGATTGATTTGACAGTTGCAGTGATTTTATCTTTAGCTGTGAAATATTTATACTTTTAACTAATATCGGGCAGAAATTAAAAATAATTCTGGCAGTCCATGTTTGACCTGGAAAATCTTTATTAGAAAATATTTAAAGGTGGCAAAAGACCTCCTCTATATTCAGTCAAGCTTTAACATATTTGAAATACGTCCTTATATTAGCATTTAAAAGCTATTTTAGTTGTTTTTAAAGAAATCATTTAGTACCACAAACCCATAAAATACACCAGAGAGGCTAAAAATCCAGGAGTTTCTGACGCTGTGGATGTATGTGTGCATATACGAGGGGTGGAGGCAGTCAGGGAAAAAGGTACGAGATAAACAATAACAGCACATATATTAAACACAGTTAACACTTACATAATGTGATTTATGGAGCTGATAGCATCTGGAATGAAAGAGTTCTTGAACCAGCTGGTTCTGCATCATGTCAGATGGTATCTGTACCCTGAATGAAGCACAACAACCTCACACCTCCAGGGACTCCAGCACAGATTGATGTGGCTTTTTTCAATCATCTGAACATTAGAATCCCAGAAATATAGCTGCACATCTTCACATACACAGAACCATCTAGGAGTACTGCAACGCTTTGGCACCAGTGTTATCTACTGTACCAACTAATGCAGTAATTAAAATATCCAGCTTCCTTCACTCATCTGAGGTTGAGTTGCAAAGGTAACAGGTACAAGAGGAAAACCAGACATCCTTCTCCCTCCCTGGTGACTCTCCAGCTCCTCCTGGGAAATCCCAAGGTGCTCCCAGACCAGACCAGAGAGGATATATAATCCCTCTAGTGAGTTCTAGGTCTGCTCCAGGGTCTCCTCCCAGTGGGATGTTCCTGGAAAAGTTTTCAATTGAATCCATAAACACGTTTTGAGATGCTCTTCAAACACTGTTGGCTCTTTGAATATCACCAGGTGAAGAGTAACAGAGACATTTAACAAATAGTTACTGACTGTTGTTTAAAACAGTGTTTACAAAACAGACATCTGTTTTCAGGAATAACAAGACAAACAAAATAAACTGTCTCCTTACAATTTGATCCTTGAAGTGCAGTTTAGAATTCAAAAGAGGGAGGATCAAAAATTTACTGGACGAAATATTTTAGGTGACCCAACAACATGATACTGGTTGTCGAAAACAAAATCAGTTTTACATGTTTTTATTAAAGAATGAGGTAAAAAAAAAAAAACAACCTTAGAAGGCTGAGCCCAAACACCCTACAGAAGACATGCATTTCAGCTGCTTGTACCCGACCACAGCACCAGAACAGCGCTCTCTATAAGAACAGTAACATACTGTATAGGCTACGTCCACACTGCAGGTCTTAATGCCTAATTTAGAATTTTATTTGGGATAGTATTTTTCTGTGTGATCATTCAGATTATAGTTTAAATACGACCATCATCAGACACCAGTGTGACCAGTCTATGGTTCTAAACCACCTGCATTTACAGGTGTGACGAAGCACATTGTGTGCTGTATTTACAGAAGTAAGCATTGATGCTTCACGTTACCTATGTGTATTAGTAATAAAGTTTATGTTCAATCAGACAAATTAGCAACCAAGTAATGAAGTGAAGTGAGATCTTGCTGCTTCCCACTCCTCTGATGCAGATTTGTAAAGTCTGTCACGTATTATTAATGTAAACATTGAATGAGATGCGACTTCAACATTTTAGACTGAGGTTGTTTCCAAAAACATCAGATACACAACAGATTTAGGACCACATATGACCTGTAAGTGACCTGAGTCGGATTTGAGAAAGGTAAATTGTTGTTCAGATAGTCAAAAAAAAAAAAATCAGATATAGGCAGCTGGACTGCTGGAGGTGGAAATAAATATGTGCGATTAATGTTTCCACTCAGTATGATCTGCTTAATCCATCCATCCATTTATTCAAACTAACCCAAAGAGGGGTATGAACCCCAGAGTGATGTCAGAGTATCCTGTCTAACTGATCCCACTGACAGGTAAAAGAGTTAGACTCTGAAGCTGACGAGCACACACTCAAAAACACACATTCATCATATCCTTCACTCAAAGTGACAGACATGAGTAGAAAGAAGGCTGCATTGAAGTTAACGCTGTTGTCCCCTCTGATCTTTGTCTCAATATTTAAAATATTTCAATTTCACCAGCTTCATTCTTTAAAAATCACCAGCTGTTCCTCTACAGGCAGACATTCTGCTGTTAGATTACAGTTACAGTCAATCCAAAGATCAGTGCAGAAAACTGAACCAAGGACAAATTACAACAAGACGACTGAACTCTGCTGACAATTTTAAGACGTATATTATCATAACATCACTTTAAATACACTCTCGCATATAAATAGTGACAACATTATCAAATTTCAAGTGTAAATCAGTGCTGGTTCTCAAATCTGAAAGTTATTCTCTAACGAATAGAAATTACACACCATTAAAACATCTTTAATAGTGAACACTAGTAGAATGACAGTAGTCTTAAAACTAAAAAAAAAAAAAAAATATATATATATATATATATATATATATATATATATATATATATATATATTGATTTAATATCATTTAAAAAATGTATTTTAATTAAAAACACAATTTGAAGGTCATCTCCTTCCTACAGTTCAGAACAGAACCTTTGTTCCTAGAATCAGCAGTGTTGACCAAAGCATAGAAATGGTTCTGTTCTTTCTGTTTAATTGCAAAAATCAAAGGACAGTGCTTCTGGCTAATAAACAAATGTGAATGAAGCCATTAACTTCGGCCTGTGAGGTGCAGGCATGTTTCCAGCTTTGTGAAAACCATGCCAGGTTACCACTTTTGGCACGAGACGTACTCCATGTTTAAATCCCTGGGAGGAAAAACACACACAGTGTGCAGCTAAAATGAGATGCTGCTTTAATCACAACTATACAGAAACTGAATATTTTAAAAGCCTGTAACTGTTGGACACAATTAGGTTGTGTAATTATAAAAAAAAAAAAAACTATGTGTGTTTAAAAAAGAAAAAATAATCTATCACAGAATGGACATAAAAAAAAACAGGTAAAGAAAAACGAGACAAGAAAATAATATTTGAGTCTTTTCTCCCTCCTACACTCAGTTTCACCCTGAATAGAAACATTAATTAACTGGGAAGGAGGACTGAAGTATTGTCATAAAAGTCAAGTTTGAAAAAGATAGAGGTTAGCTTCTCATAATAATACAGAACAACAGGAGCTTAAAGGCTAATTCTAAGAAAATCAAGTAAAAAAGAGAAAATAAAAGAATACTAATTGTTCGGTTTTGCAACATGAAGAACAACAAGATCTGCTGCGTAGGGAGAGGATTATTAGACTAATTATATATTTTTCTCCCTTTCTTTAAATGATAATTGCGTCAACAACTGTGAGGCAAATAGTCTAACTGAAGAGGGAAGTTGACTGTTTAATTAACTGATTTTTTTTCTACAAAAGCTTCATTTTCCTTTGTTAATCTTTTATAACCAGTCTTTTATCTTTGCCACATTTACTTCCCTTTTCTAAAACAATACTCTTTTTTCCTGTGGTGCTCACTGATTGTGTGTGTGACTCTGTGTGTGTGTGTGCGTTGTGTGACTGGGCAGGTGCAACGGGCCATGTTGACAGCTTGTCCCTCCCCTCTTGCCACAGGGAAAACTGTCACCCCTGTCATTCAGGCCTATGAACACAGCAATGAGAATGTGTGTGTGTGTGTGTGTGTGTGTGTGCTCTCAGGAGGTTTGCGTAGTGAGAGAGGAGAGGTTTCTCCGTTAGTTCTCCCACAGACAGACGACTGTGAGGACTCACACACACACTGCTGAGAATAACTTAGGCATGATGGGTGCTTCACAGCCTGAGTCTGGAAGGATGGAGCCTTCAGGGATCACAACTTTACAACAGATGACACAGAGAAGCAGCAAAGGGACAGAAGACCGTGTGTGTGTTTGTGTGTGTGTAGCTTTTCTGGATATACACTTGCAGAGAAGTATAAAACGACATCGTTGGAGGCAGGATACGGAACTGAAAGCATCCCAGTATCATTATGTGCATCACAACTGGACATCATCAAAGTGGGCAAGAAGAAGGTGGTTAATCCAAAGGAAACTGTAAAATCTTCAGCATAAAATCTTCTTACAGGATGACAACAGCTCTACAGCAAAAAAAAAAGAACAAACAGCCAAAACATCTATGGCTCTGCAGGGTCTCAGTGAGGTCTTCAGGTGGACATTAGAAGTCAGTGGGCTCCCAGAAATATATGACATAAGGTGAAAGGTCAACACTTGTTTTGAGCATTCACAAATCGTGTGTAGCAAGATTGTGGTAGTTTATCATCATGCAGGCAGCATATGGGGTTCCTGGGTGGAGCATGATGGTGGATATGTGCATCAGCATGGTCTGGTTGTTGAGGATGTGAAACAGAACTGTCCACCGTCTGTTTTACCAACATTTACATTCTTATTTAAAAAATGACAAGTTCTTCTGCACTTCCATCATAAAGGACTCAAGGCACAATATTTCCACAGGAACAAAGGAAACCCTCAATCCGACCCAACAGAGTTTTCAGGTGATTCTCTCACTCACCTACAGCATGTGTACCTGTTGAGACTTTATCACCATTAACACAGAAAGGTGATGAGTTATAAACTGAAGTCTGGTTGCTGGGCAGAGCTGTAAGATCTTTTAGCTTTTACATAAAGATAAAAGTTCTGGAAAGCAAAAAATAATTTACTTGATCTTTAGCGACATCCCAACATATGCACTTAGACAAGAATGTGTACAGATCTGACGTCACAGAGGAGAGAGCAGCTTTTAACAGGTGAATGTGGAAACAGCTGGCGTTGTACCTGAAGAGTTGATGATTTTTTTAATTGAATACTCAATTAATAAAATATTTGATAGCTGCAGCCCTAGTACTGGTCCTTGAGGCCCCCATACTAATCTATAGCTTCATCCTGATGTGGTTAATTAAAGGTGTGCCAGTGCAGGGCTCAGTATGCAGTGACATATTCATGCATCACACTGTACACTTGTATAAATCTAAATAGGAGAGAGAGCAGCTGAATAAAAAGGGTCTTAGTTTTAATGACTCTCCATCCTTGTTTTCATCGATAAAGTACTCAAACTCTTGTAGAACAGCAGCAACCACTAAACAAGCATGAAGGTGTATTTTAAAAGGAAATGCTCTGCTCCTACATGGCTCAAGGGGTTACACAGTCAAAGAGCCAGGGTGCGTGTGTGTTTGTGTGTGTGTCCACTGGGGGCGTTGGCCCTAAACAAAGTGCTCTGCCAGCTTCCTGCCCACTGGTCTTTTCAATGCTGATGGATGGGCCGCGTTCAGCACCATCTGGCTAAGGGATACCTCACATTAATCATCACAAATACACACACACACTCCAAACTCTTAAACATACGTACAATAGATGAGCGCAACTTGGGATCACACAAGAAAATATCCAACACACACATCAGCACATACGTAGTTAAAATGACCTTTTGATACATTTTAAAATGATATCTGAACATTAAATCCTTTCCTCTGACTATCTATACACACACACACACACACTCTCTCTCTCTCACACACACACACACACACACACACACACACACACACACACACACATAAACATATAATACTCCTACATAAACCATAAGCTAAGCAAGACACCCGGAGGAGCTGAATGTAAAACGAGGGATATTATCAGACTTCATTTATTTCTATCTTAGGGCTTTATGGGCTTAATACAAACTGATTTGCTTTAACGTTTCCACGGTGTGTGTGTGTGTGTGTGTGTGTGTGTGAGTGAGGACAGGCAGAACTGTGGTTGATCTGCAGGATGCATGCTTGACACTGGATCTCTTATCATTAAATCGTAGCTTATGGCTAACTAGATTTGAAATGTAAGGAGATTTATTTGCACATATTCACAACAGAGGGGAGAAAATTGGATCAGCAGTAATGTGGCTGGAGGTTTAGCTGCTTTAAAGATTTACAAAGACATCTGATATGTTAAAATATTCATGTGTGAAGGATTTAAGATATCGTGTAATGAACTGAATTACTTTAGACAGCAAATATAACGGTCTGTGTTTTATCGAGAAGTAAGTTGACATTTTGCAGTGATGGCGGTTAATATAGCAGAGTAGTAAAAGTACATATTATTAACTGTGACATTTTGATTTGATTGTTTTAATCATGAATGAAGTTGTATATTGGTAATTTATATCTGAAAATAGGTCTTCAGAAAGTTGCTTTAAACAGAAAAACCTTTCATGAGATGTTCTAAAGCTCCAAACATGTTTAGTGCTGTGAAAATGTATTTGCCTCTTTACACATTTCTTCAGTTATTTTGCTTTTATTGTCACATTTAAATATGTAATTTCAGCAAACAGATTTCCCATTCAGACACAGATAACCTGAGTACATACGGAGTGTTTTCAAATGAAGGTCTTATTTATTTGTTGGACAAAAGCATCCAAACCAACCTGGTCCAATGTGAAAAAGTATTTGCCCCCTTTGATTAATCATGAATTAATTGTGATTAACTACATTATTTAAAAAGCTGAGTTCAGTTTCACCAGCCACTCAGGCCTAATCACTGCTAAACCTGTAGAATTAAGAAATCACTTCAACAGAACCTGCCTGACAACATGAAGTAGGCTAAAAGATCTCAAAAAGCAACACAGCATGCCCTGATCTGAAGACATTTAAGAACAAATGAACCCATAACAACATGGTTAATGTTCAATAAATCAACAATACCCGTCCCACATTGACCAAAAACATCTCGATGCTCTCCAAGATTTTAGGGAAAATCTTCTGTGGACTGATGAGAACGTGTGTGTCCAAGTAAAACTAACACTGTGTTTTAGAAAAACCTCATTCCTACAGTCAGACATGGTGGTGGTAGTGTGATGGTCTGGGGCTGCTTTGCTTTGGGGACAACTTGCTGTAATTGATGGAAACATGAATCCTGATGTCTACCAGAAAATCCTAAAGGAGAATATCTGACCTTTAACCTTAAACTGGCTGTTCATGCTTGAAAATCCCCCAATGTGGCTGAATTACAACAATTCTGTAATAAAGAGTCGTTGTTTCCAAGTGTGTTAACCAGTTATTACGTTTAGGGGCCAATTAGCTTTCCACATAGAACCAGGCTGGTTTGGATAGCTTTGTTCTCTTAATAAATCAAATCATCATTAGAAAACTTCATTTTCTATTTACTTGTCTGATACTGATATTTTTTCCTGATATGAAACATTTAAGCGTGAGTAAAAGAAAACAGACATATACATACAACAGATGTAAAAGTCTAGATTTCTAGCTTTAAAAGAAACATGCTTTCTGTTATTACATTCCTGTTTAATGTGCAAGTGTATGGGCTTTATGCACAGAGTACTTAGTAGAACTGCCGGTTTAAAATTAACTCACGGGACCATTTCCGGTTCCATTTGAAATGTGAAGATTTCCAGAGTTAGAGTGCATTTCCAGCTAAAGATATTGTTTATAATCAAAACGAGTAATAGTATAGTATAGTACAGTATGATATATATTATAGCACTAAGAAATGAAGCCATTATATAAGTATCAGCGGACGGGAAGCCTCGACAGCTGAACACTGCTGTGCTCCGTTGTGTACCGCATCAGCCGAATAGAATTCATCAGTCCGTTTCCACACATTTCCACTGAATAAATAACTACAAAAAGGAAGGATTGTGAACTTAAGAAGAGAAAACGTGATCATTTCTAACCACACCGTGTCTGCAGTCCACACTTTGCAGCACAGTAGTCAAAGAGCCGAGTGGAGGAGGCTAAAGGAGGAGGCGCGGCGCCGTTCGTGTGTTATTTCACTGGAACAACTATTCTTTTGGTGAATGAAGACTTGGTGTTTGATAACGTACAGCTAGACCAGAGAAAGTTGAAAGTTGGGAAGCAGTTGGAGCCCACGATCACGGCTATATAGATTTGTTTCACTGTTTTTTGATGATGGAAGCTACGAGCTAACGCTGTTAGCTTACCTTCAATTTCATGAATAAAGCTGGTTATATACAGCTTAAAGTCCTTCACCCGCTTGCTCACAGACGTCTCTGTGTGTTTTTCAAAAATCCGGTGGACATCATTTACCGTGATGCGCGGCAGGTCTTGAAGAAAACGGGTAAAAAAATCAATTTTGTCCAGTTTGTGTGGGAACAGCGTTGAACCGGAAGGGAGGGGCAGCGTCTGTCGCAACCAGGAAGTGACCGTGCATAAACCCCATTAAAATCAGAACAGCATACAGTACAATAGGTATGATTTGGTGACAACTAAAGCAGTTGTGAATAGGGCTTGCTGAGCTAATTTTTTTTTTAAAGTCGACTACCCATGTAGTGTGTATAAAAGCTAATGTTTTATTACTCACCTTCCGCTTTATTTATACAGTTACCGAGGGTTTAGACGAGAGTCTGTGTGCTCTGGAGACCTGGGTTTAAACAACTGTTTGTGATAAAAGCAGGATTATCTAGATTCTCTTAGTTGCAGGGAGTCATTTATGTACCTGTTATTTGACGAATGGAAGCTGAGTCAGGAATAAATATATTCAATATTTATTATAAAAGCTGACGAACATTTGTAAACAGATTAGCATTTGAGGTAGCAATTTGGTTAGCATTCACTAAGCGGTAGATGTTCTAAAATTGATCTTCTGAGTTTAGAACCTGAGTCTCCTGGTGATATCAAGACTAGGGAGTTAGCTTAAGGGTTTAGTTATTAGGGATAAAGTGGAGAGGTTACTTTGATGAGCAGCCTAGTGGTAGAGGGTTAGCTTTATCAAAGTAGCCTGCTTTACCAGGTCATGGGTCGTTACTGCACCTCGCTCCTGGATTACGTCCGGCTGCTGGAGTTCGACGAGGAAGCGGAGATTCCCTCTCGGTTGATCTGGGGCCCTGACAGGTCGATCGACCCGCCCGGGCGGCGGAGAGCGTCCGTGGATGCGACGTCAGTGGGACCCATGGCTGGTCAGTTGATAGATGGCTGTCTTCCCCATTCTGGTTGAGATAGAGAGGCAGGTGGATGTTTCCTGCTCTCAGGGGTAAGAAGCTTCTTCGACCGCTACGGGGCTTGACCCGTTACGAGGGCAGTCGGCATCAATAACCCACTGTGTAGCAAGTTGACAGCGGGTTGTTTTCTCCTCCGAGGCTGGTGGAGAACTGAACACTTCCCGTGTTGGGCAGACAGCTGAGAGCTGTCAGTAAAACGTGGGCCAATCAGGAGACTCTAAACAAGACACGTGACTCAGGCTCTAAAGTCCTACGTCACCCCGTGTAAGGAGTGTGTAAAAGTATACTTATTTATCCTTAGCAAAGTAGAAATAAGTAGTAAGTAATAATTCTGATTTAACCTTTTAGCAAAGTAACAATAATACTGAAGCTGGATCAAACATTCACAATGCTGTAAGAGAAAGTGCATTAATCATTTAAGACATTTCTGTAACAGATTAAAGTGTCATTTTAGGAAGAGACACCAAGAGTCTTTATTATTATTATTATATAAAGTCCGGTGGATTCTTCCGATACGACCGTGACCTTGGAGGAATGTTGATTCAGGTTAAAACATAATAAAATAGTCATTATAATCCAAGTTATTGGGAAGAAGATGGATTATTATTTTTGATGATCACGTAGGTCAGAGGTCAGAGCGTATATTGATCACGCTACACCAAGTAATAAAAATCTAGTCAACTTTGACTAATCACTGATAACGTCATACAGACACAGTAGACAGGACGGCTTTATAAAACTTGACAGGCTGTATTGCAAAAACGTATTTCTAATGCTGACTACAAAAAGCTTAGAAAACATTCTTAAATGTGTAGAGAGAAGTGTTGTTTTTGGCAGTCACTTTGGTTTTAATCTCAAGTCTTTTGGACTAAAAGTCACATTTCAGTCATGTCTATACTGTATGCAGTAGTTTTAGTCAACGAAAACCCAAAACTGTTTTAGTCTAGTTTTAGTCAGTTTGTGGTCTAACGTTCGGTCATAATTAAAACAAAAACATTTGCTATTTAATGAAAACATCACTAAAAGCTCGTTAGCCGAGCCATTAGCTCATAGGTGGTTTGAATTGGCTGAATGTAGCAGCGAATCACCGTCAAGTTGATTAAATCAGAACAATCGATCGGCAGGGTTGTCACAAGCTGTCAACAAGTATTCTTTGAATAAATATCCATTTTATGATCGCACCACCAGAGAGATGATAGACTGATCAACCCCTTCAAAATAAAAGTTCACGTGATCGACAGTAAAATTAGTTCACCTAAATACCGTCTCATAACTTCACACTAGGGCTGAAACGATTCTTCGAGTACCTCGAATAATTCGAGTACAAAAAAGCCTCGAGGCAAATTCTCTGCCTCGAGGCTTCGTTTAATTCATATTTAATTAATTCATGGCATTGCAATCGCCCGGGGGTCATGTTTCACCCGGACCGAAATAAGTGGCGCACATACACACTGCACTGAATGCACACGCAAGTAGCGAATGTAACTTATCTTAAGCCATGGTGGACAACTAGACCGTACTATTACTACTAGTACTAGACCGGCACAGACTGAAAGATGTCGGTAGGTACCGGTAGCGAAAAAACACGGTGCCGACTTTGGTACTGAGATGCTTCATTTAACCGCCTGCGCAGCTACAAGGGTGGAGACACAGGTGAGACGGAGGAGCAGAGAGCCCCTCCCCTCCCTGTCAAAACACCGTAGCGAGTTGCGGGTTAAAAATTCCGAAAAACTCAAAAGTTTCGCCGCATTTTGGAAAGGTAAACAGGAACAGAGCAAAATGAAACATATGCTATGAGATTTGTGCCGCAAAAAACAGGCATTCCAGCAATTAGTCAAAGCCACGCATCGCGTATGGAATTAACTTGCTGCTGCAACCATGATATCTATGGCTGCAGCACTTTCACTTCAGTCCGACTGAAAAAAGGTGTGTGAGGGGAAGACAGTGACATAACAGAAAGTTCCGAGGTAAGCAATAAATACCAGTAATAATAGTAAATGCACTTATATGCCACAAAACCATGGTTTATATCTATTTTTTATTTAAAAAATGTTTAATACTTTGTTATTTTCTCTCAGATTTATACATTGTACATGTAATTTATACATACATATATATTTATATACATATATATTTATATGTATGTATATTTATATATACACATACATACATGTAATTTATTAGAGTACTCGATTAATCGAAAAAAGATTCGATAGAGTACTCGATTACAAAAATATTCGATAGCTGCAGCCCTACTTCACACATAGCGTTTTTGTCTCATCTCGTTGTGTGAACAAATACCCACAGACGATCTCATTTACGTCTGAGGAATCACGTGATCAGCGACTAGTCGACGTAAGGCACAAAAAGTCACTACAGAGCAGAGAAGTCGACTAGTCGACAGGTTCATGCAACCCCTAGTTGTGAACTAGTATGTTCACAATAAATACCAGTTAAAAGCAGAAAAAATGAAGATTTAAGAGACGTTTTTAGGATTAGGAGCTTTGCATAGCAGGATCGGCAGTTCACGCCGTCACACCGTCCATTTCTCAATACCTCCGATTAGGAGAGCATGCTCACAAATACCAAGCAACTCATTTAAACACAAACGTGTTAATGAATTATAGACATTCTCTGCTAACTCTGTTCAGATCGCAATCTTTGTTTGTGTCAGCTGTGTTCAAGTGGACTAGCGTGTGAGTGTCTGTTCAACATATGGTGCTGTGGAGCTCTTTACATTTGTGCACGTCTGTGTGTCTCTCTTTGTGTGGGAGGTGAAAATGAGCGCCTGCAAAAGTAAAAACGTGATCTCTCTCAAGTTCTTTTAATTAGTGCTCAACAAATAAATGCACCGCAGGCTCCACATTCAGAAAAAATATAATAAAATGAAATAAAACAAGTACTGGATGAACTCAAACTTTGCCAAAGAAATAACGTCACACTAGGCAAGACAGGAGTCAGTTGCAAACATGTTCAAAACAATCATTTTGTAAATTTAGGCTGAAGATTTCCTGCATGACATCTTCGCTTTTATCATTTTTAGAAGTAGTTCTTGATTGGGTAGGGTTCATGTATTTAGTGAAAATGTTTGCAAAAATAGTTTTTTTCCATGTTAGTCTTATCATAAGATATGCCACAAAAATACAGCTGATTTGTTGTGATTTTAGTTAGTTTGAGCTCCGTCTCTGACTTCAGGAATAAATCTCCCCAAATATAATCAGGAACAGACCTCATCCACTACGCTGCTGATCAGACAACAACACTCTTCACAGCTAAAACTACAATTTAATAAAGGGGAACAATTCAGTTTGGCACGGAACAAAAACCTCTGATCTCTAATTAATACTCAGGACTCTACTAAAAGAACTGCTATGAGAAAATAACCGTTTCTAGTTTGTTAAATATAAGAATAAAACATTTCTTTTAAAAAGCAAATACTTACCTTGTGGTCATAGGGGTTGTAGGAGTGGAAGACTTTTGATAGCTCTTTAGTCCTTTGCTTCTTCTGCAGACAGAATAAAAATCAGACATGTAAATACTGTTTATATAATTAATACAGAAAGCAAACAACAGGCTTAAAAAGATCAAAGGCTGTAAATGTTGCATTACTTCGTTATTTGCTTTAAACGTTATAGTTGCAATGGAGTTAGCTAACTGTAGCACTTCTGAGAAGTTTATCAATCCGATCAGAACCAATCCTTTTTTCTTCAAACTGAGGTCATTCAAAGAGCTATATACAAAAGACAATTGTTCATAATCTTTCCACAGAAATCCACTTCAACTGAACCATCACTTTGATGTTATCAGTTTAAAAGTTAAGCTAATACATTGCAATGTATTTTGATGGTTGTGGATTTAAACTGAGACGTTTCATGTGTTCACACTCAGTCTTTATGAAATCCTGAACTCAGAAACCATCCTCCTGTTTTCATTTGTTGTGAGTCTTAAAAGTACATCATTTTATTTTACTTATAATCTAACATCTGGCTTCTTGGCATTTCCTCTCCCCCCTCCGCCTGCCTCATAAAAAAAGACATATGGTATTCATATGAACATATAACGCAGCTTCATTTATTAACTTATTGGGTGACTTTAAAAGAAAGAAAAACATTGCCATGGCTGACAGCTGCGCTTACAGTATTTTATTAAATTTATAGATTGAATAGTGGGAAACAATCTGACTTGTTTTGCAGCTGTGAAAGAAAAAGCTTCTCTTCTAAGTTTCACTCAAAGTTTGGCCTTAATGTGTAATGTGGTGCACATGAGTGTTTGATGTGTGGCGGTTGTTACTGCAATGACATGAAGCTGATCCGGTTACAGAAAGCACTAATTAGTTTGCTGATTAGACCACATCTGGTTAAAGGGAAAACATGCTCCTGTAGCTAAAGGAAGAACGGATTCGCTGCTCTGTCTTTTTCAGAGATTCTGTTCTCTGGCTTTAGGCCAAATCTGTACATTCTGAAGAGACAGCCTCAGTCTGTCTGCTTCTTTACACACATGTCATTAAAGCTTGACAGACAAACACAGCCTCGGGATAGGTGGAGATCGCCTGATGCTTGAATCCAGAGGAGATAGAAGAATCTAATGAAATGTTTGGTATCTGTATAGAGCTGGACAAAGGTAACCAGAGAGGCAGGCGTGATAGGGCAGGCTGTGCTGATGTCTTTAAGGCTAGAAAGATGGAGAGTGTCACAAAAAAGAAGAAGTAAAAAGGAGTCTTTGAAATTACAATCTCAAGATGAAGGAAAAAAAATGAAGGAATTGGTGTAAAACTGTTAAAAACCTGTTATTCTCTCTCTTTATCGAAGTGGGACCTTCTGTGAACTTTTCACGGCCTGTTCATCTAATCTCTCTTTTCTCCCCCATCTATCTCATTTTTTCTACTTCCCTGTGGTACCTTTTTAAGCATCTACAACTCACTCTATTCACACGAGGCTCTTCTGATCCACCCAGTCCTGTAATCATTGGACTTGTCTTTTTACCCTCCTCTCATTCTTGTTTTTAGATGATTCCTCCTTTCTTCCTCTGCCAGAGGGCCCTCCAGAATCCTCAAATCATCCTTTCTCTCATTTTTCTTTGACTTTCCACATGTTCTTTCTGAGGGGTTTTTTTTCCAGAGGGGAAAAAGCAACTCACTAATCATTCATTCTCCACTGTATCAGCCATCCTTCACTTCACAAGTCTGTCCTACCTCAATTTCTCCTACTGTTTTTTTCTCTTTTGCTAGAAGCACCTTGGATGAGAACAATACTGCCATCATCACCATCTACAACACCCCCCCACCACCTCCCCCATCACTTTCATCATCACTCTGAATCAGATCAGCTTACTGTGGACTGTAAGACAGATGTTGCTACAGGCAAAACCATTTAGAATGCATCCAGGTAAATCACGTGTTTACATATTACATTCACCTTAAAGATCAGATCTCTGCTAAATATTCTTTTCCTTTAAGTGAGCGCAGACGGACTTGTTTTCCCTTATCTCTGGTGAAACTTTGGATGACAAACATTCATACCAGTTCACACTCCTGTAAGTAAAGCTTCAATGCAACAAAGTTTATGCCCATCTGACAACAGCAGCACTATTATAAAAGCCCTGCATAAAAGTCAGAAGGCTCACGATCATTATATGAGTGGAACAAAGGAGAGTGAGGGAAGGTCAAGTTGGTGGTAATGTTTCGAAGAAGCAGCAGAGTTTTTAGTTTGTTTGCAAAAGAGGAAAAATGTGTTTGCAGTTTGAATCATTTGGTTGAAATATCTGAACAAATTTAAGCGAATGTGTGTCATAAGAAATTAATAACTAAAATAAATTTTCATATTGATTACTGTGACATGCTGATAAGTGCTAAATGTTCCCCAGTGCATTAAGTACTGTTGGTCTTTACCTGGGCACGCGTATAAAAGAGTACTCAGTGAGTTTTTCCAGGTTAAATAAAAAGTAACAAAAGGTAACTTTATACGTAAAAGATGATTATATTTATAGGCTGTTGAGTTCAGAGTTTTTATTTATTTCTTCTGTAAAAAAAAAAAAGAGTTTAAGCAAAACACACCTATTGGTTAGTAAATGAACTTTTGATGGATAAAGTTTGACTTCTGATCATCCTTGGAGCCAAAAGTAGCTTTTTTATGAGGAGGAATTAAAAACTGAAAATCCAACTGGACCTCATTTTTAGGCTTAATATCAATGGAATCATGTTTATTATAACAGCCAACCTTTTATGTTATTTCTGAGTTGGCTTCTTAATTCAGAACCAGTTGATTTGAACTTGTTAATGTAATTAAATTGTGTTATCAGTTACATTAGACCAATGTAAGTAAAGTTGAAGATTAATTTACCTAATTTGATGTTCTATTAATTTACTGCTGCAAACAGAAATCCACTCCAGGCTAGTAACACTTTACTTGGAGGTACACAGAGGACAGGTTTCCCCATTTCTGTCAATCTGTCTCAGAATCAAAAAGTAACAACTCTGACCCAAAATCAAATCCATCAAAAATATTAGCAATACTTTAACTTGGACCTGGGCACATATAGTGAGTGGCTGGTGAAAAAATATATACCTGTTTTTGAAAACTATAAAAGATAACTAAATATAAAAAAACTAGTCCACTGCTCATTATCAGGCTGAAATCTGAAAGAGGCAGAAAATAAAAACCATTGTATTCCTGCAAATAAACAGAGATGCTTTTTTCTTTTTATATGACAAGTAGCACATGTCTTGTATTTGGAGAATCCTGTCATGCTTGGATTTTATGTTTTACAGATAAGAGGCTTTCCTCTCAAAATGTACGATTTCTAAAATAAAGTGGATGATTTTGAAAGGATATTTTAGGTCTGTAAATATGTGTGTGGTCAGAAAACAGGATACGTTAATATTTCACAGTGTTCAGGTTGCACTAGTGACAATCCAGCTATTGAAAGCTGTTCTCTTTGCACGTCTTTGAATGTGTCACTATAATGATGATGAACAATGGTTGTTGTCTTGACGTCCATCTGTTGTTGTCGCCAGAGACAGATGTTGCAGCTAACGGAAACGGGCATTACATGTTTGTAATCAGTTGTGTTCATACGCAGATTTCAAAACAACACTGGTGCAAAGAGAGTCCAACACTGTGAAAAGTGTTTTATATCCTGTAAAATGAAAATTCATGTTAACCAGGGATTTGTGCACAACACTGAAAAGGAATTAGTACATGAACATATGTGAAACACAGAGATAATATGACATAAAAGATCAAAGTTTTGAAAAGGTAACGTTAAGTCATAGAAATGATGGCTGAGGCCAAGGAGAGAGCCAGCTCCTCCAAGTCTGAGGCCATGGCTCTTGACTGTATAAAAGGTGGAACGCTCCCTTTGGGTTGGGAGTGAGTATATGCCTCAAGTAGAGGAGTTTAAGTAAGGCGGTCTGTTCGGGAGTCATAGGACGAGCGTGTGATTGAAAAAGGGACTGGGGGCTCGTCTGCAGGAATGAGGGTGTTGCTCTGGTCCACTGTGGTGAAGAAAGCTCTGAGCCAAAAGGCAAAGCTCTTGATTTACTGGTATCTCTACACCCAAAGTCTTGATTGGTCATGAGATTTGAATCATGACCAAAAACAAGATCCTGGATTCAACCTTCCCTCATAGAGTGGTCGGGTTCAGCCAGAGACAAGGTGAGGAGTTCTGTCATCCAGCAGAATCTCCACTTCATTGAAAAGAATCAGCAGAGGGCATCTGATCAGGATGACTCCTGGTCACCTCTCTCTATAGGTTTTTGGGTACATCCCACTAGGCACAGACCTGTGGGCAGACCCATCAGTCACTGCAGGGATTATATATCCTTTCTTAACTGGGAACCCCTTGGAATTCCCCAGGAGGAGCTGGAGAGTATCACTGATGTCAGGGCTTCTCTCTTGGACCTGTTACCATCATGAGCTGATGTTTAATTAGGCAGCATAGCATAAAATAGAATTGAATAAATGAATGGATGGCTTTTCTGTTAAATCAACATTTTGCAAATATTTCCTGTAAACACTCAAAATCTTTCAGATTAGACTAACAAGATGAGTGGCAAAGATGTTATTTTCCTGTCCACGCCAGAAAGGGAAGCTAAGCTGTACTGTGCTGTGTTTAGTAAACCGAGTAGATCCTAATAGTGCTGCGTCTTTCATCAGGTTTATTTAGCTTCCAGAAAAAGACTGGTATAAGAAAATCTATTTATTGTTGGCCAACTCACGTCAGAACTGAAAAGAAAAACTGAAAAGAAAATTACCTAAATGATCATAATGGAAGCAAAGTAGCTGAAAAGAAATAAGAAAGATAAAAATAAAAGGTTTGAAAAAAAAAGGATGACTTGGTAAAAAATATTCATGAAACCCTAGATGGCTATTTAACCATTAACTCAGCCCTAATAGCCGTTAGACTGCCTTTAACCAGGCGTTAGCATCTCTCCTGGTATATGTGAGAGAGTTTTGACTCTCAGACACAAGAAAACAAGCCAGCATGCACACATGTTCAGGCATAGATAAATGATAGTGAAGCTGGAAGATGGAGCTACTAGTGGTAGAGCAGCTGTTTAACTTTGACAGCCGGTGCACTGATGCCTCATGGGTAATGGAGTTCTTAACCAATTACAACCTGGGGAAATTAAAAACACTGTCCCAACAGAGTAGCTAATAAACTATCACTTTTTCTTGTTTCCCCACAATTTCCCTCCTGCAGCTGCTCCTTTTCAACACATCTTTACCAAGAGATGTCCCAACACACACACACACACACACACACACACACACACACACACACACACACACACACACACACACACACACACACACACAGAGCATCCATTGAGTAAGTCCATTTATCAAGGCTAAGTTCCAGTCACTGGGGGATGATTATGGAGATCCAAGCTAATAGCACTCACATCCCTTTCTTCTCAACATGCCCTCTTTTCTTCTCCCATCCCTGTGGTCTCCTGTTTTCTCCATCTGTGTCTACTCTCCCATACATTCAGCCTTTTCTCATACATCATTTATTATAGTAGGTAATAGGTTAGACCCACAAACACTACCAAACACCTGGACCTCATAGCAGGTGGATGCTCCCCTTTTTTCCTGATTTACTTAAATGCTAAATGCCTGGTTTTTTTTTCCTTATCAAGTAGTTTAGAAATCCCATTAATTACCTTGAAACTTACTTTAATCCTAACTGAATATTTTATCACGCTAAAGTACTATAGTATATGTATTTTAAGTATCCTTGTGGACTTTACCTAAGTTATATACATGGGTATTATTAAGATACTGTTTGGTTTTATGACCAGGAGAAGAAAGTGTTTTGAATCATAGTAAAAGAAATGGTAAGAAAGACAAAACAAATCTCCAAAAAGAAAAAAAACCTGGGATTTTTTTTTTAACAATCTGAAGTATTTTATCAAGTGTTTGTACCACACAAGTCCTCCACAATATAAAATGAGTGTGTGTGAGTGACACCACAGCCTAACGGAGTACCTCACAACCTGGACTACCGCCAAGTTTTGGCTTCCTAAAGTCAAATAAACTGTTTGTTTATAAAGCACCAGTAATCTGAAAACGCTGACATGTCCAGCTTAGGACTCGTCCCTCCATTTGTCACTTTACGTCTCACCTTCCTTTTATCCTTCCTCTGTTTTCTCTGTCTATCTCAGGCCTCTCTGCC
Source organism: Callopanchax toddi (assembly GCA_006937965.1). NCBI lineage: Eukaryota > Metazoa > Chordata > Actinopteri > Cyprinodontiformes > Nothobranchiidae > Callopanchax > Callopanchax toddi. Next base: position 477,250 of record SSNR01000156.1, read on the forward strand.
TTTTCCATCCAGTTCTTCATCCATCCCTCCTGTGGATATTCAACACAGTTGTGCTCCAGACAAACCATCTGGTGCACTTTATTAATGACTGACCCTACAAGCTTTAGACGTCGCCTCGCTGCCACCACTCACTGTGCTTGTGTGTCCATGTGCGTGAGTAAAAACAGGTGCACGCTGATTGATGAAGTGAGGTTTCGTGCACTTTAACCACAGAAGCAGGTGCACTGGTTACAGGAAACACAACACATTTTTCTGACACCCTCTCACCTTCTACTATTCTCTGTCAGGCACAGATTTACTCACCATTAGAATATAGCCACCCTGTTGTTGCCGGTGTATTTAAGGTAACCTAGAATCACTTCACAAAGCCTACTGAACCATTTAGGATAGAACTCAATTTCTTTAAACAAACAAAACAATAATGACAGTTATAAACAGTGTTAAATCAAAATCATCTCATGTTAGAAATGATGGTGGCGCTGTGGCAGCCATCTTGACTTCAAAAGTTAAGGTGCTGTAGGTGTACATCCAGTGGTTACTTTAGGAAAGTTTCCGAGGCGAGACATGCTAAAAATACAAATAAATGCAAAAAAAATCCCCCCTAACAAAAGGACTGTCCACCTCTCACATGGGGTGTGGTGATGAATATTCTCATTGATGATGACTAGTCTCCATACAAACACTGATATGTCCCTGTGAGAGTCAGGGATTCCTATGATGGAAGAACAGGGAGGACTTTTGAACTATAATACAGTAATAAAGGTCACATGAGGGCAACCAGAAGATAGGATGGAGGGAGGGAGGGATGAATGGAGACAGAAAAAAGAAAAATAAAGAAATGGGGGCCGAAATAAACATTGGAGTGTTTGTCTGGGGATTGATCCCTCTAAGACATATTCCACTTCTCCTTTGAGAATCAGGGGAGGAAGAAGAGAGCAGGGAAAAAAAGAGAATGACAGATGAAGGCTTGAAAGAGATGTGTCAACACTTTGATGTAACAATTGAATGAGTACAGATGCAAGAAGATATCTAACATAATGGACAGGATAACAGCATCTGTAAGAGGTTAAATGACAACAAAGATCAGAATATTTCAAATAAAAGTACAAACACAAATAGCATGTGTGCTACACTCATGCTTTATGACTCTCAGAGCTGTTGCACTGTCTTGCGTAATATTGTTCAATATTTTTAAAGCGTTTGCTGCAGCTATCAGGGGATCATGCTGCTCAGTCTCCCTGGGAAAGTTTACCCCCAAGTGTTGGAAGGAGGCTCTGATCAGATACATGAGCAGTAGTACTGCTTTGTCCAGGTTGTAGATGGTGGACCTTTATGTCAGAGTTTGTACTGGAGATTGCTGTTGCAGTTTGTCTGGTCTGTATAACCCAATGAAGGGTTGTGTACACAAGCAGTTCAAGAATGTTGGTGTCTTGTAGGATGGAGTGAGACCAACAGATTTGTGCTCCGTCTGCAGTAAGGAGAGTGGTGCTCCACACTGCAGCGGTGAAGAAACAGGTCCATTCCAAAAATCACCTGTAGTCATCTGAATCACGGTCATAAATTAGATCAGACTCAAAGGACTGGAATGACTTTCCTCTGTTGGTTCTGTTTTGGTGCATTTCCACTAAGATCTGAGCTACAGAGAAGATTAGACTGATTGGTTGCTGACGTCGATTGGTATTGCTCAGCTGGTTGGACTGCAGCTGCACACAGAGACACAGTTGTCTCGGTTCCTTTATGTGCACATTTCTAATGTCAGGTTTTTGAGAATGTTGGGGGGCCTCAACCAATCAGGAATGTTGAGTGCTATCCCACCACCTCACAGACTCTGGGTAGTTCTTTTATAGAGTGAATTCAACCCTAGTAACCTATTTTGGTCCAGGTTCCTCAAGTGTGAAAAGAGAAAAAGAAAAAGACCCTGCTTCCTGAGAAAGTACTGCAATAAAAATGCAGTGTTTTAACAGGAATTTACTGACTACTAAAGCACACTTCACTGCATCAGCTGATGCTTTTGATCAAGATTATTTTTGACTCTCTTTGAGTCTTTGAAATGGTCTTTTTTATCACTTTATGGTCAAAAGCTTTTTCTGCTTATAGCTGATCAAATGTTTAGTACAGACTAATAGCATAACACTGAGCTTTACTTCTTCTCTAGATTTCAAGGCAAAATATTTGGCAAAAAAAGGAGTTCTACTTTCATATTTAAGAGTAACAATTTACACAAACAAAGAAAAAACTGTGAAGAGGGCCACAACGCTGAGAAGCAATGTGGTTTCATCATTTCTGACTCAATGTTTTCATGTCTGCACTCACCACATGGGCTGGTACTTGGTCCATTTTAGCAGCAGGGGTACCAGGTCTGGGGTAGAACTGGTTGATGAAAAGACTGGGAAACTGATAGTGTTTCACCAGCTCTATTGTCTCTTGGAAGTCGTCGTCAGTTTCACCAGGAAAACCGCAAATTATGTCAGTGGCGATCGTTACACCGGGTACTCTAGAGAGAGAGAGAGAGAGAGAGAGAGAGAAACACAGAGGTTGATTATTAAAGTCTGGATTATCTCCTAGTGGTAAAATGAAGTTTAAGTTCAAAACATGGAACTGATGAGTAAATAAACTTTATTTATTATTATTATTCACTATTTAGTCAAGGTGTCTCCAAAAAGTCCAAACTCCAGAATAATAAAGGAAAATGAACAATAAAAAAAATCCAACAACAATCAATGAAGTCTAACATTCATCAACCATCGACTAAAACCATATAAATGAGATAGAGTCACTCTGAACTTTGTTTTCACAGACATTTTCTAACTGTTTATATATATGAGTGTTCAAAAAGCCGCAGTGCAGGAGGGTAACTCATTTCCCTGTGGACTCATTCAGCCAATCAAAACCTGATTAGCAACCTTCTGTGCAAATCAGTAGGTATTGATTAAAGACAGTGGCTAGATCATTAGATTAATTGTGGCCAGTAGGACAGGATTGGAGGGAACACATAGATTTCTCCCATTTACATTGTTTGCATCGGCAGCAGGTTGATGATTTGCAAAACGGGACCAAAGCAAAGTCATCACTATATGTCAGAAAACAACGAACCACTGGAGGATACACTTGACCTTCAGAGTGAAACATAAACTAACAGTTATATGAAGGTTATAAAGATTAGGTTTGATTAAATCATCTTTATGACCATCTAAAAAATCTCAAGAACTGTTGTAAGAAGCAATAGGGGGTTCAATTTGACCTTTTGACATTATTTTTAAGGATGCATTCATGTGCTAAACATCCATTCCTTAAATCAGACTTGCATTGAAATAATTGGAAATCATTCTCAATTCAAGCAAGCCAAGATGCTAATTGTGCAATTTGTATCAAAGCTCTAGATCCAGTGGAATAGAATGAACAGAGGAGCCTCTCTGTGTAATTGCTTACATGAAAACCATTCAGCTACAAATCCAGAATGTTATGAGCTACCAAAACCTCTCCAGTGTTTCAGATTTCTGTTTTACTTGCTCCTTCTTCCCATATTTACTTTATCTTTTATTATTCCCCCATCATAATTTATCAAAATGAAAAATATCCTCAGAAATATAACAAAAAAAAGACTGCATTGAGCAAAAGACAGGAAACAAATAATCTTTTATCTCCTGCTAAGAATCTATAAAACCGCCAACAGATTAACACATAAACAGAATTCAGAAAGGCCATAAACACAAAGATGAATCACAAAGACATAAAAATAGCAGGGATAACCTTTTCCCTACCATTGACAACATGATGCATTTTTAATTGTATTAACTTCCTGCATCTGCAACCCCGTGATAACCTTTGACCTATTGATGAGTTCCGATTGGCTCCTGGTCATTAATATTAACCAGTGGTTTGCAGGCACAGGCATCCTTGACCTTTCAGATGTGCCTGACAACAACTAAAATGTAAAAGTATACAAATAAAGAAAGGGAATATACCACTTCATGGTTTAATAGAAACACATCTTTCTTTGTTTTTGGTCATAAATATATTTATTTAAACTCCCTCAAAAAATCACCTCTATTTTACAGACAATCAATAGTTTAGTTCTTTATCTTATTAGATAAATGATTATTTGCTGCTTGTCGGCTCTTGTGATAATTAAAGTTTGAAGGATGAAGGTCAACAGTAAGATGGTTTAGTAGCTGCTTTTAAGCTGAAGTATCATCAACGTTTCCAAAGTATGTCAAGAACATCAAAGTTGATGGCAGGATCCATTCAAAACACACATTTAAAACATTAAAATCGTATATTTGTCTACTTATTCGTTCCTCTTTTTCTCTACGTTTGTCCCACACTATGGAGACAATCTGCCCATTTAGTCAGTCTTCTCCATTTGGCTCAATTAATGGCATCATTTGGAGCTAGGGGTGTAACAATATTGGAAATACCGTGATATCGCGGTAGTAAAATGGCCACGATATCGTCGTGGTCTTGTCACGGTATTGAACAGTGCGTCCTGAGTTAAAAATAACACGTTTTAGTTCGCCGCACGGGAATATAGCAAAGTAAACTACATTGACCATGATCCTTTGCTACCGTGTTATCAGCCAGTGCACCAATGGGAGAGCGCGCAGCTCACATGGGAGACAAAAACAAAGATGGCGGGCAGAGCGACGTGAACGGCTTTTCCGTCTGAGTTTTGGAAGCATTTTGGATTTGCCTTGTCCAGAAATGGTGAAGGAGAAAAGAACGGACAGCTGACAATATGCAAACACTGCCGCTGTACAGAGCTGGACTCCTCGGCGAATACGAGCAGCGTGAGAGGTAACAATAACCCGCCCCCTTCTGAAAAGTTTCAAGTGTTAAAGTCCAGACGGGTCAAAATCTCAGCATGAAGCTCTTAGATCAGCGCTGCCTGACAGCGGCTCAAAGGCTCAAGAAATAAAATACATCCCAGAATATTTAGCGACTGATTTGCATATAATTTCCACCGTGAACGTCGTGGGGTTTAAATAATTAGTGGCTAAACTGGAACTTAAATATAAAATGCCATCATCAACACATTATAGTCAATTATTTAATTTATTTTAATTCAGTCATTGCCCAGATGAAGGCAGCAATATTAAAAGACTTTTCAGACAGAAACCAAGGAGAGGACAAGTTCCTGCTGGAGCAGTAAAAACTGCAGAGGTCATTTTAACAGCTCAATAATCTGTCCTCCTCCTCCTCCTTAAATGTTGATTTTTTTTTAAACTGAAACTGGACTAGAACTCTAGAAACTAGAAGAGGCTTACCTTCTAATTAGTTTCCTGTTTGGTGATGCCTAGGTATTTTTATTTATGACTTAATGACGAGGCAGTTGTGTATTTCCTGGTTACTTTTGTTTATTAAATAAGCTGTTTTGTCTTCTCTTTATATGTTGAGTTGTTACTTGAATTTTAAACTTTAGGAATGGCTTTTCAGGCCGTTTAAAATGTCATAATGGTACATTTTATGTTGTGAGGCTTATTACCGTGAGCAATGTCACAATACCGTGAGCCTCCCCACAATATCGCAATAAATATCGTACCATGAGGTCCATACCGTCACGATATCGTACCGTGGGATTTGGATATCGTTACGCCCCTATTTGGAGCATATTCATGTCCTCTCTGTTCCTGTCCATTCAATGCTTTCTTGTTCTACCTCATGGGCGACGACTATTAACATCAAAATGTGGCGTTATGTTGGTGACGGAGTCCTCAGAGCAACATGCTTGTACCATAGCAGTCTCTCTTCTTGCATCTCCTCTGTGATTGGTGTGATACCTAATCGTTTCTAAGCATTTTCCCTCACATGGTGCCATCTTTTCAGCCTTAAGCACCATCTCATTATGAGGGTCTTGTTTGTGTTTAGTTTTGTACTTAAAGCTGTTGTCTCTGGATGTTTTAACGATAGCAGTGGGAAAGAGTTCACAATATGAACAAATTGATGAGCACATCTAACGTGCTATGGGTCTTTTGTGGTAATAATGTTAAGAAAGTACAGTATAACCCATAATAGTGTCTTCTTGTATTATTGGAGGATTACTTAAAAAATGACACTTTTGTTGAAGAAAAAAAGGATGTACATTTCAGACCTGAGCTTCAAAATAACTCAAGAAACTTGAACACAGAGAAAAGGAGCAGAGAGAATAGTGTAAATTGACTTTTATGGATTTTTCTAAGGTGCAGGCTGAGAAGGTTTAAAAAAAGGGGGAAGAAATGCACACACACACTGTCATTTTGACACCTCTGTCTCTCCCAGATCTAAGGGTGATAGAGGTGTGATGTGTGATACTAATGAATAAGAACCGCGGTGATACTCTCCTTGTTAAAAATGAAAGAGGAGAAATGTATCTTGTTATTGTTCACCTCTGAAAAGCAGAGTGAGAAACAGAGATAGAGACAGGGAGGGGGAAAAAAAGAGAAGTAGAGATTACATTTCAGCTCAACTTGCTTTCAATTAAACCATTGCAGACGTGGGCTAATCTCACAAACCTATAGCTAACCGTAAACCCTGACAGAGCAACAGAAGAGTCTGCTGTAATGAAACCAGATAAAAACAGATCCGAATCTAACAAAGGACACATTATCAAGCATGGTCAGGCATGGGAAAAGGCTTGATTATTTACTGTTTAGTATTGATTAGAATGAGATATCAGAGACGGCATCTTCTGCTACGGGACACATGAAGATCAGGTGGTGGACACGTATACAGAGGGAGACCCCTGTTCACTTGTGGAAAGGAGGAAGAAAAACAAGATATGGACTGATTTTGGATAAAAAAGAAAAGAAAAGGAAAATTAAATGGCATAATATTTTTTACTAAATATGATGTAGTTATGCAAGAAGAAATTGCATTTATCAGAAAAGAGATAATAAAACAATTGAATGTCAAAACAGCATACTGTCTTTAATAACATGTCTCATTTAAGTGTCTCCTGTATGAATATTTATGTTAAAAATATCAGGATTAGTGACAGTTCAGACCTTTTGAAGTGAGTTTCTGTTGAAAGGTTATAAACAATAACTATCTTACCTGTTGTAGGTTAATCTTTGAACAACCTCAGATTGGAGAAACAGAGATTGGTTCTGACTGGATTTATGAGCTAACAGCTAGTAGGGCCAATACTAAAGTGTAACACCAATACCATGAAACAACTCCAACCTCAAACATGTCCCAAGCAGTTCATGTAAACAGTGTTTTATAAACCTTTACATCTATATTTATCATTAAAGCGTAATTCCATAGAATGATATGGTTGTTTGCAGCAGAAATAGCTATCTGTAACACTTCCAGTTAAGCCAGAGATCCATATTTCTACTGGAATAACCACATATTTTAAGTTTTACAGCAGTGTATCAGTTCATAAAAGAGCATCCACATGAACTGATATAAACCTTTTAGGATTAGCGTTGTTTTAAGACAGGACTAAAACCAGTTTCTCCAAACTGAAGTGGTTCAAAGAGCCATCTACAGCAGGTAAGATATTAATTGTTCATAACTCCACCACTTCAAAAGACCTGAACTATCCTTTAAGGCCAGTTTCTAAACTCTCTCTGCAGCCTGAGCTCTAGTCTATGCCTCTCCACGCCGTTTCTAACCATCCCTGGAGTTCTCCTGGAGGGGTTTAGCATCACTCTGCCAAGAGATCCTTCCTCATTTTGTGCTTGATGATGGAGAGAACTATTTAACATCAAGCAAAAGTGTTTCCCTGAGATAAGATTAGATGACTGAAAGCCACTGCATAGGAAGCACACTCTTTTCATACTCATCAATGCAACGTGTGACTCCTCCTCATGCCTTATGCATGGGGATAAAACCTCTTCAGTTAGTAGAGAAATATTTCATCACAATACCAAAGTTGATCTGGACAACTTCTCCTTCTGAAGAGACAATTGGACAGGAAAATGTCCTACATAGAATAACGCCACCAGGGCTGTTGTTGTGGGTTATGGACTTTTAAATAATCAAGATGAAGACTCTTTGGACAGGATGCAGAATCAGGCTGACTGAGAAAGCTGAGGGAGTGTTCATAAAACTCCAGATACACACAAAACCTGTGCTTCATTTCCCACAATGCACTGAAACACACTTCATAAAGCACACCAACTGTCCGTTACCATCAACCCTCTGTTTACTAAGGTCACAGCAATTTCTTCTACATCATGTGTTAATTCCTATAAACACACAGCTTTTTAATTGTATATTCAAACTATGTGTGTATATATGCAAGCATTTTCACAAAACAGATGCTTATGAGTGGGTCCCCGTGATGAGATGAAGGCTGAAACACTTGGAGACAAACCCAGAAGAATGAACACGAGGGAAAACAGAAATGTGAGTGGTTTAGAGGTGTAGCAGTGGAGGTGATAGGAGGTGGGATGAAAGAATAAGGATGGAAGAAAAACAATCTGGGAAGGTAATATTTATTTATTCATGTGTCAGAAAGAGACCACGCTACCCATCTGTGCTGCAGCATGTGTGTTCTCTTCAATGAAAACGTGTGGTGTGCTCGGGCTGCTGTAGCGTAGGAGTCGGACGGTAAAAGGAAACAGACATGGAAATGATTGGAGGCAGGAATACTGGTAAATGTGAAGCTTTAGGAATATTTCTTGTCAAAAGTTTAAAAAATTAAAAAGTTTGGAAAGATTGTGGCGTTAAAGAACTTTGAGTTTTGAATAAAATATGTTTAATCTGATTGATTTGGTATCTTTTCTATTTGTTTACATAATTTCATTAGAACAACCTAATCCACACTTCTATTAGGGAAACCTGCTACAAGAAGTTTGTAAATATTAATGTTAAAAATAGAAAACTACAACTAATCAGCTGATTGGTTGGAAATGATGACAGCTGGTTCGTGTTTTAGATGATGATTTGAAGCTACACTTGTGAACATCCTTAACTCAAAAACTGCTCAATAACACTGACGAGAGCAACCTCCATGACCATCTACAGTGCAAATCATTGTTTTTGATATTTTGTTTCTATTTTTAATGCTGATTGTTGAATCTTTCTTTATGCTACTGAGTTGACATAAATCAGTCAATTGTTTCCTCAGTTCTTTGACCTCTTTGTTCATGTTTTTCATGCTTATTGTTGTTTTGAAGCACTTCATTTAGTAGAAGTGGGAGGAATTATTCTTTTCTCTTTGAGTTTTTTGTTTGTGTTTTCTCTCTATGAAAAGAGCTACTAAGTCATTCTTCAAATGCCTAAAAAGTTAACGTTAAAGTCGTTACAACTTACCTTCAAAACATCCTTGAACAAAAAAAACATTAGCAACACAAGCCCCTCAAGACACCTCCTTCAATATTCTACCATTTTTAATGATTTATGTGAAGTTTTTCATTTTTAAAAAATGTTTATGTTGTCAGATGTCTCGTCTTGTCTTCTTCCACCTATTCGGGTCGCGGGGGCAGCATCCCAAATAGGGAGACCCAAACCGTCCTCTCCCCGGCCACCTCCACCAGCTCCTCCGGCAGGACCCCAAGGTGTTTTCATGCCAGATTGAAGATGTACTTTCTCCAACGAGTCCTGGGCCTCCTGCCAGCAGGACATGCCTGAAACACCTCCCTGGGGAGACGTCCAGGAGGCATCCAGGACTCCTGGATGTCAGAGGTGTGATTGATAAAACACTACATATTAGGATGACTATTCAAATTCTGATTCAAAATTTGCCTTTTGTTTTAACATTTTTAACATAGCAAAAGGTTTGAACTTAGGAACTAATTATCATGCTCACTAAATTAAAATCCTCTCAGTGTATCACTACACCTAACAGAGTGATTGTTACTGAAATGGGAGAAGGATGGAAGTCGGGAGTGGGGGCAAGAAAAAGAGCACTCGTGAAGGGCGTGAGCCATCATTCAGACTATTAAGTGTCTGAATTAGCTGTGGCACCTTTAGGTAATGGTACTGTCATGTCACAGCTCAATTTATAGAGACGGAGAGAGGAAGAATGAGGTCTGCTTGGTTATCACTCACTGACACCATCGAGGATGAAGCAGGGGACTGTCGGCAACCATTAAGGACAAACCAGGTCACTGAGCAGATAAAAAAATTTCAAAATAATTAAGGTACAAGGAAGGAGTTGTCCTTGTGATCTTGTTTTTAAAGTAACAAAGACTCTGGATAATCAGCCAGAACGTGCACGGTCTTGTGAGGTCTTCAGAGATGTATTGAGAACAGTAGGATCCCCATTACATGTGATAGGAGAGTGATAGCTCAACAAAGGTTATGAGCATGAACAAAACCTCTGTAGCTAGATCTCAGTAGTTTATTTTGATGGGAGCAGGGTACTGGGTCATGGATGGAGCATGGTAACAGCATACTCATGATGTGGAGTCAAACTGAACCAGTGTGGCATGCAGCAGGACTGATCATGCTGGCCTCAGGTCTAGAATACAACCTCATCACATCATCAGCACCATGTGATCTTGTACAACATAGCTATATCCTGTCATAGCCCAAGACAGCAGCAAAAGAATGGGGACCAGGGCATAACACTGATGTGAGCATATATGGTAGAAGAAGTCAAATGAACCCTTTAATATCTGAAGAGGGAGCAGAAGGGACAGCAGAGGCCCCAACACAGAACCTAGTGGGACCCTGTGTGCAAGAGAGATACTATTTGGAAACAGCCATAGATAAATAACACTCAGGGAGGTATGATGAACCATTCCAGAACCAGAACAGAACAGTCTCCTGCACCATTTTGAGTCAGAATGTCACTGGAGACGATGGTAGGATGTTTATCAGAACTTGCTGCTGACATATATCAATGATGAGGATGCAGGAGAACATATCAAGAATGCAGAAAGCAACAGGAAATTAAAATTATATAGAGGCTGCTATAAGCACAGCATTATCATGACTGCCTTCAGAGAGAAGGTGGTTTCTAACATTCTAATAATTTGTGTTGGTCATGGAGAGCATAGCAGTGTATACATCATGATGTAACAGCCTGATTACATCAGAACAGAGGTGATATTGTCATTGCAGCTTAAATAGATTATTAGGTTTCTTAGAATGTGTGTAAACTCAGCAGCTGAATTACAGAAATATGTTGATAAGCAGTTCAAAGACTGGGAATTCACAATAAATAATTAGTCTTTCATCAGCATTTTAAAGAGGTGAATGTGTTCCTAAGGCCAGCCTAAATATACACCCTAAAGTCATTAATAAACACCTAAAATCCATAACATACAACACCAGCTTTATTTATAAAGCACTTTAAACAGCCACAAGACCAAAGTGCTGTAAAATCATAGGCAGTAAAGTGCAGAGGACAGCATCAGGGTCAAAGTTTATTTTCTGAGTCTGGAATTTGTAAATAATCTTAAATATGTTGGAAAGTAAAATTATCACAGAACGGCACTTGTGATTGTTTAAGTCGGCTGCAGAAAAAGGAAACAGAATAGAAAAATCTTGTTAGTGTTTAATAGTACTAACCAAACATCTTTAAAAATCTCAGTAGTTAAGGATCTGATGCTGGATAGGAGCCTAGTAGATGTGCTGGAGCTTAAGCGTTAAGCCCGCAGCATAAAATAATCTTTATTTGTCCGTGTAGCAGGTCATTCGTAAAGATCGAGGTGGCTGCTGTGGGACGAACAGAGATCCGAGTAAATAATGATTCCACTGGAGTCATCAGTAAACTTTATCATTTAATGAAACAGCCCGAACACAGCGGAGCACAACTGCAGCTCAATTCCACACACACACGCGTGCTAGCACAGACATACATCATTAGCCTTGGAGAAGGGTAATGAGAACACACATACACATTTCATTAGTCTGAGCTAGAAGTAATGAGAGCACAGACACCACAAATCCATCTACACACAGACATTCACACACGTGCATATAAAAGCTGGGAGAGGGCAGCGGAGCAAAGACTGAAGACTTGTGACTGTCTGGCCAGGCGTTAAATGGACTGCACCTTTGCACTTCATTTCAATTTAATCCAACCTTCAGTGATATTCCAGCAGCGTGTGATTCATCTCTCCATCTGGCAGCTCTAACCTGACCTGTGCAGATACGGGGAACATCAAGACACCGGACAACTGCAGGACATAAAAGCCCCACTTGAATGAAATGAACGGCTGACATGACTTTCATGTAGACTTTGGTGATCTTTTCATCATGCAGCTCACAGCTCACCCACATAAAGTTAGAACGATTCTTAATGACATATATAGCTAAAAGCAAGGAACTTCTCTCTCTTTTTTTTTTTTTTTTTTTGGACAATGAGTCGGTGTTCCCAAAATGTTAAAAAGTTCAGTAATTAAAAGTGACATTTTCAAAGGAACTCAAAGGGGAAAAAGTATTCATGGAAGTCAAAAGAAGCACCAAGGTAAATGTTAGAATGACAATTACCAATATTTTAAATGTTTCCTATCTAAAGGATGTTGGTTCTTTAGACAGGTTTCAGGCTCTCATTCTGATGGCTCTAACTCAAATGACAAAGTAGATTATTAAAGTTTACTATCAGATCATGTGAGCAGTTTTAATTTGGGTGATCAGTTTGTCAATCCGAGATTTTAAAATCCAAAATTATGAACGTTTTTTTGGAAAAGAATTACAATTATTTTAATTTCTATCTTTGACAATAACAGAAAAAAATGTTGTGTAATCTAGGAAAGAGATTGACTGATGCTGCAGATGCCTGTAATCATTCTTAACTAACTGCTCATTTAATGAGTCATTAAGCTGACAGGCATCAGAGAACATCATTGTGGGGAGTTTTCCCTGAAATGAGGATAAAAATTATCAGTAAAAATTCCTTTCAACACCATATTTCCAGAATTATGAACAACCTCAGGTTTTTATAGAGCCAAAGTAATGTAGATATATTTCCCTCTCTGAGTTGAGAGTGAGTCTTTGCCTCAAGCGGAGGAGTTCTAGAATCTTTACGTCTTCACTGGTGATGGTAGGATGGAGTGAGAGATGGACCAACAGATCTGGGTTTCATCTGCAGAAAAGGAGGAGGAGCTGAGCCAAAAAGCAAAGGTCTCCTTTTATTGCTCCATCTACGTACCGACCCTCGCCTGTGGTCGTGAGATTTGGATCAAACCAAAAGAATCAAATCCTGGCAACAAACTGAAATGGGTTTCCTCCGTAGGGCGGTTGGGCTCAGCCTTAGAGAAGGTGAGGAGCGCCGTCATAAAGCCACTGGTTCTTCACATTAAAAGGTGTCAGGAAGTGGTTTGGGCATCTGATTAGGATGCCCCTGGTCACCTCTCTCTGGAGGTTTTCCTGTTCCACTGGGAGGAAACCCTGGGGCAGATCCACTATTATAAAAATATACAAAATAATTAGTATTGATTCCTGACACATATGTGCATGATGTGATTGGAACAGCAGAGAAGCTGTTTACTGATGCAGTTTGGAATAAAATACAAAAATGTGGGTTTATTATTTCATTGTACCCATAAAATCTGATTCACTTAAATATTAGATGAAAAGTCTGTATGCAGGTTTATTTCTTCAGGCACTTATAAAAGACTGAAGGCTGAAGAAGCGTCATTAGATTTGTGTATGAAGAATGGATATGCTGTATACTTTTCTTCTGCTGCCCTTCCTGATCTTTAGGTGTTATCGTTTTCTCAATATTGACACCAACTGTTCAAGAGGAGAACTCCAGCAATGCTGGTTGAAAACAGCAACAAACACCGAAGGTGTTCCTCACGTTGAATCAACAAATATTCCAGAAAAAAAAGGTCAACTTGTGGTGAAATGTTTATAATATACAGAATCCATTTTGTTGCTTACTGCGTAGTTACTACAAGTGTTAAACACTGGTTTATAATGTTGCACTAGATCTCATTTTTGTGTATTGTTGTTTGCCCCTTACAGAGTTCTTCTGTACACCACACCCACGCCTGATTACTGCCAGACCGGTGGAATTAAGAAATCATTTCAATAGAACCTGTCTGACAAGAAGTAGGCTAAATGATGTCAAAAAGCAACACAGCATGCCCTGTTCTAAAGAAAATTAAGAACAAAAGAACCCAGAACATCATATGGCAGGTTTTACTTGGTTAAAGTTAAAGTCAGAGGTCATGATTCAACAAAAAGAAAGAGACAAGACAAAAATGGTCTCCATGAGAGAGTTCCATGACCAACACTTCTACTGACCATAAAGAAAACAAAGGCCTTTGTCAAATGCTAAAAAAATTCTTGGTGCTCCTCAAGACTTTTTGGACACTATTTTGTCAAGTGGAACTTTCTGGAAGACGGTATCCTGTTACACCTGAGGTAAAACAAAGATGGTCAGAAAAAGAACTTCACACCAACAGTCAGACATGGTGCTGGTAGTGTGATGGTCTGGGGTTTGCTGGAATTGATGGAACCATGAATTCTGCTGTCTAATAAAAAATCCTGAAGGAGGATGTCTGAACTTTGACCTTAAACAGGCTGTTCATGTTGGAAAACTCTAAAATCCCTCCACCGTGACGTGAGACACTCAGTAGTAGTTATTGCAAACACTTGATTGCAGTTGTTACAACCATTATTTTAAAATTTAGAAGAAAATACCCTTTTCACATACTTTCTCAACCAAAAATGCCTAATGCACCTGATGCAAATTCTAAAGTAGCAGCTGAGCAGACCTGGACACCAGGAGCAAAGAGTTATAAAACATGTACATGATTTAACACAAGGCTATTATAATCTAATTACAGTGGATGAACCTTAGCTCAACAAACATGAGAGCCTCAAATACAAAAAAGGGCTATGATATGCTGAATGGTGAGGAACACAGTGGAATATTACTGAGCACTTAGTGTCAGATGGCTTTGTGTGATAGAAGTGTTTCAGTTAAGAGTTCACAGTGTGTTGTAGGCAAACAAGCTCTTAAAGTACTTTCCCACACCAAAGTACAAACACTTGTTTAAAAATAGAAACAGAAAAACAAACACCAGCATATCTTTTAGGCAAATAGAGATAATGTGTAACAGGTGAGGAACCTGTGCAAACTCAAACACGACCTCTGTCTTTCAGCAACACTGATAACCTTCAAGCTCGTGAGTTAAAAACCACATCAGAGAATTTATTTGATAAAAAACAGCAACCACAAGATCGAGGTTTGAGTCTGAAGTAACTGAGTCATGAATAGAACGTGATCCAATTCAAAGCAAAACCTAAACACAAATGTAAACCAGAATGACAGGTGATGTGGTCAGAGGAGCAAATGAGAAGTTATTAAAAGAAAACTTAACTCCTGTAATTACACTGAAAGTGTGTGCGTGTGTTTTACTTGAAGGAAACGAGGTTTAATCCAGAGGAAGTGTCAATAAGACAAGGATGTGTTAGGAATTTCCAAGAATCATTATCCACATGCTGGCTCTCGCTCTGCAGATACACACACACACACACACACACACACACACACACACACACACACCTAGGTTTCAGCTTGTTGTGAAGTTAATGATTCGTCTCTGCTCGTTTCCTGTTGTTTAAGAAGAGCCGCTTCACAATGCTAGACTTATTGACACACAGAGTCAGGTAATGTAGGCAGGAAGGTTCCTTCCCTCAGTAATTAAATGACTTCAAGACACAAACCAACAGGCTGATAAACAAATGCAGCTGTAGGAGTAATTATTCAAACTCACGGAGTTCAAATCATTACATTTTACACGGGTGGAAAAAATGCTTTTGCACAAATACATATTAGATAAAAATGTTGATGAAAAGGACAATTTGAAGACAGAAGAAGTGAGAGACTAGATTACTCAAAGTGTGTGTGAGAGTGTGCGTTAGGAACATTTTCCAGCTGCCTGTGATGACTAAAGCAGACCGTTTGCTGTGCGTGCTTCTGCTGGGACTAAATCGAGTTTAAATTTAAAGACGGAAAGTCAAAACAAACAGAAACCCAGCGCTTCATTTACTTGCTGAATCATCAGCTGGAGGGAGAGAAGAGGGAAAAGCAGGTGTGGAATGTTGACAAGTCCCGCCAGTGTGCCAGGACATCGCGCTAAACCCTGATCTCTTCCCGCCTCTCTCACCTCTTCTTTGGTTTTTCCCCTGCTTCACAAGCCTTGTGCATTTTTCAGGGTTTTTTTTTTTTGTGCCTTTAGGGAGATGCCATCCCTCCCACCCGCCATTCAAGTGAAACATTAGCCCTGGCTGATACCTTAAACCCTCAAGTGTGTTACTGCATGTGTGTGTGTAAACCAATAACGGTACAGCAATGACAAACAGAGCAAGAGACTGGCTCCACTCGGCACACACAACCCTGTGTAGTCACGCTACCCCTGCATGTGTCCCGGCGTGACCCCAAGAGGTTTGATATAACTCCTGTCTCTCCTCATGACTAATAGGAGTGACTAACACACGATCACACGCAAAGACAGGTCTCAAACAAATGTCCTGGAGCCACGCGCTTGTCAAGAAACCATCGTTACACTGAGACAAACACATAAAGTTTACCATCAACACGTCACAGCAACAGTCGCAGTGCTCAGTTCTAGATACAACATGTGTCTGTTATACTAAGAACCCTAAACAATCAGCCTGAGAACCACGAGAAGCACTGAGGAATAAAATAAGTCTTATATGCTGTTGTTTTAGATTTTATGTTACGTATATGCTTTGATTTTAAATAATATAACTGTGATTATAGACTAAATTTAAATAATGCACAAAAAACAACCTAGATGACAATAACCTTTGTTCCCTAAACAATGACATTATCATTTAAAACTGCACTTTACATTTACTCAGGTTATCTGTGTCTGATTCTGGCATTTATTTAATTATTTCACTAAATCACAAGTCAGAAACCCATGTGGTTAATTCTTCATCCCATCAGGTTCAGACTCAGTTTAAAGGCATACTGAGCACTTACCTTCCTACTGCTAACATAGAGAGCAGAACATCAGCTGACTGCAGTAAGATGACCTCCTTTTAGCTATGCTGTCAACTCCCAGATAAGGCATCTAGCATTTTTAAATGATATATTCGGTTTTGGCTTGGTTTTAGCACCCCCTAGTGTCCGTTTAAAGTCACTGTCATAAAAACTTAAGTATTGTCTTTGCTCAGAAACACCTAAATCTACCTGTTGAAATGTCTCCTCAGCCTTCATAGCTTTCTCCTGGAGCGGTTTATCACTCATTCAAAGAAATCAGCTGTGTTCAAGCAGGGAGAGATGGAAACAATGCAGGAATCATGAGCTAAAAACACTCCGGCGCTAGCATAACAGCTAGCCACAGTGGGTTAGCCTAACCCTCACGAGATAGGTGAATTTGTGAGACTTCATGGCAACGAACTGGAGACTCAGAAGTTGCAAACGTGGTATTCTGGACACAAGCAGCAGATGGGGCTGAATGAGTTTCATTAACCCTGTAAAGCAGGGGTGTCAAACTCATTTTCACCGAGGGCCACATCAGCATAATGGCTGGCCTCAAAGGGCCAGGTAACTTAAAAATGTAACCAAATTAAATGTAAAATAAATGTAACGACTCCTTAACGTTACATACATACATACATTACTTATACAAGATAAAACATTACAAATGCATGAAAAATAGGTTTGCTTGTTGCTCTGTTAGAACATAGATCCTTTTGATTTGTCAGGTTATGAAACCCACTGAACTCCATCAATCAAGGATCAAACTATTCAAGTGGATTAAAAATACATCAAAGTTATAATAACTTTGATCAAAACAGTTGTTATAGTTAGGGGTGCACACAATCTGTCATCACATGTCCTCAAGGGAGAACCTGGCTCTGGTCTGCAAATGGGGGGGGGGTGAAGATGATGATTTGCTGTTGGCTCAACATTTTTCTGCTTAATGCTCAATATTTCAAACAACATTTAACTCATTAGGTCACTCTGGTGCTTAAATAAAACTTTTAAACATATTTAAACCAATTAAATTGAAAAGCCTTCTACTAGTCACCTCTCGGGTCTGACAGAGCGATGACCCGTTTCTTCCTCACTGCAGTCAGACAGCTGCAGCAGGTGAGGAGGCGTGACGATCAAGGTGTTCTGATCCTCCTGACTGAGCACCGTTAGTATTAATGTTCTTTAGCTCGTATAAAAGTCCAAAACAACACGTTATCTTAGGCAGAAACTGGTTAATCTGGTTTGCCATCAGAGAAGAGGATGATCAGCTGACGGAGGGGTGGAGGATCAGCAACTCCCCGCGTGCGCACGCATCATGGCTCAGAAATCGACCAGTGATCCTTTATTCTGGTTAACTAAAATGACTGATTCTGATAAAGGGAACTGGATATGTGATGACAAAATGAACGTCTTTCTCAGAGGGGAATTATTTATCAGCAGCTTGAGAGCGCGAGCTGTCGGGTCGGGGAGGAGTTAGTAAAGCGCGCGAGCGCAGCCAGCTGGATCGTAAACCGTGTCCTGAACCAAAGAGGGTGATCTGTTCAGATCACGGATCGATTGTGACCCGTTGTACCCCTACTGGGCATGTGTGAGCTGCGTGCGTGGGTCGGACGTACTGTGATTGTGTGTGTGTTAAAGCGCGCACCGAGCTGTGCGTAATGGCGCACTGGAGATGCTGTGTGTGTGTGTGTGTGTGTGTGTGTGTGTGTGTGTGTGTGTGTGTGTGTGTGTGTGTGTGTGTGTGTGTGTGTGTGTGTGTGTGTGTGTGGGGGGGGGGGTGTGTGTGTGTGTGTGTGTGTGTGTGTGTGTGTGTGTGTGTGTGTGTGTGTGTGTGTGTGTGTGTGTGTGTGTGTGTGTGTGTGTGTGTGTGTGTGTGTGTGTGTGTGTGTGTGTGTGTGTGTGTGTGTGTGTGTGTGTCGGAGGTCCTACCGTGTGTGTCCACTAGCTTCAGAGGTCATGTGATCACTCAGTCACTGAGCTGCAACAGGATGTGAAGTTCGTCAGATCGAGGGGTCTCCCATCGGGACCGCGCAGCGCTGGTCCACAAAGGCGCATTCGAAATCCGGTTCTCATGAGGACCAGCCTACTGCTTGTGTGCACCCTGCCCTGTAGTGGCGGTAAGCCGTCAAGTCGCAGGTAACACAATTGACATGCGTTGTGGGAAATGTAGTTTTTGGTCAAAGTACACTTTTTACCTATTTATTTTTGAATACTCAGACCTTTTAAGCTCTCGCGGGCCACATTAAATGACGTGGCGGGCCACATTTGGCCCGCGGGCCTTGTGTTTGACACATATGCTGTAAAGGGTCATATTAGCACATACTGGCTCAAGAACAAAATGTGAAAAATTTACATAGTGTGCCTTTAAACCTGAACCGCTTGCTGCCTGATCCACCAGTAAAGGAGTGGGAACTACAAGATTACAGAAATACAAAATTCTATTTATTTTTTCTTTTTGTCATTTAATTTGATGTGTTCTTGTATGAAAAGTAATTAAAAGACACTAATAAAAGAAAATCACATCTTAAGATGTTTATGAGAATAATGAACTGAGGAAGAGAAGATTGTTAATCTAATGATTTTTTGTCAAAATTTGTACCAAGGGTCATTTTGCTTGTACAGTGAGCTACTTGGTTGTAAATAAATATTTCTATCAGTTATTTATCTACAATATAGAACAGTAACACCCCTCACTGCCAGTGGACTCAATAGAAACAGGAAGAATTCCTCTGAATAGAGCAGTAATCATGGCTAGTCAGACTGGGAGAGACACTGCTGCAGAATGGATTATTACCCTTAATTTAAATTGTATTTTTGCTTGAATATTCCATGTCTCCCACTTATTGTACCATCCGCACCCCCTAAATCAACTATTCATTTCCAAATGTTCCTAGGGTAAATCTGCCCAGAAATTAAGGCAAGCTGTGGAGAATCCTCTGACCACATTAACACTCTGTAACAGCCTTATTCCACCATAAAAGGATTTTCACCAAACATCATTCCATAAAGAAGGCTCATCATTATACGGTTTAGAGTCATCAAAGCAAAAAGAAAGGAGTGAAAAAATATGGTCGTAATAGCAGAGGAGAACAAACGAACCACTTTCATTTGAATTATTATTGAACTGAGTGTTAGAATTATTCACAGCACAAAACAATGAAGTTATAATAGCCAAAACTCTAGTAAAGTAAATTTAACAGTTCTTCCTCTGTGGATGGAGATGGGATGGCTTTAATGGAATAGTTCAAATACTAAAACAAGGAATGTTGGGATTAAACTAAAGGATTATTTTTCTTTCTGGAAAAACTACAGAAGGGATTTTCATTTAGTCTAAAAGCTGTTCCTATAAAATTAATAAAATAAAAACTCGTTTTATCTCTTTATGTGAAAAGTTGTCCTTCAAGGAAGTAATCATTTAAAAGCTATAACTCTTCTAAACTAGTTTTTTAACAAAGGATATTTTGTGTAAATAATTTGATCTAATTGAAGCATTATGGAAGCTTAAACTGTGAAAGAAGCTTATGCTGGTTCTGATAGGGAAAAAAAACAGAACAAAAGGAGCATTTCAGTTTGTTCTGTATGGAGATGTGAGTCAACCACAAATGCTCCTGTATCAGACATGTGAACATCACTTGATCACTAAATTTCTCTCTGAGCAACACAAGAACTGATAGAGCGGTCTGCTTTACATGAGAATCAGCTGCTGACTTTGGGGAGACATAGAATCAGAAGTAGTTTTGTCACATTCTGCTTTGCGGGAATGCTCTTATTTGTTATTTCCTTCTTAATGATGCATACTTCCACCCTGTGAAGGATAAGCTCTTGTGTGACTTGTGGTGTTTTTAAAAAGTCAGTACAAGTACTGAATATAGGTTGCAGAATGAGGGCAAAATATACAGACAGCATACGTATGATGCATGTCAAAAACAACTTCTCTTTTATTTTCAGTTTCAGTCCCAAATGCTCTGTGGCGCAGTGTCCAGTAATGTT
The DNA here is from genome assembly GCA_006937965.1 of Callopanchax toddi. Classification (NCBI taxonomy): domain Eukaryota; kingdom Metazoa; phylum Chordata; class Actinopteri; order Cyprinodontiformes; family Nothobranchiidae; genus Callopanchax; species Callopanchax toddi. The sequence goes on from SSNR01000156.1 coordinate 498,083, forward strand.
ATTTTCCACACAGTTCTATTTCCGAGCATTGATGCTAAAGCACGACTCCTGTTGGATATTTGTACTTCCGTAGCATCTCTTCTCTGCTTTATTAGCTGTGCTGTCTATTCATGTTTTCTTCTTTAACAATCAAGTAAAGGGAAAAAAAAGCTTTAATAAGGGGTTTATAAACTAAAGTCTGAATTTAACACAAAGGTTTATTTAGGATGTTTTTTTATTCTAAACCAAAGTCAACATTTTCATGGAAGCTCATATTGATTTTACTATGATAAAAGTAACTCCAGACGCCATGAAACAGCTCAACTCTTGCACTTGTTTTTGTAAATAAGTGTCTGTAGTCTCTTTAAAATGTGAACATAGTGCTTCACAAATCAGTGAGTAATCGTGGTAAACTATTTTGATCAATAAATGAAAACGATTATCTCTTACTCTAAAACTGAACTGATAAATATATTAGGAGCAAGATACATTTTCAGTGCAAGAAATAAACAAACAGAAGCCAAGTAAATACTTCAACAATGACAGAACAAAACATGACAGTCAGTGATAAAAGACTGTGTTCTGGCTGGTTGGGTTTCTACACAGAAGAAAACGGACAGAGGAAGAAAAACAGACCTATACGTGTGTAAAAGTAACCAGTAAACACACACACACACACACTTGTACACCATGCACACCTGAGCAGAAACACACCCTGTGTCCTATCGCTTCTGGCCATATAGCTGAGTGGTTCTGTGAACTCTGTTAATATCAGTTAAATGCTGAACACACAGTTCTGTAACTTTAAAGTGAGCTGAATAAAAACCATTTACATGTTTTATTTAAACTTTCTTGACTCTGTCCTACATGAAGCAGATATAACCTAATGATTTCTGGAGCATATGGATTTCATCAATAATTACAAGTGATACTTTGTTTAATAAAGTGCTGAACGACATAGATGTTAATGCAGTAAAACTTTGCCCATTCTGTGAATTCATCTTGTTACCAAATAAATGCTTAAACTCTCCTTTACAGACTGGAAACTGAACTGATCTAAACAGCGTGATGCTGTTCTATACTCCTATAAATATAGGTGGACTTCATCCAGCTAACAACCATGTTTCTATGTTGTGTTACAGATAAACACACGCCTCTTCTAAACCTCATCATAATGCCTGGAGACAAAAATACGACACAAACTCATTTTCATATGAATTCCTGTAAAGCGTATTATCAAAGAATCGGGTCTTTATTTATTTACCGCTTCAACGTGCTCTGCCATAAATAATTATTCCATGACAGATTATCTATTATACAGAAGATTAAGTTTTCATCTTTCAGGCAGCATCAGAGGTTAAATCTGTGCAGTATGTGACTGTTTTTAATCCGCATCAGGGTTTTGTCAATTTAATATCAGTGATTTAAGTCTAGGTAAATATATTTTGGAGGAAAAAGCAATAATTCAGCATTAAATATGTCAGGAATCAGGGCTCGACAATGCTGCTGTCGCTTCTCCAGTATTTTCCTATTAGGTTATAAATGAGGAAAGATGCCGTGACTGAATAACCTGCATTTTTAGCAGCTAAAATAGATGTTTGTTTTCACAGTTTGCAGGATAATAATGTAAGATAGCCTCCTTCCAGCTAACCTGATGCACCAGATGGTTTGCAGCACTCAGCCATCTGGGAAGCTGTCCTTGGCGGGCACTTTTCAACACTTCTCAGCAGCTGACTGGATAAATTACACATCCATCAATATCTATCACTTCTTAGCCTTAACCAAGCAGATAAAGTGAGGTAAAATATCTCCTTTTGGAGAAAAACCTTAGAATTCATTATTTCCTCTTCTCATCATGAATACAGTAAATACCTCCCAGCTCAGACAGAATGCTTCTTAATAGGGGTGCAACGGATCAGAAAACTCACGGATCGGATCGGTTCGCGGTTTTGAGTCACGGTTCGGATCAATTTTCGGATCAGCATAATGAAAAAGAAAAGACAAAAAACTTTGCTCTCTCATTATTTTCTAAAACATTGAGCAACTTTTTTATGCTCAATCTTCATAAATACAAACTGCATTTAACTCAAGATGTCAATCTGATGCTTCAATAAAGTTTTGAATCATATTAAAACTATTTAATGGGGGGGATAGACTCATATGCGCACCTCAGGGTCACAGACCTGCTTCTGTCAAACTAGCGGTCACAGCTGGGGGGGTGGGGGGGTGGGGGTGCGGAGGGGCGTGACGCACGAGGCGCTGCTGACTGAACTCCGGTTATATTAACGTTTATTAGCTCGTAAAAAAGCCCAACATAACGTTATCTTAGACACAAACAGGTGAATCTGGTTTGTCTATCAGAAAGATTCCAGCTGATGGAGAGAGAGACGGAGGAATCAGAGGCAGCGCGCGCGCACGTGTGCAGCAGAGACTGGATACTGATCAGGGATCCTTCGTTCTGGTGTTCTAAAACGGCTGAAGCCAACAGAGTTAACCTCTATACGTGATGCAAAACGAACCCCTTTCTAAGAGGGGAATAATCTGCAGATTCACAGCGCATGAGCACAGAACGTCGGGAATTATGTAGCGACACACGCGCTCTACATGAACCGCGAACCACGTGCATTCCGAACCGTAGAGGGTGATCCGTACGAACCACGGATCGATGATGATCCGTTGCACCCCTACTTCTTAATAATTAAAATTATCCACTAGAATAAAAACAGTAACGAAATCATAAAACAGCAACAGTATTTCAGTCTAAATCAAGTTGTGATGATGTGTATCGATGCAAATCTGGATTTTTGTTAAAGAGGACAAACAGAATCTCAGTGTGCTTTGAATCAGTGGGAAAATTAAGTTTTATCATAAATAAAGCAGAAGTTCACATCCAAGCTTACCTCTCTTTAAGGAAGTCCACCACTCTTCTAAAGTCATCAATGCAGTATTCTCTCTTCATGTCCATCAGCACGCTGTCTGAGGCTGACTGCACAGGGACGTGAAGGAACGCGTAAACATGTGGATGATTCAGAACCTTAGCCATCTCCTGGTTACACACAAAGCAAAGAAGAGACAGAGGGAACGGTGTAATAATGAGAAATGTAGTCATACTGTATGTATGGTTGAGAAAAAAGACACACAGTCTGTTTAAACTGAATCGTTTTAGTGTTTCAGTGTATTTTACCCTTCAGTTAAAGGAGGAAAAGCTCATAATGGTTACTGAAATAATATAACTTTTACTAAAAATTTACTAATGAAAATCAGACCTGTTATTGAATTGTGTTTCAAAAGAATATATTTAAAAACAAACAAAAAAAAAAACTGGTTTGGATGCGAGCGATGAAACCTTTAACTCAGTAATTCTCAACTATTTTTGGTCAGGCCCCCTATGAGCATAGATGCCCTTTCTGCCTGGCTCATTTTCTGCCGACTAACGTGACAACTGTCTCCATCTCGCTTCCCCTCTCTGGGTTGCCAGATACTCAACGTTATTCCCCACAGAAGTCCATAAAAACCCATCCAACCATGAATACAGACACTAATCCTAAAAATTCCTCCTGCCTCTTGTGCTTAAACAGTGATGGATGGTGTGACCTGATGCAGATACACCTCGACCTTGAAGTTCACCTCTGATCACTTTGGAAGTTTGTTCTGGGCTCTGTAGTTCAAATGATCGGTCTCTTCAATTTCTCAATTTTGTCTACAGTCTTGTGGACCTTAAACCTTTGAATACCATGTGCAGCTATAGTCAGAGGAACATCAGGCTGCTTGGACGTGGTCCTCTAGACTTTACCTTTAACATGCTGGTCAATAATCATCTTTCTAATCTTCTGGTTCACTCTCTCCTCAGCTTTCTGTGGTCCATGATCAGAGTACCAAACAGCACTGTGACTACTTTACATCCTTTAAACAGGCACACTGACTCATTACTGGACTGAAAACACCTGTGATGTGGATTACAGGACACACCTTAGTTCTGGAGTATTCAACTACAAACCTTAAAGGGTCATATACAATCCATGGATGAGTCCATGGTCGGGGGTGTGTGTGTGTGTGTGTGCACTCGCATGTCTACAGCAGCTGCAGCTCCTCCTCCTGGAGCTGCGCGGGAGGATCCGCCGATTCACGGTGGATTTTGTGAAATAATGATAGCTTGAGGGACACTGTGAATGGCTCGAGGGCCAGGAGTAGGAGGCTGGCGTACTCAGTAGGCGGCTCGTGGTACTGAGTACCCCTGCCTTAGTTTAACACGTCCTTATGGTCTCATTAGTTTCAATCTGGTCCTGGCTAGTTTCATTAGTTATTCTATTATTCAGCTGAACCACAAATCAAAAGTTAAGTCTCATTGATATTGATTGATTTTCATTAAAAAAAAAAAAATTTTTTTTGTAATTTTCAAGGTATTTTAGTATTTTGCTAATAGAAGGATAACAACAAATGTATCCCAGTCTGTCCATTTTAATATACTAAAACCTCTAAGCATCACTAGAGGCCTGTGGAGTCTCCAAAAGCTGTCTCTTTCCTATTAGGAGGTTTCTATTAAAACGAGCGAAGACATAAAAATACACACACAAACGAACTTGGCAAAGAAAAGAGAAAATCATTAACTTCTAAAATAAATTAAGAATACGAGCTAAAAAAAAAAAATCCTAATGCAAATTAATTAACCAAAGACAAAACAGCTGGGAGTAAAGTAACACTAAATTAGAAAAATATTAGTTCCAAATTAATCAAACTTTGGACTGCTATGAAAATTGCTTTTTACAAATTTTGTAAATAGAGTTCAAACCTGGAACCTAATTAATTTATTTAAATGAGTTTGTTAAAAACAGCTATATGACATGGGAAAGTGTGACAAATTTATGCACAAATAGAAATGAAATGTAATAACTTTAAGAACAAACTCATTCTCATACTATTATGATTTTTTATTCCAAATTAGCACTTAATCTATCAGTGATGGAGAGCACATCTATAATAAAGGGTCAGCATTCACACCAAGTGATCTTTATTAACCAAAATCTAAAACCTGACACGCAATAAATATTATTATAAAGTTAATCAAAACACACTCAAAGAGAAGGAATAAAACATGTCACTGTTGGCTCTTTGTATAAAATGAAGCTTTCATTAACATTCCTGCCTCTTTGTGCAGTCTTTTCCCTACAGACCTTCAATAATACCTTCTTCTTTTTTTCACTTATCTTTTTTAGATTGCTAAAATCAAAGAAAAGCAGCCGTGGGAGTTCATTGTGCACCCAGTAGATGTAAAGTCCCTGGAGTCAAGGTTGTTCCTGCAGAGGCTCTCATGTCTGACAAGTTGATGGCTGCTACTGAGACACACAGGTCCCCATTTGAAATCAAAATGATGAAGGGAAAAAGAAAAATACATTAAATCTATAATTAACTCAGTGAAGACTCCAGGCCATGAGGTATCTTTGTGTTTTGACTAAATGCCTTTAGTATGCTTTGTTCTGGATTTTCTTTAATACAGAAACTAGTTTTATTGTTTACAGTTTACGGTAAATGAGTTTATAATTATATGTGACAAAATTGTATTTCTACATCTATCCTCTACAGGCTGTTCTCGCTCTCTATGAAGAGGCACATTGTTCTGTGGAACAATTTAACTCTCCACAGAAGATTCACGGAGTCACGGAAATGTTACGACACTATTAAAGACTCACTTTTACTCACTGGAGTTTAACTCCAGTCGACTACTTGATTCTATCTATTGTATTTGTTTTTGCTATAAAGTTTTAAAAATCTTTAGGTTATTTAAATATAATATACATACCTATATTTTCATTTAAAAAATAAATAAATGAAATATAGTTGTCATCTCCTATGCTTATAAGAGCATTAGAAACATGACACATATCCTGTTAAGGCACATTTAGAACCTCTGTTTAATTTGCAATCACGATTAATCGCGAGGTAACTATGAATAATATCTGATTAATCGACAGCCATAGTTAGACTTTTATCATAGTAGCAGCATTACTGGGGTCCTGGATGGAATGTGGTGGTAGTGTATCGGTGTTGGGGGCACACACACACACACACACACACACACACACACACACACACACACACACGCATAGGTGAGATTTGGTTCTCAAGAATTTGAAGCATGACTGGTCATACTGGCCTCCTATATAAGACATAAGGCTAAGACCCCATCACTCCATCAGCATTGTGACAGCATGGTGAAATAATTTAACTAGTGGCTGCACTCAGAGAGAGTAGTGCCAGTACGGTATGTGGTGGAATCCTAGGTATATGTATTAGGATAGGGAACATTCTTCTCTTGTATGACTGTAGTTAGGGAGCAGGAGAGACTGTTAAGGACAAAAAATAACAGAAAAACGCTCTTTGATGAGTGCTTGGAGCAAAGCAGCTGATGACTGCCTTCACATTGAAGGTTTTCAAAATATGCTGCAATACAGGCATGTTCTAAAAGAGCGTAGTGGATTCCTAATCCTGTGTGAAGGGTCTGAACTGAGATCAGAACACTACATTTAAATTAGTAAATGAAAACTGGTCTGACAGAAGACAGAGCTACTATTTTATTATCTGGCAAAAAATTGGAATAAAAAAAATCTTATTTGTAAACAAACTATCAAGGTCATTAATTTTATCAATAAACAAACCAACAGTTTTAATTTCATTAGTCGATGTAAACAACAAAAAGACCAGATCTTTTGTCCCAGTTTTTACACTTTAAATTACACTATTTTATTTTTTATTTTCCTCTTTCCTACATTTTATCCCTTTTGAAACGACTGGAGAGGCTGCAGATGTTACATTTTTCACTTGATGGACATATTGGAGACGCTATCATCACCATGCTAATCACCACAAGGAAGACAAAAAGAAGAAGAAAAAAAGAGAGGGGAGGAAGGAATGATTTAATGATTCCCTACAAGAATATGCTGATTGCAGTCCATTTTCTCAATTAAGATCTATTGTTACGTGTTCTCTGCTTCATACAAAGACACTAAAGCATATGCGCGCGTGAACACACACGCAGACACAGCTCAGTAGCAGCGCCACAGGGGGTTGACCGCAGGAAGCTCCAAATTAGAAAGAATTAATTTGGTTGGAAAATGGAGCTTGATTGGTGACAGAAATCAGGCTGCTGCAAGTGGGTGACAGAAGGAAAAACATATAAAGGAGAAATTCATTTCTGTGAATTCTGAAATGTTTTTCAAGGTGATTTTAGAGTTACGCCAGTGATTAATTAGGCTCTTCTTCTCTCAGTGCAGATGATTTATTATTTTATTTTAAAGTTGGAGTGTGTAGCTTGTTAGGAGTCCATAACCACAAAACTGTAAACGTGTGTTTGACCAAAAAGAGAAAGACAACTTCTAGCATGGGGGGATTCACACATTTGTACAGATTTGATTGATGTTAACTATGAGCTGGTCACAGTAGATACACCATACTGATCCTTTGAACAAAGGCTGAAGGGGGAGTCCTATTTCGCTTTAGACGGCTGCACGCTGAGTGAAAGGAAAAGTGAGTATCTAAGTAGAAGTCATGGTTAAAGCTGGTCACAGTGTAGGAAAGTTCCTTAATGATAATAAAAAGCTCTTTTCATGTTGTGTGTGTGCTGTGATTCACAGCCAATAAATTCAAAGAAAGGAAGAATTTCAATTCATAATGTGAAAACTAGACTTTAACAACAATATATTTTAAAATCACGATAATGGGATGACTGCAGGTGCACTTAGATTCTTTAAGTTGCTAGACTAACATGACAATGATGCTGTGATGTGTTTGTAGCCTAGGTGTCAGTCATGTGACTTGTCCTGATAAATATTCCTAAAGACTAAGCCATGCTGTTGTGTTAAACCTACACCAGCAGCCCACCATGATATCAAAGCATGCTAAAAACAATCACTGAGCCACTGCGCTGTGTCACTGCATCCGTCAACATGTTGCAGGGATAGATCACATGCTAGTGTGAGCAACAGGGTTGTGATTACAGCTCAGGATTCATCTATAGGGGAGGACTTCCATTCATAAGTCATTTATCATGTGTGTACTTCTGTCTAACAGGGTGTGTCCCACCATCCAATAATCACTCAGTATACACTGATATGAATACCATGTTACAGTCCCTGCAGTCATTTGTGTGCATCACTTCCACTGACAGTTTAGAAAGGGAAGTTGATGATGTGAAGAGGTAGAAAATCAGGTAGCAGACAAATTAATTATTTTATTTCCATATATATGTAATCCTGATATTTTAAGAGCAGAGATATACTATTAAACTCTATTTTTCCTAACAGGCTTTATGCCTTGTTCACATGAACCCCCACAGATTCCTTTCATCTTTGTGTGTTTCAGCTCAACCAGAAATAATCCATCCTAACTGGATTAACTCAAAGGATCTGATATTTATCTTTATTCTCATATCAGATACCCATAAAAATATATTAAAAAGAGGAGAAAGGAGATTAAATATTGTTTGGCTTCAATCAATTCCTTCACATTACTCCCACATTTCCACCTTTGAAGGAAAAAGAAGCAATCAGCTGCATTCCTAAAACTGTCAAATGAAGATAAAGAAACATTTTGAAAAAGTTACGAACTGAGTTTCCTTTTTTCAAAAACAGAAAAAAAGAACTGAGTGGTAACATTCAGTAACTGCCTAAAATTCAGCTTATGAAGAAATTATGGCAAAAATTAATAGTAAAATGAAATGATAAACTACTTTGAGCCCTACACACTTCAAAAACACAGATGTTGAGATTTCACAACATTTAATCAACATGTTTGATGATACAATGCAAAGTGGTGAGGCAAAAGGAAAATAAAATCAGAAAATGTTAAGTGTACTCAAGTTTCCTGGTATGCAAGCGTCGCAAACTGTAAAAGCAACAACAGCCTTGATATGTAAACACAAACAAACACACACACACACACACACACACACACACACACACACACACACACACACACAAAACAAAATATAAAACTTCTAAACAGAGACTGTTTCTAAAGTCATTTTTGACATGTTTTCCTTTAAAGTGTTGATATTTTAAAATCAGTTTAGAAACATTATTGCACATCATTACTGTCAGGCCAAAACCCTGTATCTCCATTTCTAATATTTTTACTTAAAACAGCGTTATTAGTAATCTTTCACATCTATCAGTAGTTTAATGGATGACTTTTCAAAGAAAAGTGTCAAAAAGAGCATGTGAAGATGTGAGCATCCTGTGTTTGTTTGTAAAAGAAACACTTTTTTTATTTCCTGAAACATTGCATTTCTGGAGATACAAGGTTTTTGTCCGACAATAAAGATATGTAAGTAACTGTTCTAGGGCTGTGCAACTAATCACAGTTGAATTTAAATTTTTATTCCAGCTCCAAATGATTTTAAAAAACTACTAAAACAATTATTAAAATGTATTTTTTGTCACAAGCATTCTTATTGTATCTTCCAAATGAAAGAAACGTCCTCCCTTCTGAAGGATTAACTAATGTGTCTTTTAATTAACAACTCAGTACACGTAAAGATGGCAGAAACAGAGGAATACACACTCAGACTTTATGACAAGCATTAAAAATATGCCTCAGTTATGAGCCACACACACAGTAGCATGAGCACACTTTTCCATACAGTTCTATCTATTTACAAGCATTGACACTTTTGAAAAAGTCCTGGAATCAGGTCTCTACAAATAAAAACAGTTAATGCAGACATAAATACTGAGCTCTCTGTAGTCTCATACATATCAAACACTTTGAGCTGCACTTGATTTACCCCAGAAGGTAAACCAAACCTCCAGCGCCTCACAAAGAAGATGGAATCTACAGATTTAAAAGGAGAAACAGGTAGGAGTTTGGTATTTGAAGGTCAAACTGATTTGTGCTCTTTTTATTTTTAAACTGCGAGACGAAAAACGCAAAGATATGACATTTTGTCAGTCTTTGAAGTCAAAGTGTGTTTTCATCAATAAACAAGTAAGACAAGTGAAACAAATTCACTCTAATATAATTCACAGCAGTAAAGACAGGTGTCCTTACTGTGAAGTCATTCAGAATACCTTTACAGTGAGAATTCACTAAAAGCTAATTGACCTAATAAATTAGCTATATTCTACATATTTTGTGAGCCAACACGAGTCATTCTTCATCTTAAGAAGTCTAAAGAGCTGATTGGGTTTTTGATCAGTCACATTTGAGTCAAACATTCCCTAAATTAGAACTTATTCACCAAACTCTTTTCATTTACACTCATTCAGACACACACAAAAACATCAAGTGAGCATAACAAATTAGGCACATGTATTTTCTCTTCAAACTGTGCAATTTCTGATCTGCAACTTTAAAATGCACATAGAGAATGAGAGTTCTTCCCATAGCTGTCAGGAGAGTGTGAAATCTGATACGTCCTGATTAAGCAGAGACGAGCTCTGAGGATGATGTTCTCCTGACATATAGAGTATGAAAATAATCATTTCTGTCTGCCTGCAACATAGAAAGAGTCTCTGATCAGCCACAAAACTACGACCAAAGTCAAGACAGAAGGAGCTTGTTTTCAACAATCTGCTGGGAAAACATGCATCCTGACATTTACATGGATGCTATTTTGTCACATGGCATCCACTTAAACAAGTTTCAGACCAATCCCGCCTGACAAGTGACAGCAGCTCTCCCATACATTAGTGCACCCAACCTTCAGCAGGGAGGAGATAAAAGAGGATGTTGGTCAAGTTGTTTCTTCTCTTCAAACTTACTGGATGCTATTTTTACACAACAGTCAACAATGTTAGCACCTACAGGCAGCAGATCCCCATCACTCTACGCAGGATCAGCATGCAAGCATACTGTAGCAACTATTACTCTCTGTAAGGCCCTTCACAATAAGAGCCCCAGGCAAAGGCTTTGAAAACAGAACTCTCATAATATTTGAAGGTCGCCAAAATAAAAGTCATCCTCCAGATGTAAAAGCAAGTGTTTTCATCATGTCGTATAAGTGTTGAACTCCATTTTACAGTTTTCCAACAGAGAGTGAGGGGTTAATATGTGATGGAGTAACATGAAGAATGATAATACTACTATTCTTAAAAAATAATAAAAATAAAGCAGCTGGAAAAGCCTGTAATGCTACTGGTTCTACTGTTTGTGTAATATTTTTAATTTTTAAAAGTACTTTTGGCACATTTTTTAAAAACTATGATATCATTAATCAACACATTCTTCACAATAATCACAATATTAAACTATCTTGTTTCATCCCTACTCTGAACACACTTTATCTTTGCTGAAAAAAGATTCCAGTCTTTGTTGTAAATTAAAAGCTGCTGCAAGTGGAGAAACCGTTCCAATTCCTGAAGCCTCACATGATGACAACGTGATGAGCCAAAGAGACAGGTGGCAGATGGCTTCTCTTTGTACTCATGAAAGTATTGGTACAATGTGACCATAGTTGTAAAAGCACAACCTGGGAAAAGTGCAAATAACCCAGAAGCAACAAAAAAGTGCAACAACATGCTTTAAAAAAATACACAAAAAAGGGTCTGAAGTATTCACAGATCCTTCAGAGGTCACTTGATATCAATCTCATGAGATGTGATGGCACCCTGTGGTAAGCCTGATCTACTGAACCCCCCCCCCAGCCCCATCCCACAATCCACACCAATGTGGTCTGAAAGCATCTCTGTGGGTTCACCACTAATATCCTGGTAACAGACGCTCCAGGTTGTTCAGGTGGCAAAAAGCAGGTTCTAACATCAGGCTGGAGGCCATATTGTTATGGCTGACAGCTTATGCATCATTTACTGTTCCTGCTTGCACGGCAGATTTAATCACATGCATATAGACCTGCATGAACACACGCGGATGATCTCATGCTGCTTTATTGTAGAAGAACATGACTACGTAGGGGCTCAAAACAAAAATTCCAAACTCAAAAAATACAATGATGGGAGAAAGAAAAGAAAAAAACAAGAAATGAACTAGTTTTTTTATAATGTAGCAACTCAGAAAAGAACCACTGACAGCACAATGCAATCAACTAAAATGTCAGCGAGAAGTGGCCCATGAGAGGCGATTGGGCCTTTAACTGCTCCAATCAGCAAATGGCGCTATGAGGCTGTCGACATCTGTCAAGAAAAACAGGCTGCAGATAGAAGGGGGAGGGGGGGGCTGCTGTGTGACAGGAGACTGAGCACAAGCGCTGATCTGTATGTGTGCAAGAGGGTGATCTTTACCAGGGTAGTACTGAAGTTACTTGGCCTTTTCAGCTTCAATCACAGCCATTCAGCATGATGGTGTTATATAAGTGGCGGACTTCTTTAGAAAAGAGACGACAGCAGGGTATTATTTGGCCTTTACTTAAAGATGATGGATAAATATATATCTGAGAACGGACCCTCATCATCATCCCACCATTTGTGAGGCTGCAATAATCATTATGACAAGAAAAGTTAGAAGAAGGAGGAAAAAGAAAGCATGATGGGAAACTAATTAGAAGCAAAAATAAGAGTTTAAAGTAATAAAAGGAACTGAAAACATTAAACCAAACGGCTGAGAAACTTTTTTTTTTCTTATGTAAACATTTTTTTAGGCGATGACAACTAATTACTCAGTTTTAAAATGCATCAGTGGAGAGGTAAGAAGGGAAATATGTAGAAATGAGAAGTACAAATGGTGATGACAAACAAAAAAACTCAAGACAAGATTGAGAAAGAAGAAAAGGGTAAATAGGAGACAGGGCAACAAAAGAAAATGACAAGTTAAAGAAGACCATTCCTATCTTTCTTTATGTAGGTTAATTGACTGAGGAATTAAAGCAAAAAGAGGGGAAAAAGCTATAATTCAATTCGCTGCGTGGACGCTCACAATAAAAGAGTTAAAATGAAATGACTCTTAACATACGTACACACAGAGCGGGAGAGTGTGTCGTCCAAGTATATTTCTAATTATCAGTTAATTGTTATTCTCTATCATTAGGAGGGTGGTTTTTAATTGTAATGTAGCCAAGCAGAAAGTCTACCTATACATGAGGGGGACAATTAGCCACCTCCATTAACCCCTGGTTAATTACAACCTCCACTGCTGCTTCCCACAGCACTTTTAATACCCCTCGCCTCTATCCCCCGGCCTTCATCCCCATTTTTATTCTCCCTTTTATCAAATATTTGTCCTTGTTCTATTTATCAATGATCTCAATCATTCTTGATTCTTTAAATCAAAATATATGTTTTGAACTTTATTGGATTAAAGGTGTTTTTTCTAGGTCACTATTAACCCACTTTTTGGTGTCTGTCCTTTCTCTGTTCATGTTTTACCCTCATGTTTTTCTGAATAACTTTTTTATTACAGTTTAGGCTGGAAATGCTAAATTGCTAGCTGTGCTACTATACAGTAATGTAGTAAAGCTAAAAAAAAAATTAAAATGTAACTTTATGATACTTTGACTATCTGGATCAGCAATGAAATTTAAACAAGTATCTCTACTTTATTTGTTGAACCCTTATTTAAAGTAAAAACACATCCAGAGTAAACAGTACGGCTTTCAACAAAAATACTTGGATAAACACAGAAATGGAATCATAAAAGAGCTAAGTTTCTCCTCATTAGTTAACAGAGTGAAACTCAGCATTAGGGGTTCTCAAATCTGATAGTCCAGGCTCCAAATCTAATTTCTAGATAAGATCAAAGGTCTGGAACAACCAGTGAAACGAACATCGTTTTCATTAAATGTGTTTACAACTTAAAACCAAATGAATTGGTATTGTTTGCCCACAGTTGTTTGCTTGTGAACTTTTTGACAGTGAGGTAAACAGCTGTCATGGCAAAAACCTTTTTGCCAAATAAATGAAAATCATTTTGATCTCACCGGTGTCTCCCTGGTTACTGTGGAAGAAATAAAGCATTCAACACCAAACTGTCCCATCCTTTTAGGTTTTACAAGACTGCACTAAACATCCTGATATTTTGAAAACTAAGAGGTGGATTATTGATTGTTGATATTTGGTATTCCTGGATTGTTGGGAAAAGAAAAAAAGAATCCAATCCAAACCAAGCCAAATCCTTGACCCTTAACTGTGGTATGAACTGAACAGTGGATGCTGTGAACTGTTTCACCCATAGTTACCATGGTTACATCCTAATCTTGGACCAGGATTGTTGTGAAAACCAAAATATGGTACTTTGAGAATCATTTCTATATTGCGATATAACATGGCCTATTAGAATGTGGTTGAACTTAAAACAATTTGGAAAAAATCCTTCAATCATGATGAGCAGAAAAATGACATGACAGGGAATGCATATTCCATGGACACTGAAACAAAAACAAAGCATGAAAAACTAGCAAAAAAAAAATAAGG
>SSNR01000156.1:512435-588912 GCA_006937965.1 Callopanchax toddi
AAACAAGGTTCATTGTTCCATTAGAGAGGACAATAACGACTGATAAAATGGGTTTGCTAAAGAAGACACAATGGTCTTTAATTGACTCATTAGAGAAGAAAAGGATGAACTAATGAGTGGAAGAAGAAGTCTGCAGCACAAGTGCTTGGTAAGCAGAAAGAAAGGCCATTTAGCTTATTAAACCTAGTCAAAGCAGCACTGTTTATTCACAGAGAGAATAGCACACGAGACTATCGGGTGAAAAACAAAATCATAAAAAGGAACAGGTCTTCAGAGCCTAGATATTTTAGTCTCGTTTATCACACATGGATCATATTTTAATGATGCTTTGGGGTGAGATGAGCAGAATCTGCGTTTGTGTTGTGGAGACACAAATAAGTTTGCACAGAACTCATTAATGTTGCTGTCATGACTGAGTTTAAGGTTATATTTAAGCATGTAGAAATGGATCTGTATCCGTGTAATGCTCTTCATGTGTGTGTAGGGATGGAGGCTGATACCTCGAGGTGCTCCAGGATGTACGGGGGGTTGGTCATCCCCAGCCTCAGCATGGCTCCATCAGGAATCTGCTCCACCAACTTCCACAGTAACGTGGGCAAATCCGTCCCGATGTCTCTGCCGTAAGCCCCCGTGTCCTCACTGGTCAACCAGATCTCACACACTCCCTCTGGACACACACAGACAAAAACATAAATCCAGGATATATTATCTGGCTGCAGTTTGTTTCTTATTTCTTGTCAAAGCAGAAGCTTTTTAACAAATGCTTCATTTATTTCTGAGCGGTAGCTCCCATGTGTCTCTGCTGTGTCTGTTGCTGTTGATACTTAAGGGAATCACATTTACATTTTGTTAATTGAAGTCAAAATACCCTCACCTATGGTAGGTAATAAATATTAAACCTCTAGGCTAAAGCCTGAGGGAAATTTGAATCAAGAGTAATCCGTTTTGTTTGTCAAATTAAGCTGAATTTATTTATTTGTTTGTTTACCCACAGGGTATTAAAATAAATAAATGAATAACTCAAGCTGCAGAGATGCTAATAAAATGGTAGCGCTTTTGTAAACATCTGTTCACAATGTGCAAAAATCAGTGTTCGAAAATTCCAATTTGCATGCCTCTAAAATCACTATTAAAATATGGATGCAAATCTCCATGTTTTTGTAGAAAATTAAACCCAAAATGAACTGTCCAATCAGACGTGAAGTCCTACCTTTGTTTGTTGGAGTTATAAAGGTTTGATAGACCTGTAGTTTAAATATAAAGAATTCACACGTGGCTCCGTGCTCACAACTAATTTATTTACTGAGGTTATTTAACACAGCTGGCCTGTTTGCTCTCTGATTTACACAGAATAAAAGTAAAAAACATAAAAATATAATTGTAGTTAAAACTCTGTCACTTATGTGGAGCTACAAGTGTCTGCCTTGAATTACTGGTACCAGTATGTTCCTAATTGTTATAATGGCCTCAGTGGTGGTTGTTATTTTCTTGCCTCTTGTGCAATCATGTTTGTCAATGCAGGGGTCACTTTCTGCTCAGTGTGGAGCTCATTTAATGTTCTGATTATTCTCCGTACGGTGGCATGAAACCATTTAAATATAACTTCAGAGCCTTTACACACATTGTGAGGAGCCACGAGGTGCTACCAGAGGGTCGGACTGTGCAAAAGTTTGAGGTGACCCCTAATTTACCATTATGACTTTATGGTTTTTATTTCCTTTAACAACTTTTCTACACAACTTTCAGGTTTTTTGGCTCATCATTGCAGCAAAAACATGATGCATGGGCATCTGAAAAGGAAGGACACATACTGATAAATGCACACTATGCAGTTTGACAGGTTAGCTGCCATTTTTTCCCAAGAAAAAAATGTCTGAATAAACTTAACAGGAATTTGGGTCCATTAATTATTCAATGCTGCTCCTGCCTGTCTGGTTGTGCAGGTTTAATGAAGACTACCATATTGGTTTTACTTCTTCCTGTTGTAAAAACATTTAATTAAGTAAAAATTGTTAGTAGCTAAATGAATAATATTTAAATCAAACAAATTTATATTAGTAAAACACAATTTATAATGCATGTAACACTCCGAGGCTGAAATTATCCATATTTTTATTATTTCCAGTTCAGTTTCATGTCTAATAAATCAGAACATGTTTGGTATACATGTTACATATTCATGCTTTTATTTTAATTTAGCAACTAATACGAGATTAACTGTGTTTATTTAAGTCATGCTGTAATTGGCTATTTTACCAATATTATACATTTTAACATGCATTGTTTTATACAATAAATATAGGAAGTTATAAGCAACAAATAAGTTGACTATTAAAAATAAAATGAACAAAAAATAGATTGATTTTAACTCAAGAGATGAACCAGTGTAGTTCTTACCTTTAAAGAAAACTTAAAATGAGATTTTTAGACACCGTTATCAGCAATTTGACACAAAAACACAATTTAGTCCCTTTTCTTTTGTTTATTTTATTTGTTTTTGTTTGTTTAAAATATTTTAAAATACCACAGATAGCATAGATTGTCAGAAAAAAGTATTTTATCACTGACAAGGTGATACAACCTTGACTAAAACGTCATTAGCTGAAAACTCAGGTCCTGATTCATGTGTTGCTTTACTGGACTGGATGTAAAATGCAGTTTTTAATGCAGAAGAGCCTAAAAAAAGATAATCAGAATGCTTAATTCAATGGTGATCAAAACATACTTTGATTGTTTTTAAAGGCAATATATAACAATGCATTGTTTTAATAATTAACATTTGGTTTGGGGATTGACACATTTTGGCACAAGGACATTATTAGAAGCCAATTATTTTAGGAACATAGCCAAGTTAGCTCCCAACCAGTCTCCAGATTCTCCAACAGTGATATTATGTCTTTACCTCAAGCTCTGTGTTGTCTTTGCCTAAACGCTCCAAGGCTTTGGTAAAATCCAATTCAATACAGTCAGAGACAAGTATTAAAAATACCCACCTCGCAAACAATTATCTCAGGAATGGGAAGGTCACATGCAGCAGGAGGGGATGATCTACCAGCTTCAGAGTTAATTAGCTTACTGCTACAGTCTAATGATCTGTCACTTGGCCGGGGATCTGGACATGGTGGATGGTGTGCTTAGGCTATGTGTTAAGACATATTATATCATGCTAAAATAGATTTGCACTTAAAGAGGCATAAGTGTCATGCATAAGGAACTATGAATCATTCTCATTAACTGTGCAGGGACAGACAGAAAGATGCATGAGGCTATTTAGATAGGAGAGATGATTGTTGGCTAATTGGACAGGGTGTTGTGTCTGTGTGTGTCTAACAGTCAGACATAAACCATGTCTTTAAAGATAAACATCAAAAGTTGACAGTGTAACAATCAGGAGTTTCCAAGGATTATCATCACGGATATTAAGATGCTCAAAGATTACTGGAGTCATCCATGTTTTAAAAAATACTACATCAAAACCAGCCACCCATCACACACACTCAAGATCACATGCACATAAAAAACACACAATACAAACACTACTCATGATAGCAGCACTCATGCATTCTTTTTTTCATCTTTTAATAATTCTTTGCGTTTAATTTCCCGGGAAGGTCAGCTCTGCTTCAGCACCATCTCTTCACAGATGTAAGAGCTACCCGTCTCTATTGAGGGCCACCAAAACGCTAGAGGTCAGGCTCCGTGCAGGGACGCGTTATTATTCTCTACAATCACTTATAATTAAACAGGATCTCTCTTAAAAACATTATAAAAGTGCTGCTTTGCTTTGGAATACTTTTTTATCCGTAGTTTGTCATAATTGTAATATTTTAATCCAAAAGGGATTCAGAGAGAAGTTCTGATGTCAGCTCATGTCAGTTTGTGTGGGAGGAAATACGCCAGTCCAGCTGCCATGTCAAGACCTCTGACTGCATCATCTGCATCCTGGGAGTGATTGTTTTCCTGCCTTTAGCACACAGGCGGTCATTTTATGGAACAGGCCTGTCCCTTAAGAGCTGTGGCAAAGTGGTTGCTTAACACAAGGCCAGAACTTGTATTAAATTGACCTAAGAGCTGAATTGGTTGCTCACAAAAATAAAAAAAACACTAAATTCCTGATATTCCAGCCACACAATGCTACTGAGATTGTAGGCAAGTGCATTGTCTGCTATCATATCTTTTTGTAGCATTCTGTGTTAATTATGTTTAGAGGAGAAGGGACTCTTTGATAAAGTCTCATGTTTACCCAAGGCCACAGCCAGATGAAGATCTCCAGATAAACTCAATAACCTGCCCAGTAATTTGGCCTCTGGCTTGCTTTTCAGTTCTGTTTTATTAGGTGTGCCAATGGTGCTATTGTTGGCTAGAAATGCAGGGAAGATAGCCATGAGGAAATGCCTGCTTGCTCTCCCCTCTCTGTCTGCTCTGACACACACTGCAGCTGCTTCCTATGGGCGCATCTCACAGAGAGGCTGCAGCAGGACAGGAAAATGTAGAAAAGAGTGACAAACATAAACAATCTGACATCTACTGTACTTTTAATATTCTTTTAATTTCATTTTGACATCAAACTATTATGATTATTCTTATTGATTCAAATCAAAATGTAGTAATTAACACTGAAGATGCTATGTCATATGATATGGTGACAAAAAAGATCACCTATTAGATTGGCCTTAATGAAGATGGACTATTGATATAAATATTGATTATTTAAACAAAAGTTGAAGCCGAAACTAAACAAGTGCCCCCCAGTGGCTGGTTCCATCACAAATCTTAGGTTTAGTCTCCTTTATGTAAACAAATAGGATTAAAAACACACCCAAAAATTCATCCAGGTTTTGACCTCTGTTGACTCACACAGTTCTTACCTTGAAGCTGCATTTTCAAATAATATTGCTTAAAAAACAACAATAATGTGTCCTATTGAGTATGTGGGATTTCCAGCACCACATCCTGAGTGTGCAGATTCAATACAGCATTAATCATGACTGGGATATTATGGCTTCACTATTATAACATGAAAGTAGATGGAGACATGATGTCTATCTTCATACAGTCCATGACAGTAAAACTAATCTAGGCTTGGTGGTGCTGTTCTGTTGCTGACCCCGGCTGAAGATCCAACACTAAAAAAAATCAATTTAATAAATTTAAAACAATAAATAAATAGATAAAAATAGAAAACTTTCAGTCTTGGAATATAAAGACAAAGCGATGGGCAGGGAAAGTGAGGATATCATATTCTGATGATTTGCTTTCATCCAAGAACAACACATCAGTATTCCTGACCACACATTTCATTTATCAAACTATCATCACTCCAGTTCTCTGCCAAATGCTTGTTTGCTGTCTGTGTGTGGATGGCTAGTCTGTCTGCCCACAAATTTAAGTATAAAGAGAATATGTCTGTCTTGTGGAGATATTTGGGCAAATTCTCACAACTTTAAAGGGTTTTTAGAGATCTGGAACCTTCTTTTGAGGGTCAGAATAAAGTCTAATAATAAGTTAAAATGTATCTTAAATAGAAATAAAATAAATGGATGTTTATAATTAAAGTACGCACAGTGAAAAGTCATTCCCACTGTAACTTCTGATCTAAACAAGGCTACCTCAGTGAGTCTTTAAAGTTAAGGCTTCTGACACAACAAATCCCCCTGGGTTACAACTCAGCTCTGAGGTGATCTAACAGAGTTCACCTCTGAGTCAGCACAGGGCGACCTGCTTAAGAACAAGATCCACCTGTTCTCCAAGTCACTCATTCATCTGGCTACAGTTCTACCTAAAACATACAGGATCTACCAGTGGGCTGTGGACACTACAGCTGAGACAGAACAAAAAGGAACAAGTACCAATAGAGAGAGACTGAACTGATGACTGATTGTACATCATCACATCAGAACTGGACCTGTTGACTGGCTCTGGGTCGCTCGCTGAGGTGACTGCTGTTGTGAATTGGAAAAGTAGAAAACTGAACAACAATTTCAAAGCCTACAGGCTTCATAATTCCCAGAGCAGCACCCAAAAAGAAAAACAAAAACATCCATCTGGGATACCTTTGCTGCCAGATGCAGAGCTGCAACAGCTCAGCCAAAGGTGGAAAACAAGCTATTTAAAAAGTTAATATAAGTTTTCAAATATCCACAGCATTACCTAAATTCATGATAATACATAAGTGCATTAAATTATTTATCTGGTTGGCATCAGACCCTATTGTATAGAATGTGTATACTTTATATGGATTGCTGCCACACCACAGGTTGAATGTTTTTTTTTTAATATCTGAATGCTAAACATTTTTGATTGGCCATTGAAAACCCATTTTTTAATGCCACACTGCAAAACTCCCTTAAAAACATGTTACAGTATATACTGTTTAACAACAGACATTATTTGATGGTTTTCTTTTTTGTTGCCTTAAAAAAATATTATCATTATTTATCTATTTAGCTCATCTTAATGCAAAATGTGTCTCTCTTTAAAGGTGCGAACAAGAGAAAAATACAATAAAACTTTACCAAGCTTACATTTTCTATAACAAAGTTTATACTTCCTCAAACTCCCTTAAGCAACAATTAAAGCAGCAATATGCCAGTGTAAAGCCAGTATTGCACTGGGCTGTGTAACGTCAACAAATATGTTACATCCTCTGAACTTTGACCTTTGTTGATCATCACTACAATAACTCAACTTTTTCCCAATAACTTGGATTAAAATGACTCTTTTATTATGTTGTAACCTGAATCAACATTCCTTCCAGGACCCGGTCATGTCGGAAGACTCAGAAGACTTTTTTTAGTTAATAATTAAACTTAAAGGCTCTTTGATGTCTCATTCTAAAATACACTACCTGTTAATCCACTGTCCAGAAATGTCTTAATATGATTACCGTAATTGCCCGCATATAAGACGAGGTTTTTTTCCTTGAAAATAATTTGAAAAAGCTGGGGTCGTCTTATTATTGCGCCCTAGTTTTTCCGGCGGAGGGCGCAGGCTTTTTGGTCAAAGCGGCAGGAAGCAGCTCAGACCGCGAGCGGTTCCAGGGGTCCGGGCCTGGCCTAGTTCAAAGTTACAGGTTTACTAGTACTGATGAATAAAATGTCCAGACCCAGCAGGTGTTTTCAGCGAGCAGACTCTGTACAGGTGAGGGCTCGCGTCGCTCGCTCGATTCACACACGCATTCTCCCTCAGAACCTCATCCGTCTCACCGTTCTTTATATGCACCCGACACACACACACCTACACACTCCCTCACACATACAGTGGGTTTGTGTGTGTGTGTCTGCGCAATAATTGCGCAACAGCGGGTTTGTGTGTGCGCGCGATCATGGCGCAACAGCATGTTTGTGTGTGCGCGCGATCATGGCGCAACAGTGGGTTTGTGTGTGTGTGTACAATCATGGCGCAAAAGCGGGTTTGTGTGTGTCTGCACGATCATGGCGCAAAAGCGGGTTTGTGTGTGTGTGTCTGCACGATCATGGCGCAAAAGCGGGTTTGTGTGTGTGTGTACGATCATGGCGCTAAAGCGGGTTTGTGTGTGTGTGTGTCTGCACAATCATGGCGCAAAAGTGGGTTTGTGTGTGTGTGTCTGCACGATCATGGCGCAACAGCGGGTTTGTGTGTGTGTGTGCACGATCATGGCGCAAAAGCGGGTTTGTGTGTGTGTGTGTGTGTGTGTGCCATCATGGCACAGCAGCCGGTTTGTGTGTCTGTTCGTTCATGGCGCAGCTGTGTGTGTGTGTGTGTCTGCACGATCATGGCGCAAAAGTGGGTTTGTGTGTGTGTGTCTGCACGATCATGGCGCAAAAGCGGGTTTGTGTGTGTGTGTACGATCATGGCGCAAAAGCGGGTTTTGTGTGTGTGTGTGTGCACGATCATGGCGCAAAAGCGGGTTTGTGTGTGTGTGTGTGCAATAATTGTGTAACAGCGGGTTTGTGTGTGCGCGCGATCATGGCGCAACAGCGGGTTTGTGTGTGTGTGTCTGCACGATCATGGCGCAAAAGCGGGTTTGTGTGTGTGTGTCTGCACGATCATGGCGCAAAAGCGGGTTTGTGTGTGTGTGTACGATCATGGCGCAAAAGCGGGTTTGTGTGTGTGTGTGTGTGTACAATCATGGCGCAAAAGCGGGTTTGTGTGTGTGTGTCTGCACGATCATGGCGCAAAAGCGGGTTTGTGTGTGTGTGTCTGCACGATCATGGCGCAACAGTGGGTTGTGTGTGTGTGTCTGCGCAATAATTGCGCAACAGCGGGTTTGTGTGTGCGCGCGATCATGGCGCAACAGCATGTTTGTGTGTGCGCGCGATCATGGCGCAACAGTGGGTTTGTGTGTGTGTGTACGATCATGGCGCAAAAGCGGGTTTGTGTGTGTGTGTGTGTGCACGATCATGGCGCAAAAGCGGGTTTGTGTGTGTGTGTGTGCACGATCATGGCGCAAAAGCGGGTTTGTGTGTGTGTGTCTGCACGATCATGGCGCAAAAGCGGGTTTGTGTGTGTGTGTGTGCAATAATTGTGTAACAGCGGGTTTGTGTGTGCGCGCGATCATGGCGCAACAGCGGGTTTGTGTGTGTGTGTCTGCACGATCATGGCGCAAAAGCGGGTTTGTGTGTGTGTGTGTGTGTGTGTGCCATCATGGCACAGCAGCCGGTTTGTGTGTCTGTTCGTTCATGGCGCAGCTGTGTGTGTGTGTGTCTGTGCATTTTGCCGCAGCAGCGTGTGTGTGTAAACAAGCTTCCCCTACATGAAAACTCCATCACAGCACCAGAACTGGATGTGAAGTTCATCAGTGTCTGATGATCGCGAAGCTGCACAATCTGACCGTGAAAGCTTCTGTCAGCAAAGGTGTGTCGGGCAGAGAGATCAGTACAGTGGACTGGTGGACTAGTTGTGTGCACCACTGTTAATAAGCAAATATTAAAGCAGTCTGGAATTATTAGTAGCATTAGTTAAATTATTTTCTCAAAATTTCAATAAAAATTGTTTCTTTAAAAAGTGAATTTAGTATTTTTTTCTGAAGATTAGTCTTGAAAAGGAGGGGTCATCTTATAATCAGGGTCGTCCTATATTCGGGCAAATACGGTAATTCATTTTCTTCCAGTATTAATGAATGTTGATGTTGCATCAGTATTATTTCATGTTTCTACTTTTGCTAAAAGGTTAAATCATATTAATAATCCATTTAGTCTAAACTGGGATTCTTAGTGACAAGAACCACGTGACTTGGTAAGCTACCTCCTACTGGGCCACGCGTCAAAAAGATCCCCATGTCAGGCTTCCTGCCCGGAAGTCCCTAAGTTCTCGTTCAGCCAGCAACGAGACAAGAAGCGACCGTTTCCTCAGCTACACGGGACGCTCCGGTGCCGACTTCCCTGTGGGTTACAGCCCCACAAGTCGATGACATTTCCCCGGCTCTAAGCTAGACACCATCCGTCTGCTTCGTTTTCACCTGCCATGGGGAAGAACTTGCAAGCCTCTTTCCTCAGCCAGAGATGGGGCTGCTGAACCGACTCTCGGGCTTTTCCGTGCCTTGGGGCATCCTCACCAGCCACCTCGGGGATCCGAGGATCGTCTTGGGCACCCGACCCACAGACGACCCTCCTCTACCACGCCGAACTGACCCACGGAGCGGTCTCAGCAGGTAAACCCCGGTCTGGTAAACTGAGGCTCTTGTTAAGCAAACTCCGTTAACTTAATCTCCAACTCCCCTCATAACTAGCTCGGTAACTCCCTAGATATATTTTATATCACAGGCTCTCGTCATTAACTCTCAGCTTAGAAGAACTCCTTAAGATGCAACTGCCTACCTCATATCTGTCTGTTCGTTCAATCTGTTTACTCATTAAAATAAGTGTAGTCTAAGTCTGCCTCCGGTTCATATCTTCCAGGTATAACGTACGTAAGTCTTCACTTTGAATAAAGGGAATCTAAAGTATCCCTGCATAACAATTAGTTTAGTGAAGGTAGCTCAGCATCGCTCAGTGTAAAACCTACAAAACTGAACTAATGATCTTGCAGAAGTGTGTTCGTATTATAACAATAAAAACAGGTTATATTACACTACAGCTGTAAATGGTTTTGATAAATTGTGAACAGCATTTGCAAGGAAGTTTTTGCAACCATGCAACATTTGCTAAGGTTCTCTATTTAATCACAAACCACAGGGCCTCACTGTCATGTCATTGGAATTTTGATCATGTTTGAAAAATGTATGGAACAAACTTAATAGGACAGTCACAGAGTCATGGGTAAGAAACTCTTTTAATTTAGGTTTTAAAGTCAGAAAGCATGACAAATTTGAGACAACTTTGGGAATGCTTGGTGACCAAATTTGTGTAAATTGCAAATAAAGTGACACATAATCAGATCATGTTTTTGACTAAATTCCAACCAGAAAATTCAGACAATATTGCATGAATGTTGTAGTTATATCATTCTGTTATATGCCCAAGTGACCCAGCTAAAAATATAGCTTTAGGCTATAGATGTGTTCTGCTGGTCTACAGCAATCTCTGTCAAATGATAAATAATCAGATAGATTTCTAGGGAATCTAAAGGTGTCAACGTAAACCACTACTCTAAAACACCTGCCTGATTTAGAAATGTTTCATTTCAAAAGACTGAAGAAGGCTGCATGTGTATGAGATTAGTGAAGGAATTCATGTTTGTGAGATGTAAGTCAATTAAAAGATCATTAAAATAACTTCTCCAGCAGGAGCTATGACTTCACAATTGTAAACAGAGAAATTACCCCCAAAAAACACAAACATTAGCTGCTCCTTGGAGCTATCAGTTCATTTGTTCAAAATAAATATGCATCAGACAAAAAACTAAAATAGTCTTAAAGGGATGTCTATGAATAAACACAAGAGATTAAAAAAGGCTTTTCAAAGAGTGACTCACTTCTTCTTCAAATGAATAGCAGACACCTCAATTATAACCAAGCAACAACTTTGTACAGTGCCAGTGACTGGAAGGCCTGTCTGACCTTGAATCACATTTGTCTTTCCTCTATCCTCCCCCATCAACCGCTTCCCTTTGGCTACCTTCTATCACGCAGACCTCCCCAGTCCCATTCAGGCACACAGGAAGGGAAACGGGTCTGGTTAGATTTCCAGACGTCGCCTTTGTGCAGCACAGGTTCTGTTCAGGAAACACAGAACTGTTCTACACGCCTGCTGAACATTCTCATCTTAAACATAAGAAAATAGAATGTTAAGTTGTTTAACTAAATATAATGCACCTTCAAATTCACATTTCTCTACAAACGTCAGGTCATTAATGTCCCTGACCCATCCAGAACACATCTAGCTGTAAACGTCTAATCCTTAGAAGGACTTCAGGTTAATCAAAGTGTACCAACATCATGTGAAGACAACGTAGTTTACAATATCTGGGCAGTAACTCTGTGGGAAGCTCTGGATCCACATGCCAAACAGCTGTTCTTTCATTCCTGAAAAAAATTCCATTTCCGATCATGCCACTCCTTTACTAAGCTCTACTGGTACATTTGGGTAGGTTTAAAACTTACATAAACATTTTTTCATCAAGGATATAAAAATATGGTTGTTCAACCAAAAGCATTTATCAGTGCCTGGGAAGTGCACGGTTTAAAGACGTCAGTGAAAGCTCTCTTAAGAAGTCTGACCAGCTCTAACATTTGGGGGATTTAAGTTGCGTTGCTTCCCTCTCCTCTTTAGCCTCCACCCTGATGAACACTGAACATCATGACATAAACAAGTTGTTGAGATGAGCTCAACCTGCAGTTGCCTTCCATAACAACAGGGGTCAGTACAGTGAAAATAATACCACCAGAAGTCCACACACAGGAAGTACAATGTTTATATTTAAACAACTACAAGGTTTACACATTCAATTACTATTTTATTATTTCCTTGTGATAACACTGGTCAACACTAGAAGGCAACAAAAAAAAATATTGGGAGAACATCAGTGTGACCTGGCTTAAAGTGCCCATGTCATCTTTTTCCATGTTTTCTGACTTATCTATCATGTTGCAACGTTGAGTTCTCACCTTAAACCTGCCAGCAAGTGCAAAAAACGGCGTCCATCGGTCTCCTAGTACAGCCAGTGAGAAGCTCTTCCAGATTTCAGACCCAGGTTTCAAACAGTTTTTTTCACTCCAGCCCGCTATGAGGTCATAGTGATCCGGACTTGCTTATATGGTAAATTCTCCTCCCACATGCACGTTCACGACACCTGGAGCGAGGCAGTGCCGCCGCCATTGCCCATAGACCGTGTAGTGTTTAGTTTCAGTTTCGTTTCTCTTTCACGCGACGGCACTGCCCCCTGCTGCAGCAGAAGTGTCAGGCTGCCAAATAAGGAGAAACCCAGCAGAACCGGAAGGCGGCGCTTTCTTCTGATCTCTGAGTTGCTCGTTAGGAAATAATTACAGCGTATTTTGAGTTATAATGGTGCAACGCTAATCTAGAGGTATCAAAGATTACACCTGTTTAATATAAATTGATTTAAATATGGAGTCATGGGCACTTTAAGTAGCCACAACAAAAGGAAGACACACCATGTAAAAGTTAATATAAATAAGTAATTTAGCCTAAATTAAAATAGTTAAATTCAAGTTTTTATGATATGAAGTGTAGAAGTCAGTCAAATCCTGTGTGTGTCGTGTGAATGAGTGAAGGGCATGACTGTAGATAAATGTTATACAGTTCCACAAATATTTACTAAAAGTTTGACTGTTGTGGTTCTATTATTATATCATTGGATCTTTTCAAATTATTCAACAAGTCAACTGAATTTGTTATTAAAACTTTCACATCAAATAGTTCAAGATTAACAAACTAAAAATAACATATTATTTGAGTTGATTTATAATGCTGTTCTTCCCACTTTGAAATACAACAAGTAACCATGAGTGATGTCTCTCCACCCTGAAATTAATAATCTGGGTCATTCAGGTTCTCAAACTAACATTCTTTCATTAGTTTCAATTAAATAACACATTAAATTCTTGAAACATCTCTGAAAAACATTTCATACATAGAAACTGGTCTTCACTGTACAAACATATCCATTACACAAACTTACAACACTTCATACACACACACACACACACACACACACACACACACACACACACACACACACACACACACACACACACATATATACACAAGAGTTTAATTGCTGTAATTAACAAGCTTAATTTAGAGCATCGACTGTGACTGTTGATGTGGTGTGTGGGTGTCTTGGCAGGTAGCGTAATCATAGCGGATTAACCCAACACACACTTTTATATGCAATCATCCTCTCTCAGGCAAGTTTACTAAATGCACACATATGCTCGTGCTTATTGACGAGTTTATGCTGCACACGCGTGTATATGTCCACATGTGTGGATGTACACGTATGGCCCAATCAGCAGCCCACACAATCCTTCAAACAACAAAATGTCAGCTTTAACCTACTTCCACACGCAGTTCGGATCTATAGGCGTGACCTTTTGTGTGCGCCTGTGCATGAGATAGAATGTCTAGATACATCAAAGCATTGCTCTCACTGTGTGTGTGTGTTTAGATATTGTGCATTGTGCAAGAATAAACATGGCATAGCCTACGTATATATGGGTCAGACATCTATATGGATACATCAAAGTTCAGTACAATTCAGCTTCTGTGTGCAAACTAAAAATATGTGTGTGTCGGTGAATGCAAGTGTATGAGTTTACAGAGTAAAGAGGGAATAGTAGTATCTCCTCCTGTACTACTGCTGTATTCTGTGTGTATTGTGTGTCTGCTTTGTGGATAATTGTGAAGCTTCTTAAGCAGATGGACTGTTGCAAGGAAGAGGATCAGAGATCTGAAGGGACTAAAAACTGGAAAATGCTGAGCACACACATACACTCACACACACTCACACTCAAAACACATGGATGATGAAATCAGAGGTATAACTTAATCTAGACCCATCACTCCTTTCAGTCTTATAATCTATTAAACTCAGTTTGAGGTAAACTGAAAAACAATCAGGTTTGAAAAGAGTCATTCAAATCTTTATCACCTGAGTGAAAAAAAATGAAAACACTTTTTTCACAAACTAACTGAATGCTTGGAAAGTCTTTCAGTGTGTCAAAGACATTCAAAAATATGTGAAGGCTGAAATGAATAATGAATACCAAAGTAAATGTTTCTTAGATAACAAAGGGAACTATAATAAATTAGGAATAATTGATAAATTTGGTATTTTTACTGTAAAGATTTGTATTTTCATGGTGCAGAAATAAAGAAGAAGAAAAAAGGCATTTTAGAAGAACATTTGCAGTGGATGAATAAATGTGATAATTAACTGATTCTGTAAGTCTTAGTCCTTATATAATAAAATTATTATCTACTCTTGGTCTTCTATTGTTAGAATATTATTGGTAGAATGGTCCCAGTCACAGTACAGTGAGCTTACTGTGAGTCTTGTTTGGCCTTACAGATTTAAACTTAAGTGCAATCAAATTAATAAAGACTATATTGAAGCCATTACTTAAAATGTACATAAAAATGAAGAATATCAAAGAAGTGGGAGGATAAAGGAGAAGCATGTCATAGCAACATGAGGGGGAGGTTGTTAATTCAGGACAGCTCTTTGTGAGTTTCTCCAATGCCTTAAGGCACAAATATTAGGTCCAAGTTATGAATATGTGATGCAGTGATGGTTTGGCTGTGTTTGAACATTTATGCACTTAATTGGCTGAGAATAGAGTAGAGTTGAACAAACAATGGGCAGTTTTGACAGGGGTTCTGTGGGAATTAGTCAAATTTATTCAGCGTTTGTGATGTGGGGCATTCGTAATTGTAAAGATGTCAGTTAGCTTCTTCTTGTATGGGTGGAGATTTACTTAAAAACACCAAGTGCAGTCAAGTGCTGCATTATACAATACTATGACTCAAGTAATTACCATCAGGGTATCACTTAAAACTTTGTTAAAAATCCTTATGGTCCCCTTCACACTAGATGATGGTTCTGCTGTTATGTAAAACATCACTAAAATCATGGACAGTCTTTGCAGGGTCTTAAAGGCACAATGTGGAGAGCAATTTTTGAGTCCAATGTACCATGGCCCCTCCCAAAACATCCATTCCTTCCAACAAGATTCATTTCCATCACGACCCGTCCTCGTCCCTCTCACTCTCTGTAAACAGTCAGACTACTGAAAACGTCCACTCATAATACCTCGACTTCATCATTGATCATAAACTCACATTCCAACTTAACACTGAACACATTTTTGCAAAATGTCAACAGTGCCTCTATTTCCTCATAAACTCTGCAAACTTCAGGTTCACCAATCTATTCTGGATGTTTTTTGTAGATGTTTCACTGAATCCATTCTCACATTCAACATCACTGCCTGGTTTGGTTCACTCACTCTGGCTCACCACAACATGCTTTAAAAGATCACCAAATTAAGCAGTTAAATTAGAGGTTGGGATCAGCAGTCACTCACCATCATTTATAACACTAGAGCCCTTTGGAAAGGCTCCCAGGTCTCCACAGACTCCTCAAATGCTCTTCACTCTTACTATACCATGTTACCATCAGGTCGCCGGTTCAGGGTCCTCTCACTAAAAACAAAAATGGCTTCCTCCTTTCCTCTACTCGCATGTTAAATGCTAAGCCACGGTCCAAGTGACTGGATTTGACTAAATTGAGAGTATTTTATGAGTCATTTTACTTGATTGTATGTGGGTGTGTTTTCTTGTTATTATATTGGGCTTGTGCAGGAACTTTTTTCTGCATATAAAGTTCTTATAAAGTGAATTTTGATTTTTTTGATAAGATTTTTGATATCAGAGGTCATTACCCAGCATGATGGGAGCCTTACAGGCAATGAAATCTGAAAATAAGATAATTTGTCAGGCTTTACTTGAACTGTACTATATAGGGTATTTTTCTAGTGTACATGAATAAAAGTAAAACAAAAACAGAAAAAAGTTTGTACTAGTTGTACAAAAATGCTAAAGTAGCCAAGGGTATTAGAGGTTTATAATGGTTCCTGAGCTACACAGTTAACACTGGTCTTTCCCAGATGCTGTGATCCAGCTCTAAATGCCAAGGGTAAGCAGGATATAATGGAGTTAATGTGTGGGCCTAGCAATAGATGGGTCTGCCTTTCATCCTGTCAATGTTGAAACAGACACCAGTCTCTATAAAACTAAGATGATAAAGTGGTTGCATTGGATTGCAATATGGTAGGTGATAAAAACAGCAACTATATGCTTTAATAAAACTTTAATGTGTAAGCAAGAACCAAAATGTGGTTGCATAAAACAGAAGCTAGTGTAATAGTTTTACTTGTTTGTCCATATGTAAAAACAGATCTCAACAAATAAAAACAAATGTGCAAAAAACAGTTTCTTTTCAATTAGCAGCGTTTAAGGAATCCTTGTGAACATGAAATGTCTCAATGTTATTCAGGGTTGTATCAATAGAAAACACATTAGACGTCAGCCTATGAAAGCCTGAATAGATTATCAGCACTTTGTTATAAATCATATGCTATATGAAACAAGGACGAACTGAGCTCTGCTAACAACTGACCCAATGTCAGTCTATAGGATAATGAACTTGTATCGAACGACATTAAAAGCCCATGACTTGAAGCTGAGAGGAAGACAGAAGGTTGATGGGATGACGGGATTACAGAGAGAGTGAGTGAGGAGGGAGTCAAAGGAAGATACAAGGGCAGATCTCATTTCTGTATGGTTCAGAGACCCCAGAAACCACACAGCGCTTCGGGCACCACACACACACACACACACTTATGTTTCAACACTGAGATTATATATGGAAATGAGTTCCTATTAAAAAGTCATTGAAGTGGTAATGGTTCATATCAGCTGTCAAGAAGTCAAAGCAGTGGGCACACACACACACACACATTTTCAATCACAACTAGTTGCCTGTAGATGAACAGAACACACACACAACCATACACATATTTCACAACAGCGGTGTTATTAATCAGACATAATAAGGTTTAACTCCTTTCAATTCAAGGCTGTTGACCTAATTTCTTTGAGCGTTGTTTGTGAGAGTGTGTATGAACATGTGGGTCTGTGCAGGCATTAATTTGATAAATAATAATACGTCTGGTCAGTATTTATGCTAATATATTCATGAGCCACTAGCAGGCCTCATGTTTGTGATTGTTAATTCGTTTAGCCAGTGTGTGTGTGTGTGTGTGTGTGTGTGTGTGTGTGTGTGTGTGTGTGTGAGTGTGTGTGTGCTCATATAGAATTAGTTACTATAACTAAGCCAGGGTGAACTCTGCACTCTGCTTGTATTAATTAAGTTAATGTTAGTTTACTTAACAACATGCATGCATAATAAAGTAGTTTATTATAGAACATTACCTTATTATGTAAATATTAGTATTTTTATGTAAACATATGAGACGTGTTGTGTATTAGGGCTCTAGAATATTGACTGTAGTTTGTTTAGGGAATGAATAAGTTGAGAAACAGACAGGCCTGATGCAGGAACGCTGATCCAATCTGCTACAAGGGACACACTACAGTCCTCATGTTAAACCTTTATTAACCCACTCAATCATTTTCTGTAACAACCTAATCTGGTTCAGGGGCTGCAGCCTATAGCAGTCAGTAGAGAGGCACACTGAACAGGTTACCAGTCCTTCACACCTAGAATCACCTGTTAACCTAGTGCACGTGTTTATGGACTGTGAGAGGGAACCACAGAGGAGTATAGGGGAACCGGGATTCGCCTTCTCCACAGCAAAACGCCATGAAACTGGCTGCACATTTTAAAGGTTTAAACATGACCTCCACAGTCATTGATCCAGCAGTTATCTGCCCATCTCCTTGGTTCTGAGGATCCATATCACGCTCCATGTTAAAGCACATAACATGACATTCTGACATGCTGTTATTTTCTGCCTGTTCTGATATTTTGCCTGTTTTACCTTTTTCCACTGCTGTCATTGTTATCGTCTAGCTCTAGCTTTTCCTTATTAGCCTTAAGAAACATTTTATTGTTTTTAATTAAGGTCTATGTATTCTTACTGAATATTGCTTCTAAAAATCTCAAAAATACACTCTTCTTCACAAAGAAGTGCTCCCATGACACATTATCTAAAAAACAGAGGGGATAAGTGTCCCCCTGCTCTATGATTAGACAGAAACCTCACTGGACATAGATTAGTGAAGCTGAAAGCTACAGCAGAGACAGAGACAGGCATGTCAGGACATGTCTGGACATGAAACCAACTGTGGAAGTTTCTTTATTCTATACAAGTCTCACCTCTCTTTGCTGCTGATGGAATTTTCTTAGTTTTAATCCAGTTTATTATGTTTTTAATCCTCTGTGATTATTTAGAATGGAGTTAAAATAATAATTAAGAATATTAAATAATTAAAATCAGCTTTTACTCTCAATTGTTAATTAATACACTTTCACTATACATGCTATTGAAATCTCTTTCTCCTAAAACTTCACTTTAAGCATTTGTTCGTTTTTATCATCTGTGAAGGCACAATATAAAAAAGTTATAGAAATACATATACAGGTATGTAAAAATATATTTTTTTGCAGTTTTTATTCATTTAGGGCAGGGGTGGGGGCCACTGGGCCATATATATGGCCTGCGGGTCCCTTTTATCAGGCCCCAACAAAACCGGTACTGGGTCCAGATCCATCCGTTGTGTTATTGTAAATATACTGAATGCAATAAAGTTTCTTCAAACATTAGGTCACAAAAATGCAACAGATATAACAGAACTATGGATGCAAAACAAGCGCTTGTTTTTGCGCTAATATTGTTGGATTCTGACTCTAAAAAGAGGGAGAAGAGGATGAATGGAACACAAACTTCTGTACGTGTGCCTCTTTGTGCTCTCCGCTTTGTTTTGAACCGTTTGGGCTCATTGCTTTTGCATCACCCTCTAGGTGTGCTCCCATTGGTTCGTAGTAAATCCCAGTCGTAGCTTTTCTGGCTGTGTTTGATATCAGTCATCTTTGGACTGCAGAACCTTGCGTCAGTGACACGGTCACACCACACAACCACAGACCATTGACATACGCCCACAACCAGAGACTTTACCTACAATGTTCTCACAATAAAAGGCCTGAACCTGGCTTCAGGGTCAGATTGAAACTGATGTCCCAGCAAAGATTCCTTTCATTTCATAGTGCAATAATGTTCAGTCAAACTGTGGAACTGGACGTTACAAGTTCTGGACAATACAGTGTAAACGTTAAAGACAATAATGTTCAAAGTGTTCAGAATAAAGACCAAGGTCTAATAGCTGACACTGTGGTCACTAAGCAGGAGCAAACAATTGAGAAAACACAAAATCAGAATGAGGAGAAATCATTGACAACTTCAGAAAAGGTGAATGCTTAAAGAAAAACAGAAAATCCTGAGAAAACTTCAACAGATTGGCCATGCATCTGTAGACGCTTTTCAGTACAATGAAACTGTTGCAGTAGATTTACATGAACTTCAGCCAAGTGTGTAGTATCTCCATATCACTGATCAGTTTACAAGATTTAGTGCATGGAGCATCCTGACAACAAATAAATCCTCTGAAATAGTGAAACACTTCATACATGTCTGGATAGGTGTGCATGGTTTACCTCAAAAGCTCTTTAGTGACAATGAAGGAGATTTCAATAATGATGAGGTGAGGGACATGGCAGAAAACTTTAATAGAAAAATAACAGCTGCATATAGCTCGTGGAGCAATGGGCTTTAGGAACGACACAACCAATCACTTCCTGAAATCATAATGAAAGTGGAAGCAACAGTTGTGACTGGAACAGTGCACTGGACTGGGCTCGTATGGCAAAAAATACCATGCAAAATGTTCACGGATACAGTTTGTGCCAGTTGGTGTTTGGACAGAGTCCCAACCTGCGCTCTGTGCTAAATGACAAGACACCAATGCCAGAGGGCACCACAAAAAGTGAATGGGTGGCAAAACACATTTCTGCTTTGCACACATGAAGAAAAGCCTTTATAGAAGCAGAAAGAACACAGAGAGCACTGCTGAGACAATTATGTCACAATGATGAGATATATATATACTGTACACAACAGGGTGTTAAAACAGTCAGGTTGACATTTTTACTACAAAAGTTTTGTTAAATGTTGACATTCTTGTGGACTAAATCAAATTTTATTTAGAAGCAGAACGTTTCCTCCTCAGAGCAGCTAAAGTACCGACCCTACACCTGGTTGATTCAGCAGACATCACCAGCTTAACACTCACTTATTTCATTTGCATATTGTGCATAAACGTGCCATCTGATAACACTGTAAACTAATCATACACAATAAACAAACAAGCAAACACATTTTTTACACTAGCAAAAGTTTGCAATTTGAAATAAAAAAATGTGATGTTTAAAATCAAATTACTTCTGTTTTTTATCATCTCTGTCATGAAGGTTATGCTGGTGTTTTATAGAAAAATTACAAAAATAAAATGAAAAGAGGAGCCTTAAATTAAATGTGAATAAACTTTAATGAAAATCCAAATCTGGGCATAATTTTTATTTCAATAACAAAGAAATGCAACCTCTAACTGCTTGAGTTCAAAGTGTTAAATAATGACATTAAGGGTTATAGTACTGATTTACAGGCAGCACATTTTAGCGTTTTTACATATAAAACACATAGAATAGCTGGACAATGAATTATGTTTAGGTTTATTGATTTATTAGACACTTTTATTCAAAGCGACTCCATACACCTACAGTATCAGGCATGTTGTGGGGTCATGTGGTCTCTATGATGATCATGAGTACAGTCAAGACTTTATGCTGATGAAATAAAATCATCATTTCTGTCTATTTTATGAACACAAATGTCTGCTTTGACTAAAGGAAATGTTACAGAGAAATGAAAAACATTTTAAAAAGCATTTAGGTTACGAGAATCACAGGGAACACTTACTAGAAGACATTTACAATAGTTTCATGCATTTGCAGAACATTTCTCTGTGGTGTGTGTGTGTGTGTGTGTGTGTGCGTGCGTGCGTGCATCAGCTGTCTCCCCTGTAGCCTTTTCATGTCACCCAACACTAGGGGCCCGTAGCTGTGGCCATGGGTGGTCCAATATGTGAGAACTGCTTCCTGCAGGGGGTGTGAAGAGACCCCCTGATGGTATCAAAATATATACCACAGAGGGACAAAAGACACACACAAGTGAACGCACAAATACTACACAAAGCTGCAAATCATACTGATAGAATGTGAGGGTTTTTTTTAGCTTTAAGAGCAAAAAAATCTTTATTTTTAAAGCCTTTTGTTTTAAGTTTCAAGTGAAAAAGATTGTTTTTTTTATAAATCAAAATATTCTGTGCATGTTTGCTGTCAGCTCAGATACGTTTGCACCAAATAACAAAAGGATGGCTCATCCCAGTTAGTTTTATTATGGATCCTTCCCTCTTTCATGCTGGTTGAGGAGTCCCACAGACCAGGCTACTGCACCAACCTCACACACTTTGATGAACTGAATCTTCACATCCAGTTTCAATTTAAATGAATTTAAACATTCACTGGACCAAAGTGAAATATGGCAAAAGTAAAAAGGCTGATTTGAGTCCAGATAAAAACTGAAATATGGTTTGGTTTGTTGTGGTTTGAAAACATTTTATGGATGGTTTAAATGGTTTGGGGTCCGAAAAATAATGAGAGTTTTGATAAACTGACTGACCCAGGTTAGTGAGCAGATTACCAGTGACGACATCCAATGATTTCTAAAATAATTAACATCAGTTCATTCATTTATGTTACCTTCAGAGTGACTCAGATCACATACTGTAGATACAAAGGAATAAAATAGACAGTGCTGTGAAACAGTATTTTGATGACTCATCACATTTAAATGTTTCTGATCAGCAAACGAGTGGTGCGCAGGTTGACTTTTAACGGGTTGGGTCAAATTTGTTTTACTTTAGTGTGGGGTGGTTTGGGGCGGGTTCATCAAATCAGGGGTCGCGTAAAAAAAAATTCCATCATCGATGGGGTATTTTTTGTTACTTTGTCAGTCATTTTGACAGATTACAATCACACGCCTGTGTATGAGTACACACGATAGGACCACGCTGTTACGTAGAGTGAAAATGCACAGCGAGCCACTGCAGCTGTGTGTAAAGACAGCCCAGGCTGTGAGACGCCGTTTCTCGCTCCATGACCGCTGTAGATAGACACCTGGGGCCTCATTTGTAAAACTTGTTCAAAAGACGCAAAAAAACAAGTCTGAAAGTTACGTAAGTCACTTTCTCCGCAAAGTTTGGGATTTATTAAAAGAAATGTGACAGAAAAATGTGGTAACTTTATGCAAACTTTGAAGCCTGAATAAAAACATTTTGCAGACGGTCAGACTAAATAAAAAGGCATTCAGTCGTTCTAACGTGTTTTTCAATGAGGCGGAGTGATTTGGCGCGGGTCAGAAGTTTTCAAATGTGCAGGACCTGCAGGTAAAAAAAAACCCTAAGTCGCGCATCACTACAGCAACATGAACAACCTGTTTAAGGTCAACGGTTTCCTTCAGGATTCAGCAGAATTCAGGGATCCATCAATTACAGCAAGTCATCCAGACCATCACACTACCACCACCATGTCTGATTATTGGGATGATGTTTATCTGAAACAGAGTTTTACTCCAGATAAACGAGACACACTCCTTCCAGAAAGTTACACTTTTGTCTCATCAGTTGACAGAATATTTTCCCAAGAGTCTTTGAGAGTAGCAAGATGTTTTTTTGCAAATGTGAAGCAGGCCTTTGCATTGTTATTGATCAGGAGAGGTCGACACACTTCTTATAACAAACGGGACATCTTAGTATTTAAACTGCCTGTTAGCAAGTCAGAGTTTAATCATGTTTAAAGAACTCACGTTGAAGCTTTTAATGTCATAATGTCTCAAAAGCAGGTTGAACTTGGTATTTATCAGTAACAACGTGAGCTAAGAAGATCGAAAATCAAACAAACCAAAATTTTAGTTTATTCATTAAACACACAAGTATGACTTTGATTAATACATTCAGGTATTAAGTGTTGCATCCACAACAAACTGATCTCAGAAAGTCTTCAAATGTGTCAAACTGAAAATCCCTCAACAGAAACAGGCTACAACCAAATCTCTAAATGCAAAAAGTCTGAAAGCGTTCAAATAAGGCACGGTGAAGATTAAACCACTTAATTCAACCCTCTTCATCCTCTCAAGATCCCAGTCTGGGTTTCAAAGCACAGAAGACAAACCTCAGGATCTGAGACACTTGTTGTTTTTTCTTCTTCTTTGCTGCTTTTTTCTTTTGCTCTGGTGTGCGTTTAGTGTGTCAGGATCCATTCTAGATTTACAGCATAGAAATTACTTCCATAGGGTTCACTGACTGCAACTCGCTTCACTTAAATCAGGATAAAGTGACTTAAATTTGTCAGATTTTTTAAAGGCAACACTTCAGACTACAAAGGAAAGGAAAACAGGATGAAAAAAACAAGTCAAAAACTGCAATAAAAATGTGACGTATAGAGGGGGAAATGCTGATTAAAAGCAGGGTTGATGATAAAAAGAAATACCAAAAAAGTATAGTCTGTAGCATTCTTCTACAAATCATTACAAATATTTAAAAAGAAGCCGTAATAATTTATGTTTCTATGATCTGAGACTTATATGGACGATCAGATCAGTAAACACAACAGCAGCATGTTGACCAGCTAAGGAGGAAACAGGAACTCGTTTAGAGAGAAAGACACACATTTAAGGAGGAAGAACTCAAATGTGAGTCAGGACACCAACAGCAGTGTGTGTGTGTGTGTGTGTGTGTGTGTGTGTGTGTGTGTGTGTGTGTGTGTGTGTGTGTGTGTGTGTGTGTGTGTGTGTGTGTGTGTGTGTGTGTGTGTGTGTGTGTGTGTGTGTGTGTGTGTGTGTGTGTGTGTGTGTGTGTGGGTGTGGTGTGTGTGTGGGTGTGTGTGTGTGTGTGTGTGTGTGTGTGTGTGTGTGTGTGTGTGTGTGTGAAGCCAAAAAGACAATAACAAGGCCAAGGAGTAGAGCACATGTCCTGAGCCTGAATTTAGGTCTCCTACTGCCACCTATTGACTGAACAAGGAACTGTTGTCCCCTCCCCCACAGCCTTGGGTAGCAGAAAACACACACACACACACACACACACACACACACACACACACACACACACACACACACACACACACACACACACACACACCACACACACACACACACACACACCCACACACACACACACACACACACACACACACACACACACACACACACACACACACACACACACACACACACACACACACACACACACACACACACACACACACACACACACACACAGCCTGTAGGTGAAAGAAAAAGGGAAGAAAACAGAGCATGAGTATGAAAAATTTCATGGAGAAAATGAATAAGTAAAAATAATAATGAGGTCTTACTGAAAAAAATGAAACTTATAAAGTATTTGATTTTAATTATCCCTAAAACAGCTTACTAAAATCTTCATTTGGTTTAAGAGGACTGTTTTTGCTCATTTGTCGATATTTAAATCACTGACCTCTAACACGTTTTCCTCTTTAGAAAGCAATTACTGACTGAAAAAGTGAGAATTTTGCATATAAAACATTTAATGGGTAGGTTTGATGATGTTTGAGGTGCAACTTGTTTCACTGCTGCTGTAATTTTCTAATGTTTTAGTCAATGCAATGTGTAACACAACAGCGGGCCTGTAAAGTAAAGGTGACTGTCAAAGGTTTGAAACTATTCTGATGTGGTAAAGTGGAACAGAGAGAGGAGGGGTGTAGACAAGTTCACAGAGGACAGAGCAGATGGTGTCTGCTGGACTTACACAATTACACACACATACACACAAAGTGCACACACAGACACACAACGCACTGGTGACATAATAGCAGCATGCCAGGTGTGTGGTTGGTGGCCTGCAGTCTGGCATTGACTGGGAGCTGTGCTGTGTGTGTCAGTGGATACGTGCTCTCTTTGTGTGAAAGGGGCCCCCTATTCACTGCTCTCTGCTGCCAGCTTGGCACTAAATCACAGGGGAAGACGGCACGCACACACACGCACACACACACACACACACCCTCTGCTATTTTTTTTTTTTTGTCCAGCCTGGGGAGAGAATTAAAAGAGGTCAAACCGGAATACAGAGGCAAAGACACCGAACGAAGGACAGCAGCAGAGGAGCTGAAGTTTAGGAGTCAAACACAGAAAACAAGAAGTGAGAGGAGAAACAACAGTCCACTGTCTTCTGTAGAGGCTTTCAGCTCGTCAGAGTAAGGATAAACAGGCAGACGCACACTAACACACAAAGCGCCTCATGTCCGTGCATAATGAGTGGTGTAGAGGTGAGGCTGCAGCTGGGTTACACTAACCTCGCCTGGAGAAACAGCCTCAGGAAACAATCTGTATGTGTGTGTGTGTGTGTGTGTGTGTGTGTGTGTGTGTGTGTGTGTGTGTGTGTGTGTGTGTGTGTGTGTGTGTGTGTGTGTGTGTGTGTGTGTGCATACACAGATAACATCTGAAGAAGCAGTTATCACACAGTCTAATATTACTAATATCAATATGACTTAAATTTAATTAGTCACCACTTTTGGCATTTTTATAACTACATCCATTATTTTAAGCACAGATAATGTCAGTGTTATTATGGTCCTTCCATCCTGCAGCATCTGTGTTACTGTTAACATCAACAAACAAAAGTCATAAAAATGCATCCTGTGATAGAATTCATCAAAGCTGACTTTCTGAGGCTGAGGCTCTGAGACATTAGAGGATCTCTATAGAAGACCCCAAGGATTTGAGCTGGGTTTGTTTGATTTATCTTTAAAAAAAAAAACTCTTAGTTCCATCAGAATTAAACAAATAGTGAAAACACAACTCTAAAGAAAAGCTGCATGTAGATTTATACAGTTTTTTTTCCTAATAAGTTAATTTGTCTCAGCCTATAACCGCAGGTCTTCCTTCTTACACCAGTAGAAAATATAACTCAAAGATGTGTTTTCTACTTGTGCTCTCAACAAGAAAAGAATAATTTACTAAATTTTCATTTCTTTATTGTTCATATATTCCAGATTATGTTTTATTCCATAAAGTTTACAGCCACTCTGATCTTTACCTCTGTTATGGGATGTACAGAATACCAGGATGTTTGTAGCAGCTGCTTGCAGGATTCTTTTGTTATTGTGATGAGAAGCTGAACACTCAAACAACATAATAACCTGATAATAACTCAATAATAACCTGAAAATCTGTGTTTAGTCAGTCCAAGAGCAACAACTTGTCCTGAATTTTGTATCATAAGAATACAAGAATATCTGTGAACATCTTTATAACGTTGCTGACAATAAAGCTGATGACAAAGTTTTATTTTATTATTAACTTTTAAAGTTTGATAAATACAATCACTTTTCCAAAGCAGCTCTCTGATTAACAAGCAGCAGAATTTGATGGTACTAAACGTCAAGCCAAACGTCCAATAATCATTTAGTGTTTTTACCTTTACACATGCAAAATGTTATTTATAAACTTTGTGCCATCAAAGCCTCACACCCTCCTTAAGCTTTCTAGCACCCCCTAATGGGGGGATGGGGTCCCCAGGTTGAGAACCACTGGCCTTTTTCACAGTGTCTCACTTTCTGGTTTATTTACTAATAAAATGGTCACAATTTGTAAGACCTTTAATCTGGATGTTTTAATGTTTGATGATTTAAACATGTGAGGATATTAACATGTGACATCTGTCTTTTATATTCTGTCAGCTCATCATGACGTCCAGCTTGTTACTGCTGCTTTCTGTTTTGGAGCTGCACTGGTGACATGCTGTATGTTTGAACTCTGGGGTGTGTGTGTGTGTGTGTGTGTGTGTGCGTGCGTGCGTGCGTGCGTGTTCCTGTTTGAACAGTTAAAGCTGCATTCAGAAACCTCCGTTCTGTGTGGAAAACATCAGCGAGTTATTGGCCTGGAAGCGATTCAGAAAATCCATTTTAGCCTCTCCATGTGAGCCTCTTCCAGAAGATAATGAATCTGAGTCTACACACAGAAAATGTGCTACTGTTTGCATACTCTGCACTTTTCGACTTCTTTGCCACCTTAGTGACTAAACTCGAATCAATGATCATTGATATTTACATTTCCTATGTTCATCTCTTTAGCTCGAGTTCTGTTTTTAATCTCGTTAATGAAAACGTATTGTTCACATCAAACACAGACATGGATCTATACGTATTCTCAACCCTCTCTTTTTTCTATTTTTACCCAGTGAATCTGTCAAATGTGCTTTTTGTTTTCTGCATGACCAAACTCTGTAATCTACCTCTTTCCTACCCGGGGTGATGACCATTGGTCATCAAAAGGTTCAGTGACCTTTCCTGTGACCCTGATTTGAGGTGTAATTCAAAGACACTAAACTAAAGCGTAAAACCTGGCAGAGCTGAATGATCCAGTCAGCCATAGAGGATCATTTCTGGCTAACTTTGGCAGCCTCGTCTGGCCAAGTGCTGCGTAGATGCAGCAGCAGAGGTAAACAGGAGCTGACACCTGTCAAAGATGCTGGAGCTAGCCAGCCAGCGAGCTAGCCTCTCTATCTGTCCATCTATCGGTGACGATCTGTCATATGTCATCCAGCTGCAGCCCAGAAACTAAGCGGTGTCATTTCTGCTAATATCTGTGTTTAACACTGATGCCAGCAGTCGTGTGGAAATGAGAGAAAAAAGCAGATGATGTCTGTTAACATTACGGGTTCTTTCTGCCTCTGGTGCATCGAGACATCATCAAAAAGGACTTGTGATTTGAAAAATGACAGGATTACTTTAAGAATTTGATTGTATTGTCAATTTTCATGTGCAAAAATGAAACATGTGCCAGGCATTACACTGCTCTTTCTGTGATAATTAATATATACGTTGTGGTGATGAGATTTCAGCAGTATGTTATGATTTTTCTACTTTTAGATTGAGTGTAAATCGAAGCTGTGTGATTGTTAAGAAGCGTGTTATACTCTAATGTAGAGTGTCATGTGGGAATGATGGTAGTGTGTCTGTATCTCAGTAACGTCACATCCTGTTTTAGACAGGACCATTTCAAAAAACACTACTGACAGTTTAAAATGACACGGACTCAGCTACAGAGGGGATTTGAAGATGACTATTAAAAGAAAAAAGTAATCTTATTACACCTGTACCTCCCTCTGACTGGACCGTTTACCCTCATCACTTCTCAGAGGCAGCCAAACATTCTAACAGCGGAAAACTGTCCGAATATGTTGTTATTCTGCCTTCAATATGAAAATAAAAGAAAGCTGTTGGTGAGAAATTTTTAAGAAAAGGCTCAAAGATGACATTAACAACTGAGATCAGTATGACTTCCTGTAATGAGTATGTTTGTGTATCTTTAAAATTGTGATCTTTGCAGTCTAATGGTTACAATAACATGGTCTTTTAGACAGCTGCGGTCATACTACAGTATTTCATCTTTATCAATAAACATTGTTATTTGCCCTCAGATGACCTATAGCAATCCTTACCCTTTGCTAGGACTATGGTGCTTGTCCTTGGTGTGAACTGAGGTTGAGGTTGATTACCTACCAAGACCTCTCAGAGGACAAACCTCTCAGTTATTACAACATAACTGTTAAACACAAACAGTCGTTATAAAACACAAGCTGTCTTGCAGACAGGTTAAACTGATAAGTGTATTTATAGAAATACAAAGTGAGCATGTACCCTCTCATGTAAATTAGGGTTGTGCATCTCCAGTTTTTTCTGTCTGATACAATAAAACCCAAAGTGATGCAGCCTTTGATCACAACAAGGTGTGAATCCATGAGTTTAAATCCTGCTGTAAAGCTAAGTGTAAAACCCTCATTGAATATTAAAATGTGCAGACTGGTATTGAGTTCCAATCAGTGCCGATCAGAATTTCAGCTAATTAATACCAATGACCATTTACACAAGTTCATTAATGCTGCACTGGGATGCACTGGGTGATGATTAAACAGTTTCCAATCAATGGGATCATCAGGGTATAAAGGGATTCATACACTAAGGTTTTTGGTCACTATGGCTGATATTAGGGGTGTACAAAAATATTGATGAACTGAAATATTGTGATATTTCCTGTCACAACACTGAATCAATATTTAAAAGCATCATATCAATATTTTAATTAGCAATTTACTCGCAAGCATTAATAGTGAGTAATTGTTGTGTTGCATTTAAGACTCCAACCACTAGTTGGCAGCAGTAATTACCTTCTTTGCTCTAATGAAATGAAGAGATCCCACGATAGCTCCAGTTTGGCGATTTAATTTGTGTTTAATTTCTTCTGTAGGGAAATGTTCTGGTTCAGGGAGCTGATGCCAATCATTGATATATCATCTTGCTTATAGAATCACAAAACACTGCAATATATCGTATCATTGCCCCTGTATTGCGATAAAACATCGCCAGGTTCCTAAAAAAATACACACCTCGAGTTGATACCAAAGAATCGGATACAGAATTACGGGGATGAAAGTAGTAATCCTGAAGATGGGACTTAAAAAGAATAAGAACATTTTAGGGTCAGTGAATCAGAAGGGTGATGATATTTGTGTTTAGAAAACATGAGAA
The DNA here is from genome assembly GCA_006937965.1 of Callopanchax toddi. NCBI lineage: Eukaryota > Metazoa > Chordata > Actinopteri > Cyprinodontiformes > Nothobranchiidae > Callopanchax > Callopanchax toddi. The sequence goes on from SSNR01000156.1 coordinate 542,076, forward strand.
AACAAACAGAGCATTGCTACCTACAGCCCGATGGAAAACAGCCACATCCAGAAGTGCGTTATCAAATACATGAATTCATATTTAAAATGTTCTTTTCTGGGACACATAAGCACCTTAAGATCCAAACGTTCATCCTGACACACAGACCAGCCCATATTCTTCTTCTCACCATGTGTCACAAAAAAACTCGCGTATAAACTTCTACACTCCTCACCCAAACAGTCACACGCCTACAACCTTGTCATCTACTATGACATTCACAGCCTCCATTACCTGCATGCATTAACAAACCCCCTCTGATGTTAAAAATAATACATTCATACATTTGAATAATTCAGATTACTTTAAAAGCTGTGCTCTCACACTTTCCTTCCATATTTTTTCCACATGGAATGAGAGCTATTTACCTGAAATCACATTTGAATAAATCCTATAAATCCTTTCAAAGTTCCCTGAGATAAACCAATCAACAGGCCCTAAAAGTGGCAGAGTGGCCAATCAAAATTAGCAATTCATTCTTTCAGCTTATTTTTATTCAAAATACATCAAACAGTAAATCAAATTCCAGAGACTATTTGTAAGAGTCAATTTGTCTGAGATAAGAAAGAGGTGGCTAATAGAGTGAGACAGAGAGAAAAGGGCATCGCTGCACTGCCGTAATGTAATTTAAAACCCAACAAAAATATTTCATGGAGAAAAGAGTGTGTGTTTCATTGCTAATGGTGAGAGATGATTCCATTTGTTTCACAAAAATATTAAATGTGGCAGAGAAAATATACGTTAGATGGCCAGAGGGGGTAGAAATCAAATAATTCCCAAATGAGAAATTATTTATCATAAAACCTTATCATATTCATCAGTGTGTGCATGAGTGAAAAAAAAAAAAACATTATCAACAAGAATCAGGGAACTACAGCAGCAGCCTGTCTGTCCGCAAGAACAAAATACCTAAACGGTTGTTTAACTTTGAACAGAAACCTCTGGAACGTGATCGTATTTCAAATAAACAACTAGGAACCTTCATTTCTTTATCAGGCTGTTGACACATTCAACAGCCAGTCCTCTCCTCTTCTACTTCCTCTTCTGTTTTAAAAACAACAGCTAAGTTTACTGCAGGTTTTCTGCTTTGTAACAGATCTTCATTTCTGCATCCTTCTCACACACACACACAGACAGTGTTGACATCATGTCTGTTAAAACAGCAAAAACACCTGTCAAACCTAAACAAGCCAACCTAGAACGAGACAGAAAAAGGTATAAATCTTGTTTTGTGTAGGATCATTATTGTTTTTGACTTTGAAGTCTAACTTAAGCCTCCTCCACACTGAAATACTGTATTTCCAAAAAATATCCTGAAAAGAATGGCGTTTCTAAAAATGTCTTCATCCACATGACAACATGAAAAACGACCCAAAACGATGTAGTAAGTATGCTGTGATTAGTGCTGTGACGCTGCCACAAAAACATAAAACAACGCATGGAGCATGCAATAAATCTTGCACTCAGGTTATGAACATTATGCACAACATTAATAGGAGGACAAACACTTTAAATACAAGAGTAACATTGTCTAACTCTTTACTTTGGAACCAGCTGACTAGAATTACTGTTTCATGGCTCCAAATTTGTTGTTTCTGTGTAAATGCAAGGTCTGAACATTAATGTATTCACAAAAACATCAATTCTGTGTAGACAGCACCTTAACTCTCAGACCTAATCATTAGTTGTGTATGTACATCAAGCTGAATGAATGTCAGAGACCTTTCTTTGGCCATATTAGGTCTATTCTGTCTGTCAGCTACGAGTACCCATCACATGGTTTAGTAAACTGATTAATCTTGAGGATTTTTGTTGCATAAATAGAAAATCGTGAGAAGCATCAGTCATTTATTTTGTGTATAAATCACTGTAACACTTTGTTGCACACTGAAGTAATGTCGTTCTATAAATTATCATGAAGATTTGATGTATTTATAATGATTCACATTTAAATACAAAAATATTTCATGATGAAAATCCTTAAAGTGCCTGTGACTCCATATTTAAATCACTTTATATTAAAGAGCATATTTTAAGTTCTTTTTTTTTTTATTCTGATAAAACTCTGTCCAAAAATACTATTTGAAATGTTTATTGAGGATATTTTGTTTTACAATACATTTTTTAAAACCATTTTTCTAGTCCAAAGTGCCCCTTTTTGCAAAGCTTCTAAAAACACTTTTTTTCATATGTGGACCTGTGACGTCAGCTAAGGGAGCTCCTAGCTAGGTGGCGCTGCTTACAGTGTTGTCAGATGTAGATAAATAAAGTATTTGTAGGATAATTTAACACTCTGTACGATCAATATTCCCATAAATATGATCATTTGAGCCCTTTGTTGTGTGGAGTTTGTGTAACAGATGCTTGTTTTAATCATTGTGTAGATTTTTTAAAGCTAAACTACGTTAACATCTCAGACTGGCACCGCTCTAGTCTGCCAGCTGCCTGCTCGCTGTCGGCCATGAGTTGTTAGTTTTAGGTTAGAGCGCTCTTTAATCGAGTCGGTGTGAATTCATTTTAATAAAAAATGCTAAATTATTATGTTTATGAATGCCAATCGCCAGTCTGTCAGGACACTGAGTCAACAACGGGACGGCTTCCTTACCGGTACGGTGACTTCTGTTTGGAGACGAAAAACCCCGGCGGTCCTGGTCTAGTCCAGGACTGGATGTGATGGAGTCCCACATACCGACGAAAAACATTCAGTGTGACTCTAAACAGGCGCCGTTATTTCGATCCATTCACCGGAACCGCTGTTAGCACGCAGCAGCTAACAGGAGCTAACGGGGAGACTTGAGTCTCGTTTCCATGCCAGGTTTGGTACGGTTCGTGGTGGGTTCGTGTCCGGTACCGATCAGCGATTTCATGAGAGCATTTCCTTCAGGTGTCTGACCCTCACCTGGCTGGCGGGGTACAGTAAATCCATGCCGCAATGCTCTCCAGAGGGGCTTCCCGTTCCCAGCGGCTCCCAAGAGGGGCTTCCCGTTCCCAGTGGGGCTACCAAGAGGGTCTTCCCGGCGGGGTTTCCAGCCTGACCCGACACTGTTTCGGTCAGCCTCGAACCGTTTAGCTGCATCCTGTGAAACTTTTTATAAACTCTTTCATTTCTTAACAATCCACCTGAACGCAGCTCAATGTTTGGAGCTCTGATGATCAAACCTGGTGCTAAACGCTGGTATTTTACCCAGACCCAAGTGAGGAGGTGGGTCACGGTCTACAGCTGGACCGGTACAGCCTTACAGGACCGATTGTTTTTATCTTTTTTTTTTTTTTTTATCTTAATAAAATAACTTCTCACTATGGTAATAAAATAACGGCACTCTAGGGGTTTGTTTTGCTCGTCACAAGCAGTGATCAGTGGATCAGTTTTCTATATGGAGAACGAACGGTCTCCCTGAACTGTCGTCACTTCCGGTTTGGTGAAAAAATTGACAATTCTCACAAAAACGAATCCAAGAGCCTAAATAAGCTGAATTTGTGTAAATTTTTATTCAGAAAAAGTTTCTATTATATTTCTCTAAACATTTGTTTAAGGGAGTGTCTAACTTAAAATATGCTCTTTAAACAGGTGTAATCTTTGATGCCTCTAGATTAGCGTTGCACCATTATAACTCAAAATACGCTGTAATTATTTCCTAACGAGCAACTCAGAGATCAGAAGAAAGCGCCGCCTTCCGGTTCTGCTGGGTTTCTCCTTATTTGGCAGCCTGACACTTCTGCTGCAGCAGGGGGCAGTGCCGTCGCGTGAAAGAGAAACGAAACTGAAACTAAACACTACACGGTCTATGGGCAATGGCGGCGGCACTGCCTCGCTCCAGTTGTCGTGAACGTGCATGTGGGAGGAGAATTTACCATATAAGCAAGTCCGGATCACTATGACCTCATAGCGGGCTGGAGTGAAAAAAACTGTTTGAAACCTGGGTCTGAAATCTGGAAGAGCTTCTCACTGGCTGGACTAGGAGACAGATGGACGCCGTTTTTTGCTCTTTCTGGCAGGTTTAAGGTGAGAACTCAACTTTGCAACATGATAGATAAGTCAGAAAACATGAAAACCGATGTCATGGGCACTTTAAAGAAAACTCCTCTTTCCATTTTCTTTTCTTATTCTAATAATCTCACTGGCATTAAAATTGACTAATTTGATTTATATCCTGTTGAGTTAAGAAGTTATCGTCCATAATTAAACGGAATATCTGCAGTCCAGTTGCATGTCATCCTAGTAACCACTGGCTTGATTTTCATTTGTTATAAATGTAATAATTACTGCCTGTTGTTTTCACTTGCTTCAGCTGTAATTTAGTGTCAGACTGTTTTTCTAATGGTAGCTGTAGCTGCATGTGTGTGATATTAATAGAGGTGCAGCAATGTGACTAAAGGGTCTTCCAAAAATATCAAAATGTCCTCCTTTTCTAACTTCCCTCAAAGAAGTGTAAAGGTCGGGTGTATATTAACACACATCACACATGTATTAAAACACACACACACACACACACACACACACACACACACACACACACACCAAGGTTTGGGCAGCTGGTAAGTTTGCCCTTGACTGACCAGCCTGTGGCAGTGGCAGGGATGCAGCTGTTTTAGAGGGTTCTGGGTGGGATTTAGGAAGAAATGTCCTTGACAAGGGTATATTGTCTTTGTATTTTATAAACTGAGAGGGTGGGAAATTTTGCATTTCACTTTTAATGCCATCAGGACCACTGGTTTGGCACTGCGGCATGAAGCTAATGAAGTGTTCCAGTGAAGAACTTTGCATTTATGAAATATGTGTGGACATCGAAACTACTGAGAGTAAAACACTGAAATAAAAATCAAATATTGCACTGGATTGATGTTCTAAATTCAACAAAAATAAGGCAATGCACTAACTCTGAAACTTTAATATTCTATTGAAGTATCTGTAAAATAAATTGGAAAAGTCACTTTCGCTTTTTAGAAGCTAAAAGTTTTGAAGTAACAATAAAAGGCTTTTATTTTTAGAATTCTTAGAAGTAAAATTAAGTGTTTTTTGCCGTTTGTTCATCAACACCAAATTATTGAACTAAAAGCAACTCTAAAGGCTAGTTTATACTTCTCCGTCTGCGTCGGTACGGAGACACGCAACGCCATTATACGTCGACGCAAGAGCTCTCCGACATCCACGCAAGGACGGACGGAGTCGAGCTCACTTTTCTAACTATCCGTCGAACGAGATGGAGAGCGCACGTCTCTGATTGGTCGGCTCAACACCCCGTGATCATTTCCGGCTTGACGCTGGTATCAACAGAGTAGTAATAGTAAAATCTTGGCGAAGCAGATATGGATCAGCTCGAGAAACGTCTAGCAGATGAAGTACGAACATTTATATCATCCATCAGTGTCCCTAAAGGGTTAAACAAGAGCTACATATTCGCTCGTCGTCTGCCTCGTCCTCACTGAACGGACGGACATTCAACAGACTCCTGTTGTAGTCTCCTCACTCCCGTTTAATTCTTTTTAACAATATTGTTTGTTCCTCAAGATCAATCTGTTCAAACTCAATCAAAATTCGCTCTCTGTCGGCCATTACTGAGCTGAAGTAAACAAACTGGCCGACCGAGGCATTAGTGCAGAAAAGTTATGCGCCCTCTGCTGTCCTGGTGGAGAATTGCTTCACAACACTGACGGAGAAGTAAAAATCAAAAACGTCTCCGTCAATACGTCTGCGTGTGAGCGCAAACGTATTGACGGAGAAGTATAAACTAGGCGTAAGTTGTTTATACATTCTGAGCCAGGATCACACTAGGCTGTGACTGCTGGCAACAAATTCCAAGTAGCATTCATGAAGGAGTTTCCAAAATGTCTTTAAACATTTGCAAAGTTTCTTAAGTTCCTTGCATGACTTGCAGGGCCTCATTCCTTGCTTAGCAAGACTTTTGTCTCAAAATAGTCACCGAGTCATTGAGAGCAGCTACTTGCCTCAAGCTCTTCTCAGTTTAGCTTTCCTGAGACAAAAATGCAGAAATAAATTTGAAATATCTTTGAAGGGGGTTGGAAACCCATGAAACTAAGTTTTTACTGAGATTGGAGACAAAATAAATGAAGCAGATATTCAGTGTAATAAAAGTGTGAGTAAAATGAATGCAAATTACAAAGAAAGTAATACATAAATGGCACTTTGTGACTAAGCTGCAATAGGAAGATTTGCATGACATTTATAAAACATTTTGCAATTTCAAGTTTTGATATCATAGATATAAAAAGTACCAATTCGATGCAATTCTAACTGGGAAAATTTGGGTTTTTTTGCAATCTTGTCTCCAACTAGTTACCAACAATGACATTGTGGTCAAATAGGTGCTAGATTATTGTATATTTGCAAAATATTGATGTGGTACATTTAAACCTTTTGGACCTTATTTGACAAAAGCTGTTTCAGGATGATTGTTTCTAGTCTAATGTAACAAAACACGCCAACAACCTGTTCAATATACAAGTCATAAAACATAATACACGTGGTCCCAGATGAGGTATCCGGCCTCTCGGGTCATCAATGTGTAAACTTGCCCTTGTCTGACCCGCCTGAGGCTCTGATAGAAGCCTGCTGTGCAGTTTGGGATTCTGGGAGTGCGCTCTTAAGGAACAGATGCCAGGGCACAACAGCTGTTCCTCTGGCACCAAACTAGAGCCAACTGGCTGGAACCTCTACCCAGGAACAAAAACATCAACATGTGTTTCTAAAAACTCCACCTCCTAACAGGACACACTCAATCAGCTTGTTCAAATCTACAGCATTAAAATGGGACCTCTTTTTTTAAATTGTTATTATAATGGTACATAAACTCTAAAAATCAAAAGTAACTAAATGGTGTGTGTGTGTGAGAATGTATTTACTCACCCTGGAATGACTGTCTTGCTCTCTCAACAAGCTCCTCAATGGGATAGCTGGCCAGGTCCCCTCGTGCATGTTTAGTCTTGCAGTAGGTACAAGCATTCAGACACCTAGACCGATGTGAACGGACAGAAAACACAAACAATCATCACTTCTGGGAAGAGAAAAAACACAAGTATTCTTCAAACAAACAACATTTTGGGCGTTGTAGTTTGTGCTTTACTGACAAGTGTATACTGTCCCACTACATCAGTTATAGCTTGGTCTTAGACATACATCAGACACTAAATGTACAGTGCTGTGAAAAAGTATTTGCTCCCTGACATATTTGTTGTTTTTGCTGACTCGTCACACTGAAATGTTTCAGATCAGCAAACAAAGTCCAGTATCAGACAAAAATAACCTGAGTGAACACGAGGTGCACTTTTCAAGTGACGATTTCATTGTTTATGAAAGAAAAAACTATCCAAATAAATCTTATCCTATAAGTTACTGCCCCCTCAATTGAATAACTGGTTGTAACACTTCTATAGAATAGTTATAATTCAGCTTCATCGAAGAATTTTCCAACATGAACAGCCTGTTTAAGGTCAAAGGTCAGACATTCTCCTTCAGGATTTTCTGGTAGACAGCAGAATTCATGTTTCCATCAGTTACAGCAGGTCATCCAGGTCCTGAAGCAGCAAAGCAGCCCCAGACTATCACTACCACCACCATGTCTGACTGTGGTATAAAGGTTTTTTCTGAATTGTAGTTAGTTTTACTCCAGAAGTAACAGACTCATAATTTCCAGAAAGTTCCACTTTTGTTTTGTCAGCTGACAGAATATTTTCCTAATAGTCTTGAAGAGAAACAAGAGGAGCCTTTGGGTTATTTTTAGTCAGGAGAGGTTTTGGCCTTGGAACTTTCTCATGGATGGCATTTCTGTCCAGTCTCTTTCTTTTTGCTGAATCCTGACCTCTGACCTTAACTTAAACCAAGTGAGGTCTGCAGTGCTTTAGATGTTGTTCTGGCTTCTTTTGTTCTTGAATTTCTTTAGAACCGGATCTGATGTGTTGCTTTTGGAGATCTTTTAGCCTACTTCATGTTGTCAGACAGATTTTATTGACATGACTTCTTAATTGTACAGGTCTGGCTGTGATCAGGCCTGGACGTGGTTAGTGGGACTGAACTCTGCTTCCTAAAAAATGTGGTGAATTATAATTAATTATTGATTTAACAAAGGGGACAATTACTTTGTCGCAGAGGGCCAGGAAGGTGAGGATAGCTATTTTTCCTTTGATAAATTAAATCATAATTTGAAAACTGCTTTTTGTATTTATTAAGGTCATCTTTGTCTGATATTGAAATTTGTTTGCTGATCTGAAACACTTACATGTTACGAGTGAGCAAAAACACAAAAAATCCATGTGGGGCAAATGCTTGTTCACATCACCATATAACTGAGTAGATGATAAACTAAACTGTGATATGAATGTAGAAGAAGTCTTTAGAAAACTGCAAAATTATAAATAAACTGAAGAGACTTCTGAAATAACAATAATTTATGCATTCTGTGTGGACAGAACAGAAACATCTGATAGAAATAAGGAATCCAAGCTGCCCTTTTCCCCCTAAACTGTTCATAAAGACTTTGGCTAATTCCAAAATGACCGTGGACAGCTGTCGTTCAGACCGAGGCAAGGAGTGGAACGGCTTCTCTCAATACGTTGTTTTGTTCTGCCAAGCCTAATTCAAATTGACCATAAAAAGCAGAGACAATGAAGCAGAGAAAAAACACGGACTCACACCAGATGTAAATGCCTGGCAGGGTGCAAACTCTGAGGGGAGGGCTTTGTTTAAAACGAAGGGGACTTTTCATCAAGTGTGTAAATCACAAGTGAATAGTAAAAGAAAGATCTCTATTGATAGTTTATGCATTAGAACTAGATTTTTGACCTTTAATTTGCCACACTGGGTTAAAAATACTGACTCTGTTAGCACAATAGTTTCTTTATCACAGATAACACTAAGAGAATATTTATGCTACTAGCTCTGGTTGGTTGTGGGGACATGTAGTCAACAAGCAGAATAAAGCATGTCTAGCTGTGATTTTGAAACTCCCAACTATTAATGAACCTCAGTTCAGCTGCTTATAATGAAAACATGACTGTCAATTATCAAGACCCTACTTACTGTTCACAAACACAAAAGATCTACAGCTCCACTTCCTCTTTGATACAAGTACTACAAGAACAGTTTATTATGGTATTCATAACCACAGTGCATCAATAAAAAAATCATACTGACATAAACAGACACCATGAGAGTATGAAAGGAGCTCCCTCCACACTGGATGAGGACCTCACTATAAATTAATCAGAGTGTGGATGGTCTTAGCAGAAGCTTGTTGAGGTTCTCAGGGGGGTGTTAAGAACCAAGTGGTCCCCATTACACATGATGGGTCAATGCTGGGACAGGCAGAACTGTTCTGGAGGAGTACTTTTATGTCTGATGAGCATGATTTACACAAACATGAAGGCATGAACTATATTGACAAAATTAGGACACCCCAACAAATCAATGCATCCTGTAAACAAACACCAATAAACAAATTCCTTAAACATATCCTAAACCTTGTTTAGAACCTGAAGCTGTTCAATAACAGCGTGCATAAAATATCTCACATCAGGCTAAACAGGCGGAAGGATTTGTTGACTGTATGTTATTTTACTACCAGTTCAGTTATAAACAGCACATTAACACCATGTTTAAAAACACAACCCACCACTTCTAAATCACTGTCACTGTTCTAATAAAGCAGCTGTTTATCAGAATTAATTTATCTATAAAAGTTAAACAGTAAAATAAATCTTTTCTTGCTGATTACACTATAAGCAACCTGCATTCTTCATTTCTGAGTGCACGTTTTCCACTGCATTTATCAAACCCTTTAGGATTTTGCCCATAGAAAACACCTGCAATGATATTTTTGTAATCTTCTGCAGAGCAGCCAAAATAATAAGGGCATTATTAGTGTCCAAAATCAGGAAGAAAAAAGAGAACATAGCTGTCTGTCCATCCATCTCTCCCTCTTATAGGGTATTGCTTATCCTAGCTGAGGGCACTGAAGATGGGAGCTGGGTCACAGGACCTAGCTATGGAGAAAACACAGACAGATGGGGCCCTGCACGCACACACACACACATGCACACACCACCAGGGGGTCCATCCATCCTAATGTGATCAGGCCCAGCTGAGTGGATCACACCAACATTAATCTCAAGAGACAGTCAGTGGCTTGGGTGTTTTTGTGTGTGTGTTTGCATCAGTTATGAGTGTGTGTTCATAAAACCATGTGAATGCAACACTGCTGAACATTTGTCCAGTATCTCTACTACGCATTAGCAGCTTTAACGTCTCCTTCAGCAGACTGCAAAGTCTAGTCGACGGCATCAGGACCTCAAGCAGGAAGAATTGAAATTGTGCCAGAAGTTTACATTCATCACGTTAATATGGTTAAATTTGACCTTGAATTTGGCCCAGGAATGGAAAGATATTGAAATATATAAAGCCCCAAATTGGAAAGTAATAGGCTGATAAAGAAGATGAAACTTTAAAAAAAAAAGAAAAAAAAAACTTAAACAAAAATCAGTGGGTTTCTTTAAATAGCCAGGGGAAAAGAACATATTATATTGGGTGGAAAACCAGAACATCTAACCTACTCCTGAACAAGTTAAATTAACAAAGGTATAAAAACAACTTCTGCAAACTGTTTGGTCAAGAAAGCTTAAAGGTGAACAATATGAAAACGTACAAAACAATTAGTGCTTGCCATCATTAGCCCAGTTTTTCCAGGGTGTCTTTAATAAATAGGTCTCCTGCTATGAGACCAGAACAGTTAAAGCCAATCACTATGCTAAAGAGCTAATCTCATAAACAGGCTTGATACTGAACTAACAAGCTGAATTAGCTGAGAAAAACACTGAGAACTCAGAGTGCTGACGGTGCATTGAGCTGACCTCACACTAGCAGTGTGTGTGTGTGTGTGTAGCTGCATGGATGTTTTCACACTCTTGACCTTTCTGTTGTTGCAACAACTGCCTGTACAGTGATTCTGAAAAGGGAGCCATCATAAATACAAATAGTTATGTTTAACTGCAAGAAAACATCTGCAAAAATAATAAATTTTAAAGGGTGCCAATGGAGCTACTGGTCAAGTTTTCAGCTTACATCAACTTTCTTCTACAGAGCACAATAGCAGTTTTGAACTAAATTTTTTACTAATCTAAGTTTTGACAAAATGTCTTTGATTTAATGTATAAAATGGGGTGCACATAATTTTTTCATTGAGGTACTGGTTTGGTACACACGCCGTCTTAACAGGTCCTTCTGGGTCAAAAGTGGGTGCGTGGGTCCACAACATAGCCGTGTGTGTGTCAGGAAGTTCCCGCAGCCGTTCAGCTGCAGCTTTTTAAAGTCTGATTACGAGCTGCATAATTGATACCATGACGTAACACCGGTGAGCATGTTGGGGCAGGAGGAAGTGGTGCACATTTATGATCTCTACAGTGCATGCAGATCTGTGGCCCAGTTGTGTGCAGCCCTGTGTATACGTAAACCCAATAAGACATTGTGTAGAGCAAAAATCGAAAGAGAAGTCAAAGCTGGCTTATTAGGATCACCATAGTAACCACACACCTGATTCTCTCACTCTCTGAATGCAGTCTTAATACAACATCCAGAACCTCAGATTGGTAACAACCACTATGGAAACGATTCCTGAACCATACGTGGCAGAAGTGTCTGATGGTCTCCCCAAATTATGAAACTCAAACTGCGATAAAAGCATCAAAATGCCAGTTCAGTCACATCAAATCCAACTTTCTGTGATCTGTTTAAGCTTTGAATGATGTTAGTCTGCCTAAGCTTTAGTACTTTAAAGAGGACTGTGTTTCACCAAATCCCACTACAGTTTAGTGCAAATTGGTTTTATCAAATTTCCAAAAAGCTTCTGCAGACAATTCAAAATTGAACCGCAAGTTTTTATGTATTTTATTTGTTTTTCAAGAACTTTATAACTAATTCATTGGCACCAATATTCAATTTTATGTCTGCAATTTGTTGTTTAAACCCAAATTACATGAATGAACGGTGTACTGAATTTAGGTTAAAATTACGACAAATCTCTTTATGAAACTAAATTCATAAAAGTATCTATGCATCTTTTCCCTTCTCTGCATCTGTCTGAACCCTTTTGTTTTTCTTCCATTAATTAAACCACAGAGGACGCTCCTGTGCTTGACAGCAGTGTAATTCATTAATGTGTTAGAATAAAAAAGGCCACCTCCCTGGTGTATCTGAGGGGTGTACGTGTGTGAGGTATGGACACAGAGACTATTGTGTTACTGGAGCCTAGAGATTGTAACAAAGAAAGGAAAGCCCTGGGATTCCTCTATACGTTTGATAAGTTTCCTCAAAACACACCCCCTTACACACACAGTATAGTTCCTTTTTGCACAGGCTCTCTTACACAGCATCGTAAAAAAGACACATGGTAGAAGTTACGTTGAGCAAGACAAAGGTTTTGCTCATGTTAAGTGCTTAGTATTTACACATTAATTAGAAAACTCTTTATACGTAAACAAATTGGGCTGTTGGTGTATTCAAATAAGAATGTGTGCATGTGTGTTCTTGGGGGTTAGCATTGTTCCAGCTTCAAAATGTAATTATGAAAACAAAGCTTAAACTGTGAGACGGGGAAAAGTCTAGAGCGCTCTGCAAATTGTAAAGAGAGATTATTCCACGACACTTATTGATGGGACTTGTGGGAGACTGGTGAAGTGGGTATACGAGCAAACAAAATCTTAAAACTCCTATTATAAGACAGAACAATGCTTGGAGCCTCCGAGTTCGCTGTTAGTGTCATCTCAAAGTCAAAGTGGAGGTGGCAAAATAATATGGAGTCAAGGAACAAAGAATGCTGACACAATGGAGTAAAGACCTCTTAAGGGCCGTGAATAGAAGGTGATTAGGAATTCAGAAAAAAAAAGCTTGGCAGTTCAACCCACATTAAATTGCATGTGCGCTTCACACACACACACAAAGTGCACAGATAAAGACAATATGCTGTATATATTCTATATAAAGCCATAATGAGGATTTAGGATTTAATGCTTTTAGCTTCTCATAGAGCTTAGCCATCTTGGCTCAACTTTCAAGCCTAAAAAGCTGTTTATTAAGTGGAATAAAAACAATGTTAACAGAAACAATACCAATTGCCATTGGCTGTGGAACAATTGTCATTTTTAATGCCACCAGAAAACAAAATAACAAAACACCAGCTTTTGGGAATTGAATAATATTTGCCAAAACAACTTTTTCCCCCTTCTGACTAAAGTTTAACCTCCGATCAAGATGGTTTTTCTTCTGTTTAGTTGCTTGTGTGAGTATTTTCATATCTTCTTTCATCCTCCAGTGTGTGAATAAATGCGTGCAGCTGAGGACCAGTTCCTGCACTGTTCAATCCAGGCTTTGTGTCTGAACTATTGAATTATGTTGAGTCTCATGCTTCCAGTACAAATTGCTGAAAGAGCTGCGTGTGTTTTCAAACTGTGCTGACCTCAAGGTTTCTGAAACCTCTAAAGTAACTTTCTCTGCTGTTTTGACTGGAAACCAGTCAGGTTGTGTGTGTGTGTGTGTGTGTGTGTGTGTGTGTGTGTGTGTGTGTGTGTGTGTGTGTGTGTGTGTGTGTAACATCATGTGCAGTTGTGGGTGAAACCACAGCTCCCTGTCAACATGAAAAAAAGTGTGTTTTTACAAGTCCTTGTTTTGTCTTTAGGCAGACCTTGAGACGGTGTTTGCACTAGATCAATTCTCTCATTGTTGCCGGACAATGGCTGAATGTTTACAGCCGAACCTTCAGGCTTGCTGATAAAGTCAGTCAAAGTGCTGCGTGGAGATAAAATGTGACGTTGAACTGTTACAAAGGCTGTTTCACACTTTCAAACAGCTGATTATACAAACTGGTTTACTGAGCACTTTGAGGAGCAGCTGACTGACTGAGAAAAAAACTCTGCAGTATTAGACTGTGTGAATATTATACTCACTTCACTGACTTTCTCTGATAAAACTTGTAATCAACTAGCCAACACAAAACAAGTCGTAAAGCCCACTTTACACTGGATGTAGCCTCGATATGACCAGAACGTGGGTGGTCTTGGCTTTTTGGTGTGTATTAAGAACACAGTGAGCTTTGACAGTGGACAAAGTTGTGGTTGTTATGGCAGCAAAGTATTGGGGATCAGAGTGGAGCATGGTAGCACTCTATCCATGACATGGGGCCTAAATGCACCAACTGGGTTTGGTCATGACAAACTGGAAGCAGGAGTCGCCACCCTGGCCTCATGTCTATACTACAACCTCATCACATCATCTGTGCCATACTAGTGTGGCGTGATCTTCTAACTGCATTCTGGTGCTGTGCTAGAGTCGTGCCAGGGCAAAGTTCCTGATGGGGTGATCATGGTAGGCTCGCCATAGGAATGTGCTGCTGATGGACAGAGCAAGGTGAGGATGCAGGGCAGCGTTTCAGGGATGCAGAAAACATCTAGGAGAGTACCAAAAGCATAGAGGGGTCATTATTTTCTTAAAACTGAAGCAGGTTACCCACATTTTCTGAAATTCCTTCGTGTTCTGATAGGTCATGGAGAGCATAGTAGAGTCTTAATGCCATGTAAAGGGGGTCTAAAATGTAGGGCTGAAAGATATTAAAAGAACTTGCGATTTCGATAATATTCCCAAAATATTGCAATGACTATATCGGTCACAATAAGCAACATTTTCCCTTACTCCTCCCCTGGTGTTTTTGAACACTTCCTGAGTGTTTTATTATTTTGACTACTATCACCTAACCAGGTGTGGTCATGGTCGGCAAAGAGTCCTTGGGATTGACAGATGCAGGCCACTTGGGATTTACAAAGTATGATTTATTACAATGTATTATAACAGTGATAGTATTCCTTTATTAGAGTTCCAATTTCCAATTCAAGCACACTCAAGCACTCTGAAGGTTAAGGCTTCAAGATTTTCCAGCATTTGATATTGGTGATGATTTAAACATTAATGAACAGAACAAATACTGTGTGCTTAAAACAACAATTTCACTTCTTTGTCTCTTTTTATACAACTTATTGTTTTCCAACTAATTTCAATTCAAATCAAGCATTTTAAAAACCCTGAAAACACCATATAAGAATTCAAGCATTGATTTCAAGCACCTGTAAGAACCCCGTTTATTCAGACATATTTTTATTAGTGGTGGGGCTCGATAAAAAATAATTAATTGAATAAATTACAGGCTTTGTAATTAATTAATCACAATTAATTGCATTTTAAACTAAAATGAAAATATGCCACAAAAAGCCATTTGTTTTATTTAAAATAATTTTAGTGGGGGACAGAATCAAATAATATACCTGAACTTTATTATTGTGAACTCAATCTCATTTAATTTCTGGGGAAAAAAATGCATTTAAATTGCATTTCAGTTCAAAACTGTAGAAAAACTATAAAATATCATTGACTACAATTGGACAAACCTAAAAGTGCAGTACTTTATTATTTTATTTATTTATTGTAAGTTCATTTTCAGAAGGGTATTGTTTTAAAATAATACACCTTGTATAAGTGAATGGTTTTTTGCAGGGCTGTGTTCAAACTGACCCACTGTCTTGTGACACTTCTGCCTCGTGTCCATTGTGGGATCCGCGTCGGGTCAGGTCTATATTTTGTCTGTCCCCATTGTAAAAACAGCTCATGCAATCAAACCAGACCGTACAGCGAGGAAGGAGCAGGAAAAAATCTGAAGGTTAGACCGTCCAATTTCATAGCCGCTTTCTTCCGGTTTTTGCGGTGGAAGAAACTTGCCGAACCTACCTCGACTGGTGTAGGTACCTCTAGGATGCAGCTTCTGAAGCCTGCATCAAAAGCTCTGATCTGTGTGTCAGGGTGATTGGGTGGGGTAGGAGGAAATCGTGCTGACAAGTGTTCCCCTTTGCTTCAAATGCAAGCTGTGATTAATTGCATTACTTTTTATAACGCTTTATTTTTTTCCTAATTAATTAATTGAAATTTACACGTTAAAGTCCCACCCCTAATTTTTATACATTAATGATTCTGACATTAATGTTCTGTTGGAATATCAAAAATGTAAAAATAAAGTATAAAGTGAAACCCAGCATCACTAGAGAGAGGTCTGCTGGATGACCGCTGACCATTTACCAGCTTGAAGGAAACAGGTAGGAAGCTGCTTTTTGCCAATAGTGTGTAAGCTGTGTGTACAAACTATTTGCCTGTGACACATTGGGACTAATTCAGTTACTCAGGAGTTCTGTAGTGTAATACCTTGTAATGACACTAAATCTAATTTTGTTCAAGGAGAAACATCAATCTTTTGGATATGCTGTGGGGAAAGAGGTCTCTTCTGGTGAGGGCATGTGGAGACAACACTGAATGAACAGTGTGTGTGTGTGTGTGTGTGTGTGTGCGTGCGTGTGTGTGCGTGTGTGTGTGCGCGTGTGTGTGTGTGTGCGTGCGTGTGTGTGTGTGTGTGTGTGTGTGTGGGTAAATCTCAGGCATACATTTGTGTGTTTGTGTGTTAAGTAATGGGAAAGAGGGAAATGGAATAAAATGTTCAGATCACTGGAGCTGAAAACTACCCATACATTGGTTTGATAAACAGCACGAAAGGCCACTATGGTACATAGCTGGAAGATGTTTGTGTGTGTGTGTGTGTGGAAAAGTGGGCATGCTAAGAATGTGTGTGTCAAGAATTAAATAGAAAAAAAGCAAGGAATTCCTTTGAGTGTGTCTGAAAGTGCTGAACATGAGCTAAAGTGTAAAATCAAAGGAGATGGTGTGTGTATAGCAGGCATTCATGCATTCAAACAATTCTACACATGTACCGGCGGTATGTACGTGATCAGAAACCTCAGTGTCAACAGCCTCACTCTGCTGTTATTCTGCATCTACAGCTTTTGTTTTCTAGTACCACTTGACACAATGCATTTTCACTTCTGCTCCCTGGACTGTGTGAAACAGATTAGATCACTAACTAATGTTTGAATAAAATGTAAAGATAGTCAAGTAAAGTGGTTCAAAGTGGTTTAGGTGTTGTTTGGAAGATGGAGGAAGAAACAGAAGCTTACAGGGAAATACTCCCAAAGTGGATATTATAATATAAAGGGGAGTCTAGTTACAGGAGAAAATAGGGCATTGATCAATGAATAAGACATGTTTAAGAGAAGAAAAAAAGAAAACAAAGAAGCAAAAGCTTATAGAAAAGTTAAATTTACAAACAAAGTTTGAATCTTCTATAATTAGCTTTATACAGATCACTAAAACAGCAGATTGTTCTGTTTGCTTGACACTTTTAATGTAAGATTTCTGTCATATGATATTATTATTAAAATACACACAAATACAAAAGATCAAGCTTTAAGCTCACCAATAAAACAGCGAATCGATTATGCTGTGTAGCCTCTAACACTTAGATTTAAAAAACATCATCTGCCTTTAATCTTCATGATGAGCATCTTTACTAGTCTTACCATTGTGCATGCAATAATATACTTCTATTTTTGGGCAGTTTTATTTCACAAAAAATGATAGTATTACATAAACAAAGCATGTAATATCTGAGTACCATGGGAAATGCACCCTGCTGTGGAAGAAGTGAAGTGTTTTCTGGGATTGAAAACTTCTGATTGCTGTCACAAAGCTAAGATTGAATGTGTGGTGAAGAGCCAGCTTAAAACACTAATTAGTGGCAGTAAATGGGAGATTTCACATCCAGGTATTCAACGTTTTATACAGAATTTTTAACTATAGAGGCTTGAAAGTCTGCAATGTAAAAAAAATTATCTTATTAGGGGATCTCAGGTTTTTTCTCAGGCTGTTTTTATAAGTAATCCCTTCAGTAATTGTGAGAAATTTTAATCAAATGATTTTTCTTTCAGTCTGTCAAGTGTTTCAAATTTTGCTCTTTTTTCACTACAATTTTGTATATCTGTCAGTGATGTGAGCGCTAGACCAGAAATGCTCTGTGAAAACTGGAAGTAGCAACATGGACAGCGAGGCATAACGTCATTATAAACGCATTGCGCTAGCTCTACGTATTTGGGCACTGCTGATATTGTGTTGGACTTACTAATCAAATTAACACTAAAAGCACACAGAAATATTTTTTAAATGTTAAAAAACAAATGAAAATACCCCAGTAGCAAAACGCAGACTACAATGAGATCACATGATCTGAAGACTCCCACAGTAGGGGTTATTCATGTCTATGAGCCTAATTTCTATTTTTTATGATTTTTTTTTAATTAAAAAAATAACCCCTGAATTTTTAAACTGCTGTGTACATTGATGTGCATTACATCATAACTGGCATATCTTTGCTAAATTTTCCTGCCTTACAGTCTCTATTTCAGTATAACATCATTGTATTGCACTGTAACAACCAGAGGGAACAGACAGCACAGCAGGAGCTCCTGACGTCTCTCTACAACAGATCTGTAGTTTTGTGAGATTAAAAATAAATTACAGGCCAAATCAATGTGAAGCAGGTATTTGCAGTAACATTGTTAGGGAGCACCCACACTTTCCCCAAGAATTTAGCTAAAAGGGAAAAGTGGGTAAGATTCATGAAACTGAAGCAAGACAGATTTTTGTTTTTACCACATGCAAAAAAACAGCATCATCTGTTCAGGAAGGATCTGCGATAACACTCCTTTGTGCACCTAGAATTCAGCAGTCTGTCACTGATGGAGCTCTCCAGTTCTGCAGCAACATCATGTGTGGGGTGAGAGACATTGTCCAACAGTGATGTTGTTTGTGCCAGAGTGCATGAATGCACAAATTGCAATACGAAGTGCATGAATTTGCAAAAAAGTCAGCTCAGCTTGCTAAAGGCCACCATAAACTTTAGCACGAAGGGTGATAAGATCTACATTTCACATTGTTGGGGAGATGAGATGGAGAAGTAGAGGCAGCTAAATACAAATAACAGGAAGGAAAAAACCAACACACTGGGGATCACTCGGTTAACAAAAAATATATTCACAACGCATGCTTACAAACAGGCAAGCACACAGATCCTTCCCTCTGTCTCAGTTGGCTTTATTTATGTAGTGTCTGTTGGTGCATATGTGCATCAACTGCATGGCGGCTACATAAATAAGGCATTTGGCAGAAATAAAGGTCTATGAGAACTGAGCCACAAGCCTGCTGAAATCATTTATGAGTACAGAAAACCACAGACAAGAAACGAGTAGAAAATGGCCCTGAAAAAAGAAGAGATTCATCCTGTTTAGCTTGAGTGAAGCTTCAAATCAGCAAAAAAACATAATGAACTCATGAAATATCCAAAATGATTTAATAGCCAGGTTGATTCATCCATTATGTTAGGTAGAGAAAGATGTTAGATCAAGAGTCAGAGGTGAAAAAAATGTAATTAGAATATCTGATAACAAAAGATAAAATGTTGTTTGGGCTGCAAGGTTATCCAATATATTCTGGATAGATAAGGTCAGTACCTCAGAGAGCAAGAATTTTCTTTTTAGTTGTGAAAAAACAAGCCCATTGATATAAAATTACCCACATTGTGCTTCTGTTCCTGACATGTAAGCATCTTTTTATTCATCAACCCATTTAAGATCAAGATTGACAAACTCTCAAGGGCAATCGCATTCATGGAGAGAACTTTTAATTGATAGGTTAATTTATTAGGATGCAATTCATTTTCTGCTGTTTACCAGGTCCAAAAAGTTCATAACAACAATATCATATAATGAAAATGTAAACTCATTTTTGAAGGAACGCAAAAAGCAGAAGCAATGCACAAAAAGTTATGTGTCCCTGTAATGGACTGGTGACCTGTCCATGGTATTTGCATGATCACAACTGAAACACATCAATATTCACCTTCACACTACTTGTAGCGTAGGAGCTGCCAGATATAACTAATTTGAAAAATCTCAAACCAGAAGAAGCATGTTGCCCCTGATTATTCCTCACTATCATCTGGTTCTCCCATCTGCCAGCAGGATATAGTTGATGAAGATGGGTACTGCCTTGGGGTTGGAGCAGAGGATCATTACCACCTGACTTTAGCACATCACCATAACAATGACTTCCATAATGACTGCCAAAAATGCAACTAAACAGAGAATACGGAAGCGGCTGCTAATGAAAGGTAATGGCCTGTAACACATTTAGAAGCTGTGGATAGAAAACTAGAAAAAAGTAGTTTGCAAAAAAAGTTAATATGCTCAACAAGGTGATTATTGCCTTTTACCAAGATGAAGAGATCATCCATATCAAGGCGGACGGAAACTCTGACATAACAAAGACGTTAGAACTGGTCAAAAAAACAATGAGCTGTTTTCAGCTCTGAGTTAAAAACCTATATGAAATCAACGTTCACCATGAGTATGTCCCCCGTTTACTTCACATCTTTGTAAATGTAAGGAACTACTTTATTTAAATGGCTCGGCGGTCAAAGCAGAACATAATGAACTTACAGTTAGAGCAAACACATTGAAACATTAAACAACATGCAATATACTTTATTCTGGTGATGTTTGGGCTAGCCGTTAGCTTCTCAGTCCTGTAGAGCAACAGTCTTTCTCAGTATAGAGGCTGTTCAGAAAGCTATATACAGCAGATAATTATAACTTTTACAGAGAAACACACATACTAACGACCAATATATCCATTTAGGATAAGAACCCAACATAAAAAGACAAACGTGATGATTTTCATGTCTTTTTTAACTAAATTAGATTTTTTTTAAATGCATGAATAGGTTGGTGTTTAAGCCATCACAACTAGATAAAATTGGTATTGGTGGGGGCACGTTACCTTCGTCAATGTCAAATCTACGCCCATGCAACTGTCCATGTATTGCAAAAAATATAGTTACAAAAAGCTGCTGGCGATAAAATGTCTAAAAAATATGATGCTATTAACTAAATATTCAGGCTCTTATTTCATTTGTGCATCAAGTGAAGAGGGTTAATAACAGCTGCCTTAATGGATCAGGAGAAACCTGACCATGTTCTTTGGTTTCAGAGCTGGGGGCTACTGAAGGCCTTGCTGAACTAAGTTGAACATTTTCTGGTTGGGAATAAAATTACCTTGTTAAAAAAGGCAATCTAATTTTGGATTTAATAGGTGCAAATGAAATTAATATGCAACTTAATGAAACTAATATTGTGAATCAATTTGAACCCAAAATTAAATTTTCATGGTGAGTCCCAGGTGAGACACTACGGCAGGGTGTTGTGAAGATCCGCACTAATAAAGCGAAGGGGATAATAAAGTAGACTCATCTGTCATACTCAGACTGTGTGCAGAGTAATTTGAAAAAAGGAATGAGTTTTACTTGAGAAAATTAATCTTCAGATCATCCTCTGTAGTCACAAAGTGTTTGAAGGTTTTAAATAAAAGCTTTTCTGGTGAGTGGTAGGTCCAGAAGGTTTCACTGACTGAGTGGAGTCAATCACTGGCTTCACGTCCTTTTACACAACTGTGTTTAAATCTTTTATTAAACAGTTTTAGTAAAACTCTCAGAGAATATTAGTAAAAATTTCAACTTCAAATTAGAATCAAACGGATAGTTTTGAAGGTAACACTGAATTAAAACTGCCCAATTAGCATAAAATCAATCAAAACAGAGAAAATTATTTGATTTTCTCTAAAATCCTACTATAATTGGAGCAGCTGTATTCTTATGTACTTATGGATTTGCTCCTCAACCTTTTAACTTAAGGGAAACAAAACATCTAATGACTCAAGATTAAGACAAACTCATCTTCGCTTCTAAATTTACTTTTTAGCAACAAATTAAAATATAATCCTAAAAGTCCTTGATTTATAAATGTAAGCTGTCTTCCCTTTGAACTGATGCAGTCTAACTCAGTCACTGGATAAACATAAACATAAACTCAGCCCACGCATCAGTCTGCTTTGGATGTAAATACTCATTACAGGTAAAAAATAATATATTGACTGAATCGAACATGCATAAACTAACAAGACACTAAATCAGTCATATTTTAAAAATATCAGTGCAATTCATCCATAGGTTCATAATGTAGTTTTCTGTGTGATGATTAGGTGTAGGTATCAGACTGGAGCAGTAGACAGTAATGTATTTTTCTGCCAAAAAACAGCTAACAGACATCTGGATTAAATCTGGTCTAAATATTAAAAAGGTAGTGGATGTCTAAAATTAGTTTAGGATACAAATACATGTCTCAGTTTGGCCAAAATTGTCAAGATTAAAGAAAGCGTAACCATCTCATAAGTCGTGATATCAAGTGCTGCTCACACCTCACTGAGCTAAGTGGACCACCAACATGTTTCTGCTCGTGGACCAACTATGCAGTAATGTTGTAGTGATGTCATAGCTTCATGTGTCCAACAAAGGTTTGCAAAAGTATTATTCTTTATAGATTCACAGGTTACAACAGCTAAATCAGTGGGTAGTGATATAAACTAATGTGTATGTATGTATTTCATAATAAGTACACATGCAGATGCATTATATTTTTCCTAATATTTAAACTTAAAGTAGGCTGGATAATGGTTCTCTAAGGTTAGTTTCAACAGCAGACATTTTGCATTTACATACAAGAGGCAACAGCTCAGTCTACATAAACACCAACAAGGTGTCGGTGGTCTAGGACTACAATCAATGTGGCAATTATAGAATGTGCAAAATGAGCAGCCATGACACCTGCATCTGCTTTATTTTGCTCCCCTGTTATATGACATAAGCAGTCACCTCTATGTGATTATGTGTATTTGCATAAGTGTGAGTCTGCAAGGCTTTGACATAGTTTTACAATGTATAATAACTATTGCTTAAACAAAAAGCAGGGATGTAAAGGCTGATTTATATTTCATCCCATTATGATTTGTCTCAAGGAACTATATTTACCTGAAAACATTTTTTAAAGAGATACTCCACCCAAAGGTTACATTTTTTGTTGTTGTCATATTCCCCATCGTTAGATAAGTGGGAAAACGCAATCTGTAACCAGCCCAGTCGTTATCCTGATCCAGCAGCACTTCTTTAGCTTTAGCTTAGCAAAAAAAAACAATGTAAGTGAATGGTAACAACTAGCATTGTGAGAAAAAAGTCCTTAAAAATCACTCAATAGTCAGACTAATTATGTATGGTGACCTCAATAATCATATAGACTTCAAGTAAAATAAATAAACGCTGAATATTGTTTTCTTTTCTTATATTTTATATAAATATTCTGATCTCCAGACATTTTGTTTTAGTGTTTTTTATTAAAAGCCTACTTTATAGTACATTTGTTATCTTACTGTGGAGCTTCAAGGTTTAAAGTGACAAGTATTTCTTACTTATTTTGTTAAATTAAATAACCTGTTGTGGGAGAAAAAAAACTTTTTACATCTACTGTCTGACTCAAAACCTGCTAACCTTTTTATCCCATTTAAGCTGTCTGAAATTGAAGACTTTAAGGATTTAAGAACATCCTCAAAATACATTCCAATCAAAAATAAAACACCAGCTTGACCTTTGGCAAAAATAAATAAATCTTGATCGAGTAAGGGCTTGAATGGTTCCACATGCTCACCCAAAAAATACAAACGGGCAGCAAACTGGAGGCATCAAAGGCCGAGCACACAACAAATTAATGGTTACTAATGTTCTCTCTGACGCAGGACGAGTGTGGATAAAAACTCCAAAACTATGTTTTGCATGCGAGTCTCTTGAGTCACACAAGGATCCCTCTGTTCCAACAGCTGACAAAGGTCACCGATGATGTCACCACCACCGTAGGCATACACAATGAAAACACACCATCTAAAAAAGACAAGAGGACACACTCAATCTTCTCTTTCTCATTTCCCTAAATTAAGATGACCGTATCAAATTAGCGACACCAGTTTCTGATAATCCTAAATCCTGCCTAAGGCTTGCGTTTTCGGTAAGAGACCAGTTATTTTGGAGAGATTTGGTCAACAGTGGTTTCATTCAGTCAAACGTGTGTAATCTAGTGTTCTGCTAAAAGCGTTCCCATGTAACGAGCAAAAACATGGGGATTTATTTGTAGCCGGTCTGACCCTTTTTGAAAAACAACAACGAGATCATCTGGATCAGATACAGACCCCCCGCTGGAGGGAGGCGGGTAAAGAACTCACATCTGCACACACACAAACACACACACACACACACACACGCCACAACATGCTGTTCAAAATTAGTAGTGTCATGAGGTTTAAATTCTAAATATGTCCATTAAAGTAGCAGGTAAGTAGAAAGAAAGACAGAATTATTAAAAAAGAAAAAAAAACCGCTCCTAAATTCAACACATCAATATTTGATTTATGGTTGAAAAGTACCCAATTTAGAGAGACTTCTGTTATTAACTATAAAGTGACTTAAGAAAAAAGTGAGCTAACATTTGTTAATGTCTAAAACTCAAATATATGGCACTGATCTGTGGTGAGAAATATACAAGATGAGAGGTCCAGGAGTTTTACTGTTTAGCTGGAGGTTACTCAGCATTCTTCTCTATTTTTTTTAAAAGGTTGAACCTTTTTAAAAATCTGCACCTAACAAATGGATCACTTTTACCAACTATTTAATAGCAGTAACTATCTGAGAACGTCCCACAGTTCTTCTAATAACTTTTTCTTAGTTATAGTATGAGATCAGAGAACAGGATTTGCTTTGTGGGAACAGTCAGACTAAACAACATTAGACTTCTTGGATTGTTGAAGTTGTATGTGTGTGCACGACCTGGGTGTGTGTGTGTTTACAGCCATTCTAAAACACTCAACTTGCAGAAAAATGGAGTCAAGCATTCCTGCATCTCCTAAAATCAGCTGCAATGAAGAGAGTTTAAAATACAGCCTATAGAAAAGAGCTCCAGTGCTTTAAGTCAAAAGTTATGGTTCAGATTTAGCAGAAACTACAGGAGAAATAGTGATTTTAATGTTAACTGTGTCAAATTTTTGTTTAAAAATCCATCCATCCATCTTCTTTAACCGCATCATCCTCCACAGAGGGTCGCGGGGGAGCTGGTGCCTATCTCCAGCGGTCAAGGGGTGAGTTGTTTAAAAATACCATACTAAAATAAATTCATAGGTAAACCGTAAATAGCAGTGAGAGAGGACTGAGAGAGTTTGACTGTATTTAAACACCACTGAGGGACATTTATTTTTAGGATACACAACTTGTGGAAAAGAAATTGTTGTAATGAGAAAAACACAAGTCATCTGTTTGAGTTTGCTGAAGGTAATACAGCTAATGCAAAGTCAGAAAACATTTTTACCTGCTGAGGTTTTTGAACTAAGGTGTTATTTTTTGTTGTTTTTTTCCTGGCTTGTTTGTCAAATTATGTCAAAGCAGTGTGCATATAGTTGATGAAACTTCTAAAACACAAACTGGGCTATTATTTTATTATCCTAAATGCATCAATCTCACTGGACTGAGAAATAATATTTTACATTAGGAGCTCTAAATGCACATGAAGGTCATTGAGAACAGACTTGATGCTGGATTCATCACGTATGATATAAATAATTATAATACATTTAGGCAGCTGAAGAACCCAGTGATGCTGCTGGTTTTAATGTTTGTGCAATAATTTTAGTTTGTAACAGCAGTAATTACTTTTGTACAAAGATTATTCACAATATGTTTCATATTTCATCCTAAGCTGAGAACTTAGGAGACTGTCAGCTTATAAAAACAAGTCTCCTACCATGTTCAGAAAGCAGAACAGTGGTAACTGATGTATCCAGAGGATCCCATACTGAGGCTAATATTACAGGCTCACAAGGAGCCGACTGAATAAAACTGGTTCATTTGAATGTTCCATTGGCCAACAGCATTTTTTTATTTACAATTAAAAAATCATGAAAATTAGGAGAACTAAATGAAGAGGAAATCAATTATATATCCAATAGTTATTAAACTATTCACTAATATTTTTGTCCTGGGGTCTCTTCTTCAAAGGGTGAAACATTTTAGATTTAAAAATTAATCACAACATGTAATCCTTCACCTTCATGCTACACTCCAATTATATAACGCTGGAGTTAAATTTTTGCTCATAATGACTCGAAATAAATGCTTAAGGAGACAAAGGTCGCCCAGTAACAAGCATAAAGATACAAATAGAGGGGATTTATTGCTTCAAAGTGAAGCACAGTGATGGTGTCACCACATAACATCACCACTGATAGCGGTCAATGTAACCGTTAAAACTCCAACTCTGGTATTATAGCAGTAATAAATAGTGTGCCCTGCCTATAATTAAAAACTAAAGACACCATGCTGCTTGCTCTCTGTGTTTTGCTGAATTTAACCAAGATGGTTCAAGGACTCTAAAGGAAAGTCCAGTGATATCTGAAGGCATAATACAAACAAAAAATGTAAACAATAAAGTCAAGTTATGCATAAAAATTCAAAAGAAACTTTTGACTCATTTTACTCAAAACTTGTTAAACAAAACAAGCATCTGCTCAAACCAACAAAGCTCACCTTTAAAACAAAAACACGTCTATATGATGTCTCTGTCCTTGCTTTGCGTGGAGACATGATTGTATGGACAGAGAAAAATCCAACAGGATGATTGATGGAATATCATCAGTTGAGTCCTGTCTGTTGGAATTAGCCCATCGTAACCCTTTTAACTAGTCCTCTGAGTATACACCACAAGGGTTATAGGAGACACACATTTCTATAAAACAGCATGAAATTAACCCATAAAAATGTGAGTGTGAGTGTGTGTGTGTCTGAACATGAGAAAGTGGCCCCATCTAACTCTTCAACCTTCCATCCACCCAGACACTCTGAAAAAAATAAAAATCTACATTTTTTTTTTAATGTTTGTCTACATTATAAAATCTGTCTTACTCATAAACTACTGATATGTGTGTTAATGTATAAGAAAAACACAGAGAACAGAAGTGCCTGTGACACATTAGGTAACAAATAATTGTCCAAAGTAAAACACAACATCCCCCCAATGGGAAAAAAGGTGCCTGTAAGTCTACATTTACTTCTTTGGTGAAATATTTGGACTCAAAAGAAGGCTTAAAGAAAATATCAAGTACTTTTTGAAGTCCTGCTAATGTATTTGACATTTGAAGAAGAAAAAAAGCACTACATGCAAACATACGTAGAAGTGGACTGCACAAATCCCCCAAAAACCATGTGAATTGTTAAAATTAGAAGCAGAAAGGTGCTCTGATAAAAGAGTGGGGAGCAGCAATACATGCTCACACATTTAACTGTAACGACAATGGAAGGGAGCTCCGTTACAGCTGGACTTCTGAGGAGCTGTGTTTGCAGGTCTGTGTCCTACCCAGTGTTAACGGAGATGATTTCAATGAGAGGGTTCTTTCTGATCTTGGGAAGGTCCAGTCTAGCGCCTCCAAGTCTCCTTCCTCCGTCCTTCTTCTGGCCCAGCAGACGAACTGAGTGACCTGGAAACAACAAATAACTCACTAAAACACACAATCGCTATGATGAACGACACACCGTCATGTAGAGGTAACAATAAATCAGAGCAAAACTATAAGCATTTACATAAAAAAGATTACTGCCATATTTGATGGTAAGATCTAAATTGTGTTAGTCAAAAGAACTGAAGAGATAATTACTGGTTAAATCATTCTTCCAGCATTTAGTATCTCTACCTATCACATAGTGGTTGGCCTTTCATACCGTCTGAGAGTGTCTAATCCTGGTCCTTAGAGCCCACTATCCTGCAGGTTTTAGATGTTTCTCTGCTTCAACACACCTGACTTCAACGAACTGGTGATTAGCAGACTTTTGCAGAAGTGTTGAGAAGGTAGTTCAGTGATTGGAGCAGAGAAACAACTAAAACATGCAGGTCTGTTGAGTGTTACGTGATGGTACACAGTTTGTTTTCTACCATTTGCATTTTCAGAATCATTTCAGTACTTATTTAATACATTTTAACATGTTTTTGACATGGTAACAACTCTGATATGTCTAAACTGTATACTCAGGTATATAATACACAGTCTTTTTTACTTTTCACACACTACCACTACCATGCAAAAAATAAAATAGATATACGTATTAGCCTGTAGAAGGGTCCAGGATAGTCTTATGAACTGGTTCAGGTGAGAAACAAATCTAAGAAGACAACCTTTTAAATCAGAGCCCCAAACCATGAAAAACACCAACAGTTTACAAAGGGTTCATGTCAGATAATGAAAGTTTCATTAAGCAGCTGATAGTTCAGTGTGGTAACGAACACTGTCCACCCCTGAGTGAGAAGAAATGGGACGCTGAAGCCTCTCCACTCTAACCACTCAATATGGTATCAGCTGGAGGTGTACAAAATGGAGGCACTGAGGGATGGAATTGTCTTCCTGTTTTCATCCGCTTTACACAGGTCTCCTGGGAGGGAGGGATCAGGGCAGGGAGCATGGTTATCAATTGGTAGATAAAAATGACAATCTGCCCCAGAGGAGGAAAAAGAGCCAATCGTTGAGGCGTGACTGCTCGTAATATCCCAGTACAAGCAAGGAAATGAGAAACCTTCCCCCCGTGGAAAACAGCTGGGACTTTGAGCACATTTGGCCAGACTTTGTTCAAGAGTCCACATGTGGTGATGAAACGGAGCCCCCCCCCCCCAAAACCACTGCATGCTTTAACACCCTGTAACCACTGCTCTTAGCTGCTGGTTTATTTATGCAACAGAATTAAACATCGGGTCATTTTGCAAATTGTTCAACAGTCACAAGAATAGTTAACTATCCTTTACCAATGTTCTTTTTATTATACACACAAAAAGTAGCAAGCACAGCTTGTGTACCATGGTTGAACAACAGAGACTATATAACGCTAATAGAACCATAATGAGGTTCAGGTTTAGGCAGGTTGGTTTGTTGTCAAATTCACATTTTCTTTAGTTTCCACTGAATATTTACTTGCACACAGTGAGAAGGTAATCAAATGCATAATGAGATAAACAGATTTGTCAGGGGAAAGCAATTACCTGCATGGTGGTGGATTTTCCAGATGTTTTTCCAATCATGAGACAATCCAGTCTAATAAAACTCAGAAACCCTTTTTTCCTACATGTGTTTTTTCTTTTTTTTTACTCTCAAACATAACAGGTCCAGTCTACGTGACCACAGACCCAGGCTCAAGAAATAATCTCAATACCAGCATGGAGTCACTCCAGGAATGTATCCAAAGCCAAATTCAATTTCAGAGCCACAGATGACAGGCTAGGAGGAACATGGCTAACGTGAGTTGTTGAACTAAAAAGCAAACAACAAAAAAAAGCTTCCCTATTTGTCATCTCAATTATAGAGTTTAGAGAAGCCAACCGCTGTGACGAACATCACACACAGACACATCGCCCTGCACCTCGTTTTCTTGTTATCGATTGTGCTCCTCTCTTCCCTTGTGCACTTTTCCCAATCGGTCTTTGTTCTTTTCTCTCCTTCATAAATACAAACCAACATAAATCTTTCTGTGCGCTCATAACAGCCCATTAAAACATGCTGGAGAAAAGGAAGGGAATGAGGCAAGGACAGATGGACGGAAAGGTAAATTGGTGGATGAATGGATGAAAAAATGAAAGATGTATGGCAGAGGAGGGTGGATGTTTGGGTGAAAGAAGCAGAAAGCTAAAAGGATGACCTGTCGACCTGCGTGTGATGTCTTGTAAGTGACTGGTCCTGTTGTGCTCTCTGGTTCGATTGAAAAGCAGCAGGCAGGGTTTGGAGGGGGATGGGAACACTTGAAGATGGAGGCAGCAGATGAAGAGGGGAAGGGTGTAATGTCTTTCATTTATTCTTTCAATCCAATCCAACCATTTGTTCATAAGACTCACTGCTATCATTGGGACATGCTGATTTTTCATTTCTTTATTTATTTTTCGTAGAGGTCAGTCAAATATCTCTTTTGATTTTGGATGTCATCACCTTTCCTCTAACCTTTAGATCTACTTCACTTAGCACTGGCTCAATGCTTGATGTAATTTTACCAAACCCTGCTGTAACTGTTAGTAATCTTTTTACATTGGTCTCAAGTCAAAGAATTAATATTTTATTCATAAGATATCTTTAAATTAGGTGTTATCTCCTTTATAGAGTGATGCACCATCTCTCAAAAGGCTGATGAAGGTAAAGCATGGATGGATCAAACCCACATCTGTTTTAAAACCACAATATTGTCTACTTGTAGTCCTCTTTAGAAGCCTCTATCAGTTTTAATTGGTTCCTTTTTCCAACACGTCGGATTCAGTGGTTGAATTAGTATTCAGGTTGTCCTCAAGTTCTACAGAAGCTTCATTTAAATCAGGTGTGCTGGAGCAGAGAAACATCTAAAATATCCAAGACTGGACAAAACTGTTCAAGGGAATTGGTAAATAAAACCTTTGGTTCAAATAAATTGTTTACACTCCTGTCAGATAGGGATATACTGCCTGGGCAAAAGTAAAAATAATCACTTAGATTTGGGTACATATAGGATCAAAAGAATTGGGGGCGGAAGTCATTTAAAAAATAATTAAAAACTTGAATCTGTGTGACAAGATCTGAAACAGATTGAAATCTACATCAAACTCAGTTCCATCAAAGTGTTTTCCTGATTTTCTCAACTGATGCTGCTATTACAGTGGAAAGACACATTACTTCCTGTTTACACACTTTACTGAACCTTAGATGAGACTCGTTGCTGTTTGTTGCCAAAACAACAGCAAGAAAAGTACAACGTATAGTTCTGGCTTTAAATCATAACACAACAGCAGTATAATACATTATCCCCTGCAACAATTATTTTAAATAGTCCTTAGTGAATTCTGAACTTGATCAAATGTAATTTTGTTTCCATCTTCTCACAGATACACCCATTTACTCTGTCCTTTAAAAACAGCTTTAACAAAAGACCATCTCCACCAGGTTGATACACCCTTGATTTATATTGTCCTAACATTTACAATCATCTCTTACAGGAAACTTTTATTTAATACTCTTTGTTCTTATGTTCCAATCCGCCACTCTGACCCAAACTTCCTGGAAGAAGAGACGTTGGATCTTTATAGGAACTTTCCCAGTTAAATGAAGTCCATATGAAGGTAGGTCTTATAATGTGCTTTAATGCAAAGTATTTCAGAGCAGCTTAAACATCAGCAAAGGTTAAAGCTTTGATGCCTGACAAGAGCAAACTCCACGCAGCTTCGCCGTGTCACTTCCTGAGAGGCTCACGGAGCATTAAAATATTTCTCAGGATATCTTCAGATGACTTAAATACACGGGAATGTGTTAACTAAGTGTCGCCTATAAATACGCTTTATGTCCTCCCCCTCAGTCTGAATTGAGCTGTATTTTTGTAGCGCTGATTTAAGTCAACTGTACTGGAAAAATAAGGATTGGCATAAAGTCTTCGATACATGCATTAGGACTATTTGATTCCTGTTTTTAAGTGATTAACCATAGTGGTTAAAATGATTCTTCCAGGATATCTTCTCACTAAAACTACAATTATTATTAGAAGGTCAAAGAAAAAACTAAACTAAATGCAGTTAATACATAATATGTTTCTTGTGTATTAAAAAAAAAAGGAATGCATTTGTTATTTATTAGGAGAAAGGTGAGAGGCCTGTGTCTGTTTGCCAGCAAATATCATGAACCACTGGATGGAATTAAAATAAATCCTCTGTGCATTGTCATTAAATCTGCTAATCTACATTGGCAAACAATGACTTAAAATCAGTCAGTTTTACAGATTTTGATTTAAAATTTGAGGCGGTAGTAACTGAGAGTCATCAAGAACACAAACTCAATCATCTCAATCCTTGGTCACAAAAAACTTTGATAGTGATAGTGATCAAACTGTAAAAACCCAATAGCAGAACGCACAGCGATGTAAAACAATGGAGGATTTCCACACAGTGCAAAGGAAACTCAAGGAATTGGGACTAAACAGCTGTGTAGTCTTAAGAAAACCACTGATCAGTGAGGCTATTTAGAAAAAAGGCTTCAATTTGCTAGAGAGCATAAAGATTTGACTTTGGAGCAAAGAAAGACAGTCATGTGGTCTAATGAGGCCAGATTTACCTGGTTCCAGAGTGATGGCTGCATCATGGTAAGAAGAGAGTGCCTTTAGTGCCAAATGTACAAGTGCTTTGGTCTGTGGCTGCAGCAGCTGGTCAGGTCTAAGTTCAGCAACGTTATGAGCCCAGAGAATGAGCAAACTACAGTACGTCTCCCCTGATGACAAACGTATATTCCAAGATGACAATGCCAATATTCATCAACGTTAAATTGTGAAATAGTGTTTCTGGAAGCAGAGGCATCATTTTCACGCATATATTGGCCTCCACAGAGTCCAGACCTTAACCCAATTGAGAGTCTTTGAGAAGTGCTGGAAAAGAAATTGCACAGCAGTTCGACTCTCCCATCATCTCTAAAAGATGTTGACAGAAGTAAATGTTGTGACATTGCAGAAGCTCGTGAAAACGATGCCACAGCAAATGCATGTCGTAATCAGAACAGGTGGTCCAAAGAAGTATTCGTGTGTGCCTTTTTTTATGACAGGCAGCATATTTAAACAAGTTAGTAACCAAGGAAGCATCCAGCAAAACACTGATGCTATAAAATGTTTAGTAACGCAAGACTAAGCAGCAGTAAACGCTGAGCGCAGCTGTACAAACTGACTATACACACACTCTAAGCAACTAATTGAAAGCAGTTTTACAGTAGTTGATCCACTTACCCACACACACTCACAGATGTAAACCTGGTTATAGTCCGTGTGTATATACATTATATATATATAACAAAAAGGAAAGTATCACAGCTTGTAAACCGCGTTCATATAGACTACTCTCAAAAAGAGCCTGGAAGCAATTTTGGCATAGAAGAGACGTGCAACTATTAGCAGTTCATTGAAGTAAGTATTTTAGTAGCTATTACGAAAGGCAAATCCTCCGTCTTAAAAGGTTTATGCCCAGGCCTTCGAGACAAAAAAAGAAAAAACAAGAAACAGCTCTCAGTTTATACGAGGTCATAAAGGCCTGTAATGATACTGGGGAAATTGGTTTCTATGGAGGGGGTGACGGTAGGAGAAAAAAGCAGAAGGAACAAGGCAGCAAGGAGGTAGAGGATGGAAAAAACTGAAGAGAAAGAATTGGAAAATGCCTAAAATGAGTGGAAAAAAGAGATGGATGAAAAAAAATAGCAGAGGATAGAAGTCACATTGTGTTTGTGTGAATGCATGTGAGTCAAGTCGGGCAATTTAGGGTTGATAGCACATAGTAAAATTAAGCCTTAGTTCAGCTGTCCTTCATTAGAATGAAGCCTGCAGTGCAAAGTGATAGACTCACACAAGTAGTGCAAACTCAATCTGTTCTTTATTAGAAAAACAGCTGGGGGTGTATGACAGCTTGACTGGACACTCTCACACTGTAAACTCTGTGTGACCTTCATTAAATTGTTGCGTGCAGTGGTTCACTAACAGTCTAAATGGATACCTAATCACTGCCATGTGAGCCCGACAGCGCGCTGCAGCGACAGGTAAGATCACTTTAGCAGGATGCTCACTCAGTAAAACAAACAGGATATAAAAGCAGCATGAAGTGGATTTTTAATAGAAAACATTTTCATATTATTAACTGTAAAGATGGTTTTAGGGGAGAAAAAACATCTGAATTTGTAACTCATGAACAAGACCTGTAAAATCAGGTCAGTAATATCTAATAAAATGCATTTTTATTTGTTCTGTTTTACAGAAATGTAAAAAATTAATACTTTATTAATCCCAGAGGGAAATTAGAAGTTTCTTCATGAAGTCATTGCAGGCTGTTCTAGCTATGGACAGGAAGGATCTTCTGTAGAGGTTTGTAGCACTTTAATATCACCTCCTTGATTACATCATCTGTTGTTGAAAAGCACCGTTAATCCACCTCCTTTGCTTTTTCCGCTCCTCTTCAGATCTCTCTGTTCAAATCGTCTGAAAACTCATCCATCTTGTTCACCAGAAACCCGATGTTCCTCATTATGATCAATGAAGGTGATGGTTTAAACTTCCGCTCTACATCCACGTCGCTTCTGCTTTACCTAGTCTGGGATTTTGGGTCGCAGCTTGGGTACTATAGTGCACACAATTTATCCATTGAGGTACTCAAGGGATAACCTGGCGCTGGTGTCTGGTACACACCAGACTGTGTGCATGTCAGAGGTGCTGCACACATGTGTGTCACTGGTACCGCATGCGTGTGTTGGAGGTCCTGGTCATGTGTGTCTACTAGCTTCAGAGGCCATGTGAGCGCTCCTTCGCTGCGCCCAACAGGATGCGAAACTCATCAGATTGCAGACTGTGCCATCGGGATCGTGAAAGCACATGAATGATATCTGGTGTGAATGCGTACTGGCGAACCAGTTATGTGCACCCCTGTATATAAGCATTTGAGATGTCAATTAGCTAATTCCAATTGTAAACAAGCCTGTCATTGCTATAACACATCATAAAAAGTGGCCAAAATGTAGAAATATTGAAGTCAAAATTGTCCAAGCAGAAGAATTCAAACCAGAACAACAAAATCACTCCAAAAGCAACGAGTTCAATCAGAAAAAAACTAAGAAGATAAAGGCTAAAAACTAAAACAACTTGTTACAAAATAAAGCTACTGAAACAAGCTCCACCCTGTGACATTATTCTAGAACTAAAGGGACAGTTCAGATCTTCTGAAGTGTGTGAAAACATTTTAAAATATATATACTAGCTGATAGCTAATCAAGCTAATCAGAACTAATCTCTATTTCTCCAAACTGAAGTCATTCATAAAATTAAAACAGGGAAGATATTGGTTGTCAACAAAAGCTCACTAAAAGATCTGAGTGATTATTTAAGGTGAAAAAACAGAACAAACAAGGCTTTCAAACTTAAAAGGAGAAATAAGACTTAGATTACTAAATAATTCTTTAATCAAAGCCTCACTGCTCAGACTCGTGCACTTAAACATGTGTGTGAATGTGTCCTTGTGAGCAGAAATACCTTTAACAGCTTCGTCCACCACTTCCACCACCCGATCAATCTGCTGGACCTGAAACGCAGACCAAGACACGTGGGACAAAGTTTATTGATGTCAACATAAGAAGTCCACACAGTCAAACACAGGAAATCGGCAACGTACAAGCACACACTGATCCGAGTTTATACAGGAGGGGTGTGCAAATATACAGGACGGCAGCATGCAATAAGTAGAAAGACAAACAAGTGTAAATTGATACAATCACAACAAGCTTTCTTCAGTTAGGCTTAAGTAGTATGGATTTCCTAAATGTCACACTGTGTGTGTGTACACAGGTAAAACACCATGTTTGGTGTGTATTGAGCAATGTATTAGGACTGCAGAAGGTTTTTAATGATGTGAAACCAGAAGCGGAAAAAAGCAGAAAAAGTGGAATAAATAATCTTATAGGCAACTATAAAACAGAAAACTAAAAGAAAAATGTGCATGAAAAAAGAGCTGAAGTTGTCTTTGCTTTTAATCGCTGCACTTCTGATCATTTATATATAAAATCCATTAGAGGCTAACTACAAAAAAAAAGGCAGAATATTTCAAACTGATTTTATTCATCTACCATTCTACATTCACTGTGAAGAGAATAAAAGAAGGAGAGATAAGGAGGCAAGGCAGAGAACTAAAGAAGTGGAAAAAGTCATATTATAATATTTCTTGACATAAATTCTCTTTTCATTCCTCTCAGCATGCCTCTAAGATCTAATTCTCCTAGTTTCTTTATTCATAGAGGTTTGTGCTCTGGCCCCTGCCAGTGGTGCCTC
Organism: Callopanchax toddi; assembly: GCA_006937965.1. Classification (NCBI taxonomy): domain Eukaryota; kingdom Metazoa; phylum Chordata; class Actinopteri; order Cyprinodontiformes; family Nothobranchiidae; genus Callopanchax; species Callopanchax toddi. The sequence continues at coordinate 577,844 of SSNR01000156.1, forward strand.
CAGGTCCATTACCCAGCAAACCCTTTCTCCCCCCTCAAACACACTCACATGGATACACACTGTGCTTCGCAGGCAGCAGTTGCATGCATGTTACACACTGAAGTAAAACCTATTTCCCTGTAATAGCCAAGCAATCTGGATCCATTCAGAGCAGCAGCAGGTGTCCCTTCTTACAGTAAAGGTTTGGTAATGCCTACATTTTGCAAACTAAATCAGAGCTCCCTCTTTGAGAATCCTGTTTTGTGTTCATGGAATATTATTCAAGTTAGAAATAAAACAAACTGTTTTGAAAATAAATCAGCCTCAGCAGATTAGAGCTAGAAAAGAAACCTTCAGGAAAAATAAACATTATTTTAGAAATAGATTGTTGACCAGTCAGATTCTGAACAGGCATTTATCAAACGTACCTGTGGTCTAAGAAAGAAGCTTGTAAAATGAGAAGTAGCTGAACAAAATGACTCCAGTAGTGGTGAATTTTTAATGGTTGATTAAAAGTTTGGAGCTGGAAAAAAAAACAATCAGCAGCAGCTAAATCTTCACAGCTTCTTTGCCGTTATTAACCTAGAACAATTTTTCATTTAGAGATCAAGATTTAGCAGAAAAACAAGAATCTGAAAGCTATTGTAAATGTAATCCTAATGAGCCCCTGCCAGCAGCTTCAACATTTCTGTTAATATTGGTTTTCTTTACACTTCTTATACAGTTTCTACATGAAAACGCCACAGTTTGTCGTGTCTTAGATTAAAAGAAAGGTTGAGTCCAAAATGACTATATGCTTTAAACAAGAAAGTTGATGTTTGTTCAAATTTAAAATCTGAAACCCTTCAAAATGTCTTCAGAAATGTTCTACAAATGTATTTAGTGATCCCAGGTGACAAAACCATCAAGAAGAAGGAACATGAGAAGCTTGAGAAAGAGCTGAAAGTGAAAATACAAAGATTGTGAAAATTCAAAACCTCAGGTCTCATCGGAGCACTCTGGGCCGTGACCTTCAAACTGGGAGTGTAGCTTTAACAGATCCCAGGAACAACCTCAGAGATTTCTGTCCAGAAGAGGGAAGCTCTAGGAGCAGCTAAGATACTGTGAAGAACCCTCAAGCTCTCAGGCCTCTGGTAGAGAAAAGTGCAACCAGCCATGTAGAAGAACGGGTTTCTGCATGGTGTAAAAAGGGGTAGACTGAGAGGGTTTTTTTCATATATACATTTTTTCCTCAAATGTGCATGTAATTTATGGAAACCAGAACATAATTTAGGCATGCAATTTCACCAATCTAGCCAACTCAAAAGCATGCATACTGTGTGTGTAGGGCATTGGTGTGCAGCATCACTGCTCACCCATCGTGATCTCTGATTACATGTCCAGTACTGTGTGTGTGTGTGTGTGTGTGTGTGTGTGTGTGTGTGTGTGTGTGTGTGTGTGTGTGTGTGTGTGTGTGTGTGTGTGTGTGTGTATGCAGTGGTGTGATGTGTGTCAGACGCAGGATGTGACAAGTCTAGTTCAGAGAAGTGAAACACTGCAGGCTTGCGTGACTGCCTGTGTACCTGACACAAAGTACGCTGTCACTCATTTCATGGCGACTTCAGAGAAGAGAGCAGAACCACACAAGCACACAAAAAGCCAACGCACAAAGGTCAATTAAAGAGAATGTATTCAAAAGAAAGAGCCTTTTTATAACTCCGTCCTTATCTGGCCGTTAGTGCAATCACTATAGACAAATTCTTGCTATTTGCATCTAATTTGAATAACCCACCAACTGCCACTGTCATTATAGAGTTGATTGTAACTACCACAAAAACAAAATGAGAGTGTTTGCATTCTCATAGACGTCTGTGTGTGTTTTGAACAATGTGAGCCTGTTTGTGCACGCAGCCAGGAGCTTGTGTCCGTGCATGTTTTGAAATAACAATCAGGAGTCCATTATTCTCGTGGGATCCAGCAGTCTTGTGGAGAGTTTGAAGCTAAACTGATTCCTTCTTTTATTACCAGTCCTCAATCAGGTAAAGGTTCTCTTTTCTACAGATCAGAAACTTGCTCTTCACTTTTTGAAAGGGATTCTAAGCTTAAAGAGATGCCCTTAAATGTGTATTTAACAAATAACTTTCAGCAAGTTATGGCAAACACAGACTGTAGGACTGCAGTCAGCAAATAAACTGAACAGAGAAATCTGAGCAGATAAGAAAACTATGCCAAACGCAGTAAACAATCCATTTGTTTATTTGACTTGTATTAAAAGAAAATATGTAGTTGTGTTCTGGACTTCCTGTGATAGAAGCAGATTTAGTTTAGTCAGTTTATTGCTAACGTCAGCCTGACTATAGAGGTTTTATCCTCTACTTTTACCTTGTTTCAAATGTCATGTTAAAACAAAGTATGAGTGAGTATTTTACTAAGTTTAAAATACTAAAACATTCAGAACACATACCCCAATAATGCTGAGGCCTTTGAGGTAGTCCATCCGTGGCTGAGCTTGAGGAACACAACCTGCTACAACCACCTTTTTCTGCTGTTCTTGGGCTTTTCTGCACAAACAAACAAAGGAAATCATAAATGAGAAGAGTATTATTAGTTTATGACATTTTTGCACTAACAATCAGCCTAGATTTAGTTTCTGATTTAATAAAAAAAACAAGGATTTGTTGTTCAAGTACACAGTGATTTAACTGTAGGTTTTAATGCTGGTTTCAACCTGCATGAAACATGGAAAGTTCAAAATCACTATCTTACTTTGACATGTTCAAACTGAAATGTTAGTTAATCTGTTTCTGTGAGCCAGTTGATAAAAATACTGTAGGGCAATGAAGCTCAAATACATACATCCATACACACACACACACATACACAAAGTGTCGTGTCCCTCCATCTTGCACTTGTGATTGGAAATAAAAATGTTTTTAATGAGTTGAATTACTTTGTGAATCATGTTTTTCTCTGATGATCTGTCATGTCCCTCTATGAGACTGGTTTCCATCCTGTTTTATTTTGTATAGTCACCTCTTGTTTCTGTTCTCCTTCCTGGTTGTTATTGACCCTGATTGTGTCCAGCTGTGTTTGTGTATGTTTAACCTTGCCCTGTTTCTTTTTCAGTGGCCAGTTTGTCTAATCTCTTTACTTCATGTTCCAGCTCTGTCACCTGTTTTTTGATCTCAGTGTTTTGACCCTGTTTCTGCAGATCTGAATTACCCTTTTGGCCTCAAGATTCTGAATTGCTAGTCTGTCTTTTTTTGGATTCTGTGTTTTTGACCTCAGACTGAATAAAGGATTGAGCTTTTACACTTACGACTTCTGGGTTCTGCATTTGAGTCTGCCTACTTCACCTTACACAAAGACAGTCTACCAATGTCAAGTGAAAAGCAGGGTAAATCTTATTTTACTGACTTCTAATGCCAACGACAAATTATCGCCCCCTGCTGATCATTAGTAATGTTTGCATTGATTTTACAATGGTTTTGATTCAGACCAAAATAATAAATTAACTCTTCCCACCAAATAAGTGAGATTATATTTATGTATTTATTATAATTCTATCTGCTGATGATGACTACATCAAGCAAGAAACTTTGTTTAGAAATTTGTCTTAGAACTACAGTAATGAAGAACATAAACCGAACTTTTAAGGATTTTTAGTAACCAACATTCATGTGGTGTTAGATTTCACTTACATTCACTACAATGGACAAATATCATCCTGAGAGCTACAGTAATCCTAGAAACCTCATGTTGCATTAATTAATTTAGATGAACTAGGACAGGTATTTTCTGAACATGGGGAAAGTTTTGTATCGTTGCAGCCTTGCATCCAGACTGAAAGTGATATTTTAGGAGCTTCAAAATAATCTTTATGGATAGCAGGTTTGAGAGTGAGAGTCTTGTAGCTTCACCCTCATTTAGAAAGTAAAAAGGCAACAGTTTGAATATGATGACATCATCATTGCCCGACCTCTGACCTAACGATAACCCTATGAGTGTCAAGTATAATTAGAGAGGCACCATAAAATCTGATGGTGATCAAAATTGGCCAATATTCAGCACAATCAGCTAACAGTAAATCATGGTCTGTGAATGAACCACGACCAAGGTGCAATAAAAAGTCACATTATTGCTGTGAACATACCATGACTGAGTGTTAATTCAGGCTAGCAATATAAGATCCTCCATGTGGAAGTTTTTCACTTCAGAATTATGAATCATTTCTAGCTAATAATATGTTTAAAAACATTTTTTATGATTAGTTATTTGTACTAAATTGTCTGAAACTGGTGCCAGCTGTCGGAGCTGTACCAGAATCAGAAATCAGTATCGGACCAACAAACCAATATCAGTGCTCCTCTAGATGTGTTATCATTTTCATCTTGTGGTTACCCAGTGTGCAAACTTAATGAACATATTCCCCACAGTTTCCTGTTTTGGTTGATTTCCATGGCAGTAGTACAGCACAACACACAGGTCTGGCATACTACAAAGTTCTGAGTCATTTTGGGAGTTTCTGTAGGGATGGAGATATTTCTAGATACAATGCTGTGTGTGTGAATGGAGAGTGTAAAACTAGGCATGCGTTACAGCTAGGCCATTTACCATTTAAAATGACATTTTCAGACAGGACAAATAAAAATCAAATTTTATGAAACTTTTACGTGTGTTTAGTAGATCAAAGAGCTGCAGTCTCCGACCCTTTAGGAACCTAAATATTACTGTAAACCCTGACTGAGCAAGTGGATTAGACAGGTGGGAAAATGTCTTACTATTTTAAAGAGTAAGAATGACAAACGTGAAGAAAGAACTAAATAAAAAACATAAAATGTCCTCTTTCCGAAAACAGTTAACGCCAATTTTCTGATGATTATATCACAGCATTCAATAACTGAAAATATTTCATCCCAGACGTCAGATATATGCTAAATGCAACACAGAATGATCCCTGACAATTACTACGGTAATATCCACTGGTATTATTTCTACTAAAAATGAGGAAAGATGTCATAGACCTTACATAAATGTTACTAACAACGATAAGCTATGTGGATAGTAAAACAGAGTAGTAAACCTTAAGGAAAGTGAGTGTGTGTGTGTGTGTGTGTGTGTGTGTGTGTGTGTGTGTGTGTGTGTGTGTGTGTGTGTGTGTGTGTGTGTGTGTGTGTATGATCTGCGCAAGTCTACGTGTCACCTCCAGTTAGTGGCAGTGAGATGTGAGACACGCGGTCTGTCTGACAAAAGCTTTTCGAGGAGCTGCCCAGACTCTGCCATAAATCTTTAATAATGAAGCCTCCTGACAGCTGGAGTGGGAGAGGGAGGGACGGATGGAAGCGGGTAGGCACGTAAGTGAGGGAGGAATCGTGGGAGGAGGACCGAGGAGCGGCGATGAAGCTGGATGCAAACTGTCAGTTGTGTTTTAATTCACACTGTTTGTATTCTTCAACAAAACAAAGAGTGGTAGTGATGGAGGAGGAGGGGGGGTGTTGTGAGAGCACGGTGTGAAGGGAGAGAGACAGAAACGCCGAGGCAGACAACTCAATTCAAAGCCAGCTTATCCTGTCACATGAATGGAAAGTGGAGATGAAAGCTAAAGTTGGTAAGAGATGAAGGGAAAAGAAGTGGAGCCAAGAATAAAAGTGTTTATTCTGTTTATGGTTATTTCAGAAACAGAATCAGCTTAATTTGCCAAGTACGGTGTGTTTACACGCTGGAGGAGAGGCTGTAAAGTTTTAACAATACGTGTGTGTCTGACGGCTCTCATGAACACTTACAGGAGAGACGATTAGTAAAAAATAAACACTGGTTTTATATCAACTGGCCTTTTACTGTAATTACAGAAATAAAAGGGAACAAATATTTGATTTTGCAACAGTTTTTTTCTGTTGTGTGCAGGAAAAAAACATACTAAGTGTCAAGTTCTCCACAACACACTAACAACATTACCGCACATTCAAACACACACACACGCACAGCAGGAGCGGAGCTGCATAATTGACACCACCTCATGCCAAGTGCTCCAAACATTTCTTTAACGTGCTCCTCGCCCCCCAGACTCACAGTCTTAGCTGACACAGCGAGTAAACAGACAGAGCCTGAGGTGCTGCCCGAGCGCCCAAGTGGGAACAGACCAATCACGCCACATGCGCTTCATGGGTGGGATGAGACGGAACGGGATTATGGGATGCAGTTGCCGTGGTGATATTTATGAGTCTAACAGAGCGCTCACTGCCAGTGACCCAGACCAGAGCAGATGTCCCTCAAGATTAGAGGACGGGATCGCGAGTGTGAGCCTGCACACACCTTTCTCCTCGACTTCCTTTACATTTGGCCCTATATCTCCACAGCCCTCTGATACCTCTCCATTACTGCTCCCTACAGCCTTGAGACAGCACACACAGGGTCAGAACAGACAGTACACACACACAAAAGGGTCATGGCTGCCATTAACAGTGTCCACAGGTATGTACATGAAGCATGGCCTCTGTGGTATATGGTAGGAAGTGCTGTGCTGTACATACATATTTTTAACAGCTGAGCGGACACAGTGAATAAGTCAAATTGGACCAGACTAAATGTCCAACTGAATTGATCAGGTTGACTAGGAGATGCCCTGTGCTAGGAATATGACATTACGTTACTCTAGGCCATCAGACAGACCAGAGTGCATGACCTATATAAGAGCCTCTTCAGCTTTCTCACAACAAAATCTGAAGTGAAAGAGAGAGCGTTCCTTGGAGGATTGTGGTTGTCTTCTACGAGGCTACCGGTATTTCACGATGGCAGCCGAAAAGCAGCAGCATCATCAGAATGTAAAACAATGTAACCTTAAGCATTAAAACTGTGTATGTCAACATTATGTAATATGAATATTCAGAGAGAAACCATGAAAGGTGGGCAGTAATGTAATGGTTGGAATGGATTTGAATGAAACTCTCAAAGTTGGGTGTTTATCTACCACTGACAGATTTTTAAAGTCAACCCAATTCAAGATGGCTACTACAACTAACTGACCTTAGAAAACACAAACATTAGTTTAACTTGGTCATTTTTATTGATGAGTTAAAATCTGATTTGGTCATTGATGAGTCATTCACAACACATAGATTATGTGCTAACAGACTGCATGTTAAGTACCAGAGTATCTCACAGCACCTTATAATTGTAAGTGTTCAATGACAATAAAGCTTATTCTGTTCTATTCTTTTATTCGAACTCAATCAAGTCTCTGCATGAGTTTGAAACTCTGCCATTAAAGGCAGAGTGATATGCATTCCTTCAAGAAACGCTAGGCCTTTAACGAAATTAAGAGCTTGAAGGTATTTAAGTTTATCCTTTTACTTAAATCCTTATCATCCTAATTTAATATAGATTATAACATGAATACACATATTGTTTATTTTTATTACTGTGTATATTTAGGCAGGAGATTCTGTTAGTAAAAAGAGAAATGTTCATTTTTAAGTTTTTACTTAAAAAAGCTGTATTTATGTGTCTTCTCGTGGACTCTCCCTGCTGATCGGTGTCCTCAGCCTTACACAGATAAGGCTTAAGCTTCATAGTGGGGGACAGGATGAGCTCACAACATACAAACACACAGTGAGCCAGCCATATGTTCCCCTACAAACACGTTGCTTAAAGGATGAGGTCATAGAGAGGAACATATATGCGATGTACTCAACCTAATTTAAACAATTCTGTCTCCATCAAAATCAGTTGGCAAAAACACAGAGTGACATCACTGATGTCCGGTTGCATTTCTACTTTTTCTCCCCTCTCCATATTTGGCGTGTCCTTGCTTCTTTGTCTCCGCCATCCTCTCATCTGCACTTCAACGGTTGTTTCTGCTTGATTTGACAGCGAGCCAGCCACTCAGCGCACCCCTGACCTCTCTGCATTAGCATAAGCAGCAAGGGGCGAGGTTAAGTACCCATCAAGCCTCAGTAATTAACATGCAAGTAGACGTGTGCACGAGTGTGTGCGAGTGCGAGCAAGTGAGAGTGAGCAAATGTTTTAAACTGCTCCTTCAACATGTTTTCCACTTCCACAAACTTCTACTAAATCAATAACGCAGTCCTACACTCGCTCACTGAGGCACTTCCTGTTTCACTACGGTTACTGCAACCCAGCACTGATTTCTGATATACTGGGGGATCTGCAGAGCATGTTGATTTGTTTAATGTTTTATTCATTCTTCCATATTTATTTTCCTGTGTGTTTTGTTTTAGCAGAGGAAGCAAATTTATCTCCACTGACTGACAACACAAACACACCGAATGTGGAGAAAAGCCCTGATAGACGATGTAGCTTTTCCTATGTGTATTACTCTACCAGCAGAGTCTAACTAAACAATTGTTGAAATACCAACAGTATAAATAAAACAGCAGCTAAATCTGGGCCTACGGGATCTAAAGGTAGACAAACTGAAATAAATTGCAGTTTTTAGTCGAGCAGACCTGGATCCACTTGGAGAATTAGAAGAGGTAGAAACAGTAATGTGTGACTGACAAGAAACTGTCAAAAGGAGAGGGTGTAAAGAAGGAGACAAGGTGCAGGTGAGTGTGTAACAGGAAAGACTGAATGTTAGCAACAATAAAAGGCAGAGAAACATGACAGAGAGACAAAGGAACTGCCAGTAACAGCAGATGAGATATAAACACCAGTGGTTACAGAGCAAAGCTCAACACGGTGTTCAGACATTCAGCAACAAACCTACAGTAATAATGATGATGATGTAACGGTGATCTGAAAGTTTCTGTGAATACATATGCATCACAAAGAAGAAGTTCAAACTTCAATTATAATAATTATGTAAAAGTTATTAATATTTTAATAGAAAGACCAACTGGGAGGACTTGTGGAGCTTATTAAATATACATTGGTGTTGATTGTACAGATGTCCCAACTAAAAGACTCCAGATGTCTGTTCTCATTTATTCTGAAGGGAAAATAATCATTTCTTGTTTACAATAATAGGTAACACTGAAGTAGGAGGACAGAAAACATCTGCAGACAGAATGTAACATCACTTCAGTTGGACTGGGTTTGAGTCTGAGAACAAGGTAACTTATTAGAACAACTATAAAGGATTTGGTAACGCTTTCTTTTACAGTCCCCTAATTACTATGTAATTACATGGTAATTACATAGTAATATTAGTGTATTAGTATGTAATAAAGCTGAAATTAAAATGTAATTACTCTGTAATTAAAAACTATTTACATGGTAATTTCAATCAAATTACTGCCTAACAGTGTCTTAATTAAGCACTAATTACCAACATATTACACAGTAAAATTGCCACATATTTGCTTTTAATGTGTATTGCTATGTAATAAATTTTAGTTCAAAAGTAATTACTATGTAATTAAAATCTATTAACAAGGTAATTGAAATATAATTACTGCTTAACAATGCCTAAATTAGGCACTATTTACAGTGCATATTTTCATTTAGTGTTGCTGTGCACCAGTAATTACAACTAGTTAGTAGATAATTGCAATTTAATTACTATTTAATAATTCCTACATTACCTACTATTTACCAGAAGTTTAAACATTAAACCGTCATATTTTACCAGGTAATAATTGGTACTGTTAATACATTTAGTCAAAGGGAAAGTTCAAGCTTTAACTTATTAAACAGTAATTAGGCAGTTATTACCATGTAACTCATGTTATGTTGTATTACCTTTGTATTTAAACTGTTCATAAACTAGATGCAGTAAATACTTCATTATTACAAAGTAAATCATCACTAATTACCCAGTAAGAACATGGAAACTGTACTGTAAAAGAAAGCCAGTCTAGTTTGGGAGATTTTAAACTGTTATTACCATGTAACTCACGTTAGTATTTAACCTGTTTATAAATTTTACCCAGGGAAATACTGCTTTATTACTAAGTAAAAAGCCACTCATTACCAAGTAAGTACAGGGAAACTGTACTGTAAAAGAAAGCCAGTCTTGTTTCTGAGTTTTTAAACAGTTATTACCATGTAAATCAGGTTAAATTGTATAGTTTGTATTTAACCTGTTCAGAAACTATTACCAGTAAAATACCTTACTATTACCAAGTAAAACAGAACACATTATTACCTAAGTAAGGTGAAACTGTACTGTAAAAGAAAGCAAGTCTTGTTTCTGAGTTTTTAAACAGTTATTACCATTTAACACAAGTTAATGTGTATAGTTATTATTTTAACATAGAACCAGGAAAATACCTTACTATTACCTAGTAAAACACAACACATTATTAAGTAAGTAAGGTGAAACTGTACTGTAAAAGAAAGCCAGTCTTGTTTCTGAGTTTTTAATCAGTTATTTCTATATAACTAACATTGGATTACTTTGTTAAGATGCAAAATAGATACTTACACCATTAAGGTCACATCATTCACAAAAAATACTCCAACAAACTTGTAGGAAAGCTCATTAGACAGAAATTCATCTACCAGTGTGGCAACTACTACATCAAATCATGTTAGAAAGCTAACGTGTAACTCCAGCTAAGAATCAGAAGAAACAATGGAATTAACTGTTCTGTCAAACATTCATAAATTATCTTATTTTAATTAAATTATACACTTAATAGCATGCCCTTATGTCTTTAAAGAAGCATCCAAGAATGCCTGATCTATTCTTTTTTACAAGCCAGTGGTTCCAGTCTATGAACCTTAGGTTCATCTTCAAGGCCTTCTCTGTCAGATTTCCTCTGTATCGGTAGATGTCCTCTTTGTAATTTCGCCATGCTCGTTCAATGTGCTGTGTATGAGCACCACTGCCAGGATGAACAAAATGTCTTTGGTGATTTACCTGATAATGAATATACCCATCATGTGACAAACCATTGTATGCACGCCAGCAGACACTGATCACTGAACTTCCATGTTTGACATACTTTCTTAATATTGGAAGCAATCTCCTCCTGGAGTGATTTTTCACAAGTTTTAATACTGGTCGCCTTCTGGAATTTTTCACTTCCAAAAGTCCAAAAACCCAGGAACGTCTTCTCCAGGTGAGTACACGTCTCCCATGTCCATACTGAAATATAAACAAAATGACAGCAACCGTTCGTGCATTAGTTTACAAGAGAGTGATTAGT
>SSNR01000156.1:592328-614365 GCA_006937965.1 Callopanchax toddi
GTAATTATATTTCAATTACCTTGTTAATAGATTTTAATTACATAGTAATTACTTTTGAACTAAAATTTATTACATAGCAATACACATTAAAAGCAAATATGTGGCAATTTTACTGTGTAATATGTTGGTAATTAGTGCTTAATTAAGACACTGTTAGGCAGTAATTTGATTGAAATTACCATGTAAATAGTTTTTAATTACAGAGTAATTACATTTTAATTTCAGCTTTATTACATACTAATACACTAATATTACTATGTAATTACCATGTAATTACATAGTAATTAGGGGACTGTAAAAGAAAGCGTTACCAAGGATTTCACTGGAAATTTATGTTAAATTGATGTAGAGATAGGTTGCAAGACAAGAGGGTGTGACAGTATCTGCTTTGAAACCACTTGATACACCATGAATGTGTGCTGGGGTAGATGAGCCACATCTCCAGCGAGCAATCTCTCCCTCCAAAAAACTGTAAACAGGATAGTATGGTATCTTGGTTTCACCAGTGGGGAAAGCAGAACCTCAGAGAACCAATCAAACCTGTGTGCCTTTTAAATCGAAATAAATCTAAACAAAAAAGTTGAGATTATGTATGTGATGTCTTTATTTAAATAGAACATATGGTTTGGGATAAAGTGTTTTTTCTTTTTCCATTGGTACAGTAAATCATGTCATCAAAAATGTTGTAAATGTAGTGTTATCAAGAGCTCCTTCAGATAAATAAAATGCTAACAGGTCAAACTCTCACATTCCTTTTCCTCCATTTTAGCTAAAAGCCAGGGTTAAATTGGGTTTGTAGTGAGTTTATTCTGTGTTTAACCTCGACATTAAAGCTCCTTGATTTAAAAAAAACACAAAACAGTGGGATCACAAAGGCTGAAGCTCTAAAAATATTTACTTAAATTGGGATACATCTAATGTCATATAGATTCTATAATGATTGTTATTTTATTCAAGGCCACGTGGTTTAATTGTTATTTATTTATGAGAAAGAACTTAATTTAGCAAAAATAAGAAGCATGATCAACATTCCATCTTCATCACCAAACATTAAAATTAACTGGAAGGATGTCAGCAATGAAAAGGAAAATAAAGGAGGAGGATGAGTGGTCTGATAATATGAAGACAGACTGGGACTGAGGTGGGATGAAACACATACCCTTCATAAGAGCTAGTTCTCAAAAGAGACTGAACACAAAAAAAAATAAAGAAAACTGCAAGCAAAACAAACAGAAATCGCACTAGGAAATAGATAGGGTTGGTTAATCAATAAAAAAAACTGCATAAAAGCAAAACTATAAAAGAGAGTTGGTGATGTTTAAGATTGTCAGACATTACACCAATGAACAGCTTCAGCACTAAAAACAAGTTGCTACGGTTTCCTAAAGCCTGATGTAAATCTGCATTGTTAAAGACTTTAATAGCAGCAGAAAAACTGAGATAAATAATCAGGACCAAACCCATCCACATAAAAAAACAGGCTGACTTCTTTTCATGTTTGGAAATTTATTACCAATGTTAAATAAAGGCATTAACATTTGAGCTGCATTTTACAGGATGCAATCTGTTGACCAATCAATACACACCTATAACATGTCTAGTTTATGGTGTGCACACATGGCCTGTGGGTATGTCAGAGATAGGATGCTGCTCCACTGTCAACACGGGCCTTGTAAAGGCGAGTCAGAGGAAATGTAAGGCTTTAAGATTATGGACGTGTGACAGACATGCACGCTGCCATGAAAGGGATAAGATCAGTCTTGTAAAAATCAGATGACTGAGTAATGAATATTACATTGCTGTAAATAAGTTGGATTCGTCACTTGAATGGTTCGTAATAGAGAAAACGTCAATAAAAGAGGCAGGGCCAACAACGCAGACTTTCACACAGATGTGCAGGAAATTGCAGTGGAGATGAGCACTTGACTGAACATCAAAGAAACGGACCTGAAAGCTGCCTCCTGAAAAGATCCCCACTACTGCAAAGTCTTACAATCTTTTTAAATTAAATAAAAAGCTATTTTGGATCATTAGTCTGGTACAAAGCTTTAGTAAAGGACAAATAAACACATCCAAACAAGAGTCATAAAAGTAGGGGTGTGCAATGTTTATCATTTACAATAGTATAACTTCATATTGTGCATAAACTCACAGGATCCTACAAACTGTAAGTTATAAATATTGCTCTTTTCTCTGCAGTTATGAGCTACTGGTCTTGTTGTTGCAGCTCTCAGCAAAATCTAAACACAGCTTTGACTTGACTTTTAGCAGAATAAGGATAAAAAAGGCAGTCAGAGATCCACTGCTTTCAGTCAAAGAGGAAACAAATTTTCATGAGTAATCCTGGTAACTGATGAGTGCTAGATTTAAGAAATTGTGTGTTTAAACATTTGATTCAGTTTTCTACACATCTGTCAACGACACGAGCGCTAGACTGGAAATGCACCTGCAGAATTGTGAAAACCAGAAGAAGCAAAGTGTGTGAAGCAGCATGAACTCATAACATAGCCTTGACTCTCTCTCTCTCTTCAGATAGTCTCAGATACATTCACACCTGAAACATGTTGGTCGGGTTGGTAAACAACTCACAGGTGAAAACTCAAACGAGGAATGACTTTCACCTGTAACTCATACGACCCCTCAGGTCAGCCTGAAACTTCTCATCAGGTATCAGGATGAAAGCCTTCGAGAAAATCTACTAACTTCTGCTGCGAGATGTCTTGGTTGTAATCAATATCTAAATGTGTGAAAACGTGTGTTAGCATACAAGTGTTTGGATTTCCTTATGAGCACACCTGTGTGTTTGTGTGAATATGAGCGTGATTGTTTTTGTGAAATTATTTTTCATCCAGAAGATCAGATGAAGGGGAAATCTGGCATGATGACACAAGTGAAAGGTCATTCTTAGCTGAATGCATTATCACTAAATTAGTCCAAGCATAAACAATCATGGCTGGTTTCAAGGTCATAAATTATTACGCGAGAGGGTTTAGAAAATTGCAATGACACATGCTCAGTGACCTGGACTGATTCAACAATCTCAGCAAACCAACAACAGCCAAAATAACAGAAATGCATAATAATTACACTGATTAAACTGTAAACCAGGAAAAAAACAACTATAAATCCAGAAGGTTTTATTTTACACAAGGACTACAAAAATACCAGATGAAAACTTTAAATTGCATAAAAAAGATGCACACAAAACCCCACATGTTAAAACACTAGCCTTCATTTCAGCATGCATTCACACAAGGTGGTATAACTGGCTTTTTATTATCAATGGGCCTCCAAATATAATATGATTTAGTACACATTACCATATTTTGATTTAAAATTTCATTCAGTTCCAAGTTCAGCTACAACAGCTGATTTGTTTGGATATTAAAAGCTTGAACCATCACACAAAACTCATGGGGATAAAGCTTAATAAAGAACAGGAAGTCATATATCCAAAGAGTAATCCTATTATTGATATTAGGTTTTCAACTGAAGCCTAATTTGTAATTAATGTGAGTTTGAGACTTGATGATGTGTTGTTTTGAAGTAGCACCACACCAACATGAAGTGTAGCTTTACTCAAATAGTTTTTTCATCCATGAAACGACTTCCTCACGGTTAAAAACTGAATCGTATTTACCATCACAGCTGAAACATTTGCTTCCTGTTCTTAAAAAACACAGAAAATGAACATTACAGCTGATGAAAGATGCTTAATTGCTTAAGGACAGAAGTATTAAATGCTGCTCTGTGTAGAGTTAGTTTTCTTTTACAAATGAAAACATGTGCGTACTAGTATAGTAACACTGTAGTGACTGCAGTGTTCTGATTTCAGACCTACAGAGTTAAAGTATCTATTCAGTCTGTTCATTTCCCGAAGAGCCATCATGGCTGATCACCAACACTTTAAGAGAGCCTCTGATTTAATCACTGGGTCTGATTTATTCCAGATTCCATTACTTTAAAACTAAAGGAAGAAATTTCCACAAATTGATCAGCGTTGACACAAATCAGGATGAAAGCATGATTTTCTGTCATCTACCATATATACAGTATGTATTTGTATTTAAAAAAGAAAAATCAATAAATTGTTGAAAGATAAACAGTGCATCTTTAAAAAATGATTTTAATGCATCTGACTAGTTCGATAAATAATAAACCTTTTAATTTAATGACTTGGAGTCACTTGAGAACAGGCTACTGATTACTGCTGTTTCTACATCATAACAACACAAATCACAGCTAACACAATTTACACCTGCAGAAATAATGTATTACAATACAACTGTGAACATATTTTAGATATGTATACTAAAGGACACTCTAGAAAATGTTTAATATTTTGAGATCATTTGAAAAAATGCAAATAGAATGTAGTTTTTTTGTTGTTGTTGTTAAGATTAAGATCAGTTTCAGCATTAGGCAAATATCTTACTATTAAAGGAGCAGAATACTGAAGAAAAATCACAAGAACAAGAAACAAAATTTAGACCAGATGCATGAAAATGACAGTATCTTATCTCCCTCTCACACACACACACACACACACACACACACACACACACACATCCAGACGACCATGATGCTTCACATAGCTGCAAAACCATGGTGGTATTTCAGTAAAGCGCTACAGTAGCCTTTATTCCACTCGTGACCTGATCCCCATTAACAGCATTCCCTCTCCTCCTATCCAACCATCTGTCTGTTAGTTTACTGATCCTCAGAGTTCAAGTTCTGCCTCAGGTTTCTTCTGGCACCATCCCACCAGTTCCCACCTCACAGAGGATGGCATCTTGCTGCGTATGTATCAAAACAGTCGTCACACTTTTGTACAAGTACCTATGGCCAAGATGTGCCCTCGGCTCGTGTCAGTCTCAATATCGTTGGGTGAAACTGCTTAACGGGTAGTTAGTCCACATCCATCTCCTGGTTCAGTAAAATTAGAAACAACCCTTTGTAATGAGTGACTGGGTGCTTCGATGACAATGCCTTCTAGGCACAAACTATGTAGATACTTATTAGGGATGGGACGATACACTTAAACTCACGATACGATGCACCTCGATATGTCAGAGTCACGATACGATATTTCACGATACGATATCAAGAAGAAAAAATAAAAAATATTACTGTATAATACCAACTTGTTTATTTTTGTTTCAGTTGCACACGGGGAAACACAAGGCCTAACAGGCCAAACACAAACCAGAACACTCCCTTAGTGCTGCTCTAACCCTAGGTTGTTATCTCAGGTTTGTTTCTGATCACGACTTCTAAACCTCCTACTCTCAACCCAAGGTTTAAAACTGAAGGAGGCTCTTTAATGGGAGACAATGAGTCTTCAAAATAACTGGAAAATTCAGCTGTTTTCAATTCAAACTGAACATGATCATGTCCAGGATGACAGAGAATCTACTCCAACATGCTGCAGCGTTCTGTCAAAAGGGAATCTGAAACTTCAATCTAGCTGCTGTCAGTAACAATAAAACAGATTTAAAACATTAAAACTCTAAGCAGATTAAATAGTTCAGAAAAAGCAAAATAATAATATTAATCTCACAACTTTGTGTGTTGTCAGATTATTATTATTATTACTAATAATAGGTTCATTTATTGGTCAGCCATTTCAGGTCCTAGAGGGCTGAACCCAGCAGCTTCTCATCTGGAGGACTTTAATTATTTTACAGTTTATTTGTTCAGCGTTCTGACGTCTGGCTCATATAGATGAGTGAGTGTAGATGTGTCTGACTGTTGATTTCTGCAGTGAGACATGAAAACTCACCTCACTCCAACACCTTTAAATCCACCGTGTTGATGTATTTTAACGAACTTCCTCCGGTATTTCCACGGTAGTTTTTGTTGCAGGACGCAAAGTTTACATCACTCTGATGGAGTAAAAGTTCGGCAGATATACTTTCACTTTCATTTCCGGCGCTGAGCTCCGGGACAGCAGGGAGGAGAGGGAGAGACGCGACGCTGCACACAGAGGGTCTGCAGGCTGCATGATCAGCTGTGAAATACTTTGTTCAGTCTTGGCAGATCACGTTTTTTTTTTTTNTTTTTGTGTTTAACTGGTAGGTGGGCTTCAACTAATCACTCTCTTGTAAACTAATGCACAAACGGTTGCTGTCATTTTGTTTATATTTCAGTATGGACATGGGAGACGTGGACTCACCTGGAGAAGACGTTCCTGGGTTTTTGGACTTTTGGAAGTGAAAAATTCCAGAAGGCGACCAGTATTAAAACTTGTGAAAAATCACTCCAGGAGGAGATTGCTTCCAATATTAAGAAAGTATGTCAAACATGGAAGTTCAGTGATCAGTGTCTGCTGGCGTGCATACAAGGGTTTGTCACATGATGGGTATATTCATTATCAGGTAAATCACCAAAGACATTTTGTTCATCCTGGCAGTGGTGCTCATACACAGCACATTGAACGAGCATGGCGAAATTACAAAGAGGACATCTACCGATACAGAGGAAATCTGACAGAGAAGGCCTTGAAGATGAACCTAAGGTTCATAGACTGGAACCACTGGCTTGTAAAAAAGAATAGATCAGGCATTCTTGGGCGCTTCTTTAAAGACATAAGGGCATGCTATTAAGTGTATAATTTAATAAAAACAAGATAATTTATGAATGTTTGACAGAACAGTTAATTCCATTGTTTCTTCTGATTCTTAGCTGGATTTACACGTTAGCTTTCTAACATGATTTGATGTAGTAGTTGCCACACTGGTAGATGAATTTCTGTCAAATGAGCTTTCCTACAAGTTTGTTGGAGTATTTTTTGTGAATGATGTGACCTTAATGGTGTAAGTATCTATTTTGCATCTTAACAAAGTAATCCAATGTTAGTTATATAGAAATAACTGATTAAAAACTCAGAAACAAGACTGGCTTTCTTTTACAGTACAGTTTCCTGTTAATTATTTGGTAATGTGTTGTTTTTTTACTTGGTAATAGTAAGGTATTTTACTGGTAATAGTTTCTGAACAGGTAAAATACAAACTATACAATTTAACCTGATTTACATGGTAATAACTGTTTAAAAACTCAGAAACAAGACTGGCTTTCTTTTACAGTACAGTTTCCCTGTACTTACTTGGTAATGAGTGGCTTTTTACTTAGTAATAAAGCAGTATTTCCCTGGGTAAAATTTATAAACAGGTTAAATACTAACGTGAGTTACATGGTAATAACAGTTTAAAATCTCCCAAACTAGACTGGCTTTCTTTTACAGTACAGTTTCCATGTTCTTACTGGGTAATTAGTGATGATTTACTTTGTAATAATGAAGTATTTACTGCATCTAGTTTATGAACAGTTTAAATACAAAGGTAATACAACATAACATGAGTTACATGGTAATAACTGCCTAATTACTGTTTAATAAGTTAAAGCTTGAACTTTCCCTTTGACTAAATGTATTAACAGTACCAATTATTACCTGGTAAAATATGACGGTTTAATGTTTAAACTTCTGGTAAATAGTAGGTAATGTAGGAATTATTAAATAGTAATTAAATTGCAATTATCTACTAACTAGTTGTAATTACTGGTGCACAGCAACACTAAATGAAAATATGCACTGTAAATAGTGCCTAATTTAGGCATTGTTAAGCAGTAATTATATTTCAATTACCTTGTTAATAGATTTTAATTACATAGTAATTACTTTTGAACTAAAATTTATTACATAGCAATACACATTAAAAGCAAATATGTGGCAATTTTACTGTGTAATATGTTGGTAATTAGTGCTTAATTAAGACACTGTTAGGCAGTAATTTGATTGAAATTACCATGTAAATAGTTTTTAATTACAGAGTAATTACATTTTAATTTCAGCTTTATTACATACTAATACACTAATATTACTATGTAATTACCATGTAATTACATAGTAATTAGGGGACTGTAAAAGAAAGCGTTACCAAATCCTTTATAGTTGTTCTAATAAGTTACCTTGTTCTCAGACTCAAACCCAGTCCAACTGAAGTGATGTTACATTCTGTCTGCAGATGTTTTCTGTCCTCCTACTTCAGTGTTACCTATTATTGTAAACAAGAAATGATTATTTTCCCTTCAGAATAAATGAGAACAGACATCTGGAGTCTTTTAGTTGGGACATCTGTACAATCAACACCAATGTATATTTAATAAGCTCCACAAGTCCTCCCAGTTGGTCTTTCTATTAAAATATTAATAACTTTTACATAATTATTATAATTGAAGTTTGAACTTCTTCTTTGTGATGCATATGTATTCACAGAAACTTTCAGATCACCGTTACATCATCATCATTATTACTGTAGGTTTGTTGCTGAATGTCTGAACACCGTGTTGAGCTTTGCTCTGTAACCACTGGTGTTTATATCTCATCTGCTGTTACTGGCAGTTCCTTTGTCTCTCTGTCATGTTTCTCTGCCTTTTATTGTTGCTAACATTCAGTCTTTCCTGTTACACACTCACCTGCACCTTGTCTCCTTCTTTACACCCTCTCCTTTTGACAGTTTCTTGTCAGTCACACATTACTGTTTCTACCTCTTCTAATTCTCCAAGTGGATCCAGGTCTGCTCGACTAAAAACTGCAATTTATTTCAGTTTGTCTACCTTTAGATCCCGTAGGCCCAGATTTAGCTGCTGTTTTATTTATACTGTTGGTATTTCAACAATTGTTTAGTTAGACTCTGCTGGTAGAGTAATACACATAGGAAAAGCTACATCGTCTATCAGGGCTTTTCTCCACATTCGGTGTGTTTGTGTTGTCAGTCAGTGGAGATAAATTTGCTTCCTCTGCTAAAACAAAACACACAGGAAAATAAATATGGAAGAATGAATAAAACATTAAACAANTAGGGATGGGACGATACACTTAAACTCACGATACGATGCACCTCGATATGTCAGAGTCACGATACGATATTTCACGATACGATATCAAGAAGAAGAAAAAATAAAAAATATTACTGTATAATACCAACTTGTTTATTTTTGTTTCAGTTGCACACGGGGAAACACAAGGCCTAACAGGCCAAACACAAACCAGAACACTCCCTTAGTGCTGCTCTAACCCTAGGTTGTTATCTCAGGTTTGTTTCTGATCACGACTTCTAAACCTCCTACTCTCAACCCAAGGTTTAAAACTGAAGGAGGCTCTTTAATGGGAGACAATGAGTCTTCAAAATAACTGGAAAATTCAGCTGTTTTCAATTCAAACTGAACATGATCATGTCCAGGATGACAGAGAATCTACTCCAACATGCTGCAGCGTTCTGTCAAAAGGGAATCTGAAACTTCAATCTAGCTGCTGTCAGTAACAATAAAACAGATTTAAAACATTAAAACTCTAAGCAGATTAAATAGTTCAGAAAAAGCAAAATAATAATATTAATCTCACAACTTTGTGTGTTGTCAGATTATTATTATTATTACTAATAATAGGTTCATTTATTGGTCAGCCATTTCAGGTCCTAGAGGGCTGAACCCAGCAGCTTCTCATCTAGAGGACTTTAATTATTTTACAGTTTATTTGTTCAGCGTTCTGACGTCTGGCTCATATAGATGAGTGAGTGTAGATGTGTCTGACTGTTGATTTCTGCAGTGAGACATGAAAACTCACCTCACTCCAACACCTTTAAATCCACCGTGTTGATGTATTTTAACGAACTTCCTCCGGTATTTCCACGGTAGTTTTTGTTGCAGGATGCAAAGTTTACATCACTCTGATGGAGTAAAGGTTCGGCAGATATACTTTCACTTTCATTTCCGGCGCTGAGCTCCGGGACAGCAGGGAGGAGAGGGAGAGACGCGACGCTGCACACAGAGGGTCTGCAGGCTGCATGATCAGCTGTGAAATACTTTGTTCAGTCTTGGCAGATCACGTTTTTTTTTTTTTTCAGGGACATCACCCGATTCTGTTCAGCAGCTGATGCTCGATGTCAACCCTAAATTGCCTGCATTACTACTACTCACGCAGCAGCGCCATCTAGTGTTTATTTCGCGATTCATTTTTTTTCAACTCGATGCATTTCGTCACGTTTTATATCGCGAAATTTCGCCAAACGGTATTTCGTCCCATCCCTAATACTTATGCACGTTTCAATCCTGCAGATAAACACAAACAGAATGATGAAGGCTAATAAAATTTCTTGATATCCCATTTATCGTTCTCTAAGTTGAGAAAAATCCCCATCTTCTCTCATCTACTGGGTGTATTGGTTCCCTTAAGGGTTCAGGCATCAAACATTCAAAAGCGAAACATCTTACTGTCATGTTGCATGACTTAATGTGCATCAGGCATGTCTCTATACTTTAACTTATTGAAAATCTGGATGTGATATCAATTGACAGAGACCGAAAACGTGTTTCTATCTTCACTGTTGTGTAAGCGGCACTGCAAAGTTTCTCGACTAATTCTGCTGTCACTTCCCCCCCTAAAGGTGCGCTGAGGAAGAACACTCTCCTGCAGGGGGTTGGAATGTCATCTTTCATAACTTGCAGTGAGTATAAAGTATCTAAGTGGTCCGGGACTTTCCAGGTCAGTGCTTGTTTAGCTAACACCAGCAAATGTCAGCTTCTGCAATCGTCAACTCGAACAAAAAAACACAAGGAGAACGACAAGAACTTACAGGTGCTTCTCAAGAAAGATGTTAAATTCTAACCTAACAACGCCATGCATTCTCTTATTGTTTGATATATTTTTATAAGATTAAATTGTGTTAAAACAGCCTGAATTGTCTAAAAACACTTAGACATGACTAAAGGCACGAGAACAGCCTCTGTTAAACTAGCTGTTAAACACAAATATGTAAGTAACTCAAGTTGCTGCACATGAATTAAACAACCTGATATTATGATCTCCCTCTTTTATCAATGACTGTTACGTCAAACAAATCCAAACACAAAACTTTTTAAACTAAGACCGAGCAGTGCCAAGAAAAAAGATGATACTCTAGTTTGACAAAAGCAGTCTGATTACAACTAGAAGAGAGGCGGTGGCAGTGAGGTGGAACAGCAGGTGTGTGTTTTTAATCAGGTGAATAAAAGGTGAGAGAAGTACTCTCCATGTGCCATCTGTCAGATGAGCCCTCCAATGACATTTCTCTGTGTTTAGTAATATCTAACCAATGCAATCACTTGTTAATATATATAAACAGACACCACATCTTTTGACATATACTATCTTTTTATAAGATATGCCATATTAGTACTGGGTTGGACCTCCTTTTGGCTTCAGAACCAACAAGGTGTTGGGAACATAAAGAAAAACCAACTAAATCACCATCAGAAGATCTGAATCAACTCAGCAGCTATTGAATGCAAACACAGTCTGAGGAAGAGAAAATGAGGGTTTCTCCTTTTAACATTTATTGCCAATTTCTTTCGTTTCTGGCATTAAAAACTACATTTCATATTTATTATTATTCAGATGCAAATATATCTAAAAGCAGTCAATTGCAAACATTTGTTTCTGCTGTGAGAAATGTGTTCTTAGTTAGAGAATACTGATACAAACTTAAGATCTGTCAGAGTTCTGAGATTTTACAACATTCCAGCAGCTCTTCTAAAATTAGCTCAATTATAAAACAAAGATTCAGATCTAAGTTAAATTCAGACAGCCAAGTTCGACTCCCTCATGTTGTCTTTTCCTTCCACTTTTCTCCTTTCTCCTACACTAATGAGGCTTTGACGTGACTCACAGTCCTCTCCTGAATGAGATTACAGTGAATTATGAATCAGAACTGCTGTAAAATGACATGTAGCATTATACAGTGTTTTAGAAAGTGACAGCAGCTTTTATTTTACAGATACAAGCTAAGAGGCATCCTGATATGTTAAAGGTGGATTGTGACAACAGCAGAAAGCAAACTAAATTATAGGAATAAAAACATTTTACTGCTTTAACAAACTGTTTACTGTGATTGTGTTGAATAATTTCTGATTTTGAGCTGATTAACAGCCTTATGAGCAACTCTGTTTACAAAAATGTAATCAATGTAAAATGTGATCATTTGAAATAAAAACTGAATATCTAGTGTTCATTTTCAAACATTATTTACATTTATTACATATTTTTTAAATAATCCCAGTCTCAATATTTGACATGCAGGCTTTGCATTCTTGTCTTTTTTTAAATCGGCAATACATTACATGAATTGTATTAACGTGTTTGCTGATTTTTTTCTGTTTTTTTTTTAATAAAAAATGAAAACAGCTGGAAAAACTAATATGCAAAACAGAAAAACAGCCAATAGAGAGCATGTCACAGAGAATGACAGACAGAGTGGGTAAAGGTATGACCTTGTGAAAGCCAGTCATCACCTGCTGAGCAAAATAACCTGCAGGGGAAAAAACACCAGTGGACATCTAACAGACATCTCTTTACCCTCTGGCTTTTTAAATTCCTCTTTCTCTCCAGCGTTCCTAAATAACAAACGCGTTGCTCTTTTGGATTAACTAAACTCGGCTAAATTGGAACTGAAATGACTCCAGTTGGTGATCTTCTGTTTTAATTAGGAATAAAATAGCTTCACTTTCATTACTTACATTTCATCAATCTTTTTAATCTGTCTTTCCACACTTTCTCCTCCTTACTTAATGGTCATTTGTCTTCATCTACTGAATGTTATCACTTTAGCTGCAAATTTAATTAAATGTAACTTATGGCTACAGAATTTAGAGACACTATTACAAAGGCATCAAGTTAATCACTCATTCATAAATTTGAATTTAAACCCTGTTTGAATATCTGCCCACATGTCAATATAATTGGGTCAAAAAATGGGATTTTGAGGGGGACATTTCAGATTATAAGTCTTGTTTAGATATTAAAATCTGATTTTTTTTTATTATATTTTCTAGCATTTTTGTCTCCACAATAAAAATTTTGTAGCAACCAAAAGAAGCCGCGATGAACCTCTGTGTCGAAACGATGCTTCCTGCTTATCGAACTGCACTGATGGATTGAAGCAGGTGTGCATGCAGTGAGGTGGGAATTTCTAAATTTAATAAAGATTAAGTACGCAGCGTCTGTACATGTCTGTCTTCATTTCAAACCAGCGTCTTTGGGGGACTAAGATTTTGTCTGTCACACATCTAAATGGAACGACAGTCACAGGAGAACAGGCGCACACGAGGGAGTCAACACTGGGAATGACTTCACAACCAATGAACCGTTCTCTGTTATCGACCAACGACACACACTTTTGTTAAGCTCTTATAATCAGAGCTTTGTAAATCTAAAAGTTACCGCTACTGTTCAAAATGACCAATTATTACTGTAGCACTGCTAAAAATAAAAAAAGAACTTAAACATGTTATAAAACAGTAATAAACAACATGTGATGTTTCCGGGAAAAAAGTGTCGACATAATAAAAACTACAGAAGGTAAAACCAGCTGTTTCTACATTTGCAACCTAATCAAACATGAGCAAATATGAGCAGCGTAATATGATTCTAACTTTAACACAAACGGCTCACATAGCCTCTCGATCAATGATTCTCTAGACTACACAAACAGTCATGTACACACAGCATGTCCAATGTCCCACAGACACAAGCAGGTGATCCATCACCGGCTGAGAAGAGCACAACCTCCAGAATCTTTAGGATGACCTCTGACCCCTCCAGCGTGACCTCTTCTAAGGGTCACTGCAGATTTATCAAACAACATAATGAGTGTTACAAGTACCATCCTTCACTAATGTTATCTTCTCTCACAGGAAAAACATAACATACAGGCCAAATAAAAATATCCTGCCAGCCTCCTGCAGAGACCTCACATTACATCATCATTCATTTCCTCGTTGCAGGTGGCGGCGGACATCGCCTCTCAATCTTACACTCCTGCCCCGCTTCCTTACCATTCATCTTGATCTCCATAATTCACCCCTCACTTTATTGTCACACATTATAGCACAAATAGGTCAGTCATTGGGTGAGTGCTTTACTGTAGAAAGTGATTCCCTCCTGTAACCATACCAATCATTCATTACAGTTATTAGATTTAGATTAGTAGAATTATGCTTTTAAAGTTTCTGAATGTTTTCGATAAACTGATTTTCCTTTGCAGGCTGGTTTTCATCAACACTGCAATGTGGAAATAGACATGCTAAAGAACCGTTAGAGAGCTTTTTCAGCTCTTTTTAAAATGTGTTTGTGTAAAACTTATAAAATATTACTACCTTACTCGTGGACAGTGTCCACAACAGCCTCTGTTTAGATAAATAGTGTTTACATTTGGTAGGACTGATGAGCTAATGTCTGAGACAAAAGTGAATTCCTGAAAAGCTCCAATCACCATAATGTTATAATGGGCCATGCAAAGGTTACTCTGTAAACCTTTATATTTACTGTTAACTTTACATTACATGGTTATTTCAGCAGAAATATTAATAAATAAACGGTTTGACCCCTGGATGTTCTAAAATAGGATCTATCCTTTCTAGATATCATCATCACTTGTTTTAAGGGACTAAGATTCACATCCAGAGGGATCCAGTGTGCAGTGATTCTAGTTCTCAGTTTCCTTTTTTTGAGGCAATCTTTACATAAATTATAAGACAGAAAGGTGGTTTACTTTCACACGATACAGAGCATGAATATTACATTCACTCTGCTGTTTAATCATTTACAGCAACACCACTTTGGTGTCTAATGTTTTATCAATCATGCTATTAAAAACAATCAACCTATTTAACATTTGTAAAACAAAACTCATAAAGATTTACAAATGTTTAAATTATGTTCACATTCCTAAATAAATAGCTAGCATAACCACAGAGTACTTTAAGTGATTTTGTTCCATTTTAACTCTTGACAAACATCCAAAATATTCAGCAAAAATGTCAACGGTCTCCATTTATATTCAGTTCTATATTAACTTGGCTTCACGTGGCTTAAATCTACAATTGGTGATCAGGGAAAAAGCAAGCGCTCCGTGGGGCGTCTCAACAACTCAGCCGTCTAAACAGATGAAAGGCAGGAGTTGTTTATGATTGCTGTTCACCAAGACCTTTTAAAGACAGAAACAGTGACAGGTTGTGATTATGCAGCCATTTATTTAAAGGGTCACTGATGCAAAAAAAGAAGAAAAATCTTAGAGTTAACCAGCAAAACACACAAGCACACAAATATAGTGAATATCTATTTGTTTTCCAGCAGTTAACCTTTAGTTAAATTTAAGGGAAAAGCCTCTCAGTCAAACAGAACGAGGCATTCTTAAACGCCTGAATATGGACTTAACTATTTATAGTATCTACCACACAGATTACTTTTTATCTTCTGCATTATTGAGTAAATGTAATCATCAAGTTCTAAATTATTGAAATGCATTAGCAGCAAAGAGCCACATGAAATGACAAACTAATTTATGTCACGTAGAGATGCACAGAGAACACAAAGAAATACAAACTCGAGGCAGAAGCCAGAGTAAAAAGCCATGTTTAATGAGATCCGGTTGGTTGGTGAGCGAGGTCGTAGCCCAAGGCCTTCAGCACCACACTGTGAGCCCGTCTGCACCGCGGCCATATACACCAAACACACTCAGGACGGGATACCAGAGCTCCCACACTGGGCTGAGCCCGGCTTTCAAGACCACTTTGTAGAGCAGATGTGACGGGTTGTTTGTGAGCAGAATTCAGCAACACACACGCTAAATATATATCATTTTTATCCAAAAGCACAGAATATGTATGACTACAAGCTGATAGAGCCAGGAAAAAGGCTTGAATCCAGAAACTGTCCAAAATAATCATGGATTTACTCAGAGGTCTGCTTGCTCTCTAAAGATTTCTATCAGTGGCACCATAGGACTGCATCTAAAGGCAGGAAATGTCCTCTGCAAGCCTAACTCAAATACAGTCTTGGCTTTAAGGTTGAACTATTACCATATTTGATTTTTTTGTTCTTTTTTCTGAACATGCTCTACAAAAGCACCAGTGCACTCTTTAAACTACGTACTTCTTGTTTGTGAATTGGGCTTTATTTCTTTCTTTTTTTTATGTTAAAGGCCACAGATTTAACCTATCAATTCACTTAATTCCCAGATATGTTAATGCTACAGGTTTTCATATTTTCTATTAGCTCCAAAAATTATGTTGGCTTCTTCAGAAAATGGCACAAAACAAACAGTTGTTTCTGACATTGTCCCAAAAAAACAGGATATTGGTTCTAATTTTTTTGAGTTGATAGATATTCGATTAATTGACAAAGGACAAGAAAGCTGGAAAACTTCTACATCACACATAAACACAAAACAGCCATAGGGCCAGACATCTTCCAGGAAAAATAACATCACACAATAGAAGGGAAAAATACACATATTTTATTAATAATAAGGCAACTGGAAACCTTTGCTTTTACCCATTTTTAGCAGAGAAAACAACCTATGATTTGGACTAAAAGAGGCATTTATTCATTTATATTTAGGCAGAGAACCTTTATTTGACAAGTTAGTGAGGCCAATAGTTCTGGCAGCAGAACCAGGCTACAGATGAAGCTTAAAAACAAGAGAAAAAGACCTTAAATGTTTAATTGTTTCAACCAAGAACTGACATTTAAAATTCTGTCAGTTCACAAGCACTATGTTGTGTGTCAAGAGAGTAACATTGTTTTGACCAAGCTTGTTAACCATCTTACAAACTTGTCATCAATAAAAAGGAAGAAAAAGCCCCAAAGTGTTTTCCAACATATCTGCCAAGCAGAATGCTTTCTTACAGCAGAGTCAGTCATTCATAATTTAACAACAAAGGTTTGCTACAAACTGTCGAAGACATAAAACAAAGCAAGCCTTGTTTTTAAAAGGTATGATTTTACTTATGATGGCTGTGGATAGCTCCCTGCACTGTACTGCACCTTAGTTCAATGTTTGGCTATAAGTCAAAGTGAGTTCCTAGAAAATATGTCAAAGGCATCCTAGATTAATTAAAAAGGTTATTTTTACACATTGATCTTTTCCAAACTCATAACCACTTCTAAAGTACAAGATAATGAGAAATGTGTTGCTTTGCTTGGTTTGATGAAAACAATGTAAAAGGTCTTAATTTAAATACTCACGTTCAAAGGCTTTTCTCACTGAAATCTTAACAATCAAACACAGAACAATAAAACTAAAGCTGAATTTTGGCACAGAGTAGAAGAAGCCAAAAACGGCTATATCACGTTCAAGTCTTAAACGCTGACGCTGTGAAAACACTATGTGGTAAGATCATTGTATTGTTGTATTAAAACAAGTTAGTACAAGGTCACTTATAGTCCTGCTCTGTCCTTGCTTTGGTTCTCAGACTGCCCTGGGCTCTGTGAGGCCAACACGGGATGCCTAAACTCAGCAGCATTACCCATAACACCCCGTGCCTTTCCTCCTCTGTATCTGTCACTCTGTTTTTCTCTATCACCATTTTTGTGTCGGCATACCCGAAAAAATGTAGGCTAATGCCCTGTAGAGCTAACAGATTAAATGCCAATCCCTTGGTTGTACCGAAACCAGCCTGAGGCATCAAGCTGTGTGTGTGTGTGTGTGTGTGAGAGAGTGCATGTGTGTGTATGTGTGTGTGCACGTGTCCAGCCAAATACAAATCCATGCCTGTTGTCTGCTGTACTGGAACGCAGACATAAAACAACTGCCCTTAGTAAACAACTCAAAAGGTCACTGCAGATTTCAGATTGTTTATAGCTTGTTGTCATGTCCTGATGAAATAGGAAACATTTCTGGCCTTAATGTCACTCACTTCTACGTATCAGTTCATTTAAAACAACACGCTGTAAGGTCTGTAAAGCAGCTCCATACATTATAAGCACTTCAAAAAACAACAACACTTCAGCTGACCAGGCAGCAGCGCCAGAATTTTGAATGATATTTATATTTCTTAATATGTGTGGGTGACATTTATGGTTTTCTGGGGTCATTATCCAGTGCACTACTACAGCAGTAGGTCAGGTTCTGTCATTTCAAAGTCTAATCCTCTGACAGACTGCTGAAAAATAAAGCTGGAGGCTGTTAGCTTAAAGGGTTTAAAGACAGGATGGGAAAGAAACAATAAAACTCTGCCTAATGCAGATGTTTAATTTTATTATTAGATTCTCAAAGGAGGAGCCTTCCTGTCGCACATGGTTTGAAATCAGTCACATCATGTCACTCTGTCAGAAAACCGTGGATGGCAGTGATTTTTTAAAATTCAATGAATTGTTGAATTGTACAAATGTCATTTTGAAATCATCAGGTTCATTATTTTACTGGCACCTGGTATTAACACCATGCTAACACAACCACTAGATGGTGGTAATGCACATAGAGCTTACTGTGCTGCATTACGTTCAAATTTATATATTTGTTTAATTTGTTTCATTGCAATTTGACTTTAATGCTTAAAAAAACATGACT
Organism: Callopanchax toddi; assembly: GCA_006937965.1. Classification (NCBI taxonomy): domain Eukaryota; kingdom Metazoa; phylum Chordata; class Actinopteri; order Cyprinodontiformes; family Nothobranchiidae; genus Callopanchax; species Callopanchax toddi. Next base: position 610,715 of record SSNR01000156.1, read on the forward strand.
GTGTGTGGGTGAGTAGATGGGACTTTCAGCTCCACAACCCAGGTGTGCAGATCAAAAATACAACACGGCAAACCTGTGAACTGGATACTTCACGTTTAAACAACGGGGGGAGGTTGAGATGCTTCATCCACCTTTTTATGTCAATGGTGCAATCCTTCAACCTCCACTCCATCCAAGGGTGCTTTCAACTGCAAAGCTAAACAATGTTTACAGTAAGTCTTTATCCCAGACATAAATATCAGGATTTAACCCTTTTATTACCATTCTGTTGGCACAAACGGAATTCAGCAAAATTCTCATTACCGTAAATCTTGAGCTATTTCAGATATCTAACAAAAACTGAAAACTATCAAAAGCAGAGAAGCATTGCTTTCAGCATATTTACTATTCATTAAGGTAGGGTTAGGGTTAGTAATTTTTACAGTTAGTAAAAGTTAATTACAGTTAGTAACCTAACCCTAACCCTATTGGAATACTTTTCAAAATACCAAAACCATTTAAAGAAATCCTGATTTTATAAATGCAAACTAACCAGCCTACACATCTGGTAAACACAAAACATAAACACGTTTTAGATATATAAATGTATTAAAGGGATATGAATCATTTCCCTAAAGGCTGAGTGATCTGTGATTTTGTTCCTTTAAAGCTATTGGTAAATAAAAGCAAGAACAACACTGCAATTATTAAGAAACTGTAAACACACAACCACTTTCCCTGTTTTTGAATACAGTCAGCAGCATATTAATGGCTCTAAATTTGAGCTGAAGCTGATATCAAGACAGCACTCAGGTAGACTGTCCTGTAGCTTGGGGCCTTAATACATATTCACTAACCAGCCTACACATCTGTTACAAACACACAACATAAACACAAGAGTTCATTCTGCCTACTGTGAGCCTCTTTTCAATTAACATTAATGATTTTTCTTTCTTGTGGTTGGTTCATGAATATTAAACTCTTATTGAAATGAATGTAAATACAATGTGGGAATTGGCGTATTTTGAAAACAGACGTACGGAACTTAGCGCTGGGATTTTATTCATTTAGCATACACTCCCCTGATCATACAAATTAGTAGAAACAGCCAAGCAAAGAAATCCAACACACACACACACACACAAATATAGAGCAGCTTAATTGCATGCTGTTGAGCAACTGTTTTTAATGCATTCAGCATTTATTGATTTGAGGTCTCTGACATTGAATTATACTATAGATTTAGGCAGTTGAAACACACACATGCATATTTAAATACTTGACTTTTTAGCATTCAGAAGCTGCTCTATGCTTTGTGCTTTTCAATGAATTCTCGTAAACATTTGAGGAAAAACTGAAACCAAAGGCAAGAAGTGAGAAAGCTTATTAGATGACGAGTGAAACATCTTCAAGGGTTTAAAAAAAGGTCACCATGCCCCGGATGGTTGAGAATGTACACCTGCATAGGCAACAGCAGAAGTCAACCCAACCAGATGACCAGGATGAGAACTTACAAAAAAGGCAAGGCTTTGATATATTTTGATAATTTCTTGCTAAACCTAAATAAAAGCTTCAACCTGTGTGTGGTTAGATCTAGATGCTCACAATAACAAAATGCATTATTTACATATGCACAATATGCAAATATATCCACTCCTACACATACACACATATGGAGTACCGACTCAAAAGAATCCTCATGCATATGTTAAAGTGTTTTCTCATAGGGAAACATTTTACACCACACACACACAAACACGCGCCCTTACACAAGATGCCTGGGCATCCATCCACCTGACGACTCAGACACAGATGCACAAATTCAACTCCTTATCCCCTCACTCTTGGCATGGATGCCAACCAAGCCCCTGTTCTCCAGAGGTAATAAAACATCTTTTCATGTGTCTCTGCAGACCATGATAGAAGACTGTCGAGAGCCCCTGAGCTGCTACTTTAAAACCCCAAAACTAATTTACAATCACACTGACTGCTATTTATGTGACCAGAAAAATAATTGTGTGTGTGGGAAATGCAGAATATCCCACATGCTTCAACCACAGGGAACAAATTATAAACACGCTGTATGGTGAATAATTGCAATTCGTATTAGGAACAAATCATTTACAACTATGCTTAAAAAATATATTATGAAGGTAGATTATGCTTAATAAAAAAATGATTGAAATTAATTTAATGCAGGTGCTTTTTTGTTTGCAAATAAATCTATATTTTCAACAGTTGTTCATTTTGAACTGTATTGAATATTTATAGCTGACTGAACATTTCTGGTGAGGAATTCACAGATTTTCTGCATAATGGTTTTCCTTTTTATTGTAAATACTAGTGAAAGATAGCAGGATCTACTGTCTACTGTGCAGCTTGCTATAGGTTGATTTTTACTGTCATCAACTGTCTCATATTAGACATGTTTAGAGGAGTATAGGCTGTTAGGTTGGTGTCCCAACATCTGAGTGAGAGTTATTTTAAAGTACTAAACTTTATGAGCTGTATGACATCTAGCTCCCTAGTGGCAACTTTTAACTTCCCCCTACATAAAAACAAATGGGGCGTAGTTTGAGCACGCCAAATCAGGAAGTAAATCACGGGTTGCGCTACCATCCTGTCCCGGTCCGGTCCAAAGTTGCCATAACCAAGGAAATGTCCAATGGCCAGTCCAGCCCGGTCCACTGTCCAGGGGGAGGGGGTGGGTCTGGGAGCAAGCAGCGTGCATCCCGGAGTGAGGGGTTAGTGCTGGTCAATCCAGAAATGCCTCCTTCCTCTGGACACAGGTCCACGCGCAGCACCTCGGTCAGCTGGGCTGCACGTATTATTGGTGGGGATGCAGCGCTATTTCTGCACCCTTTTATCAAGTTATTGTTGGGGAAAATTCAGTGATTGCTGGGTATTGGTGAAGACATGTCACCTCTGTCCATGCAGTGTCTCTTTCCCTCTGTATGCAGATGACTGTCAGGTGTTCCTATAAAAAACACTAATGCACGCTCTGTTCAGCCTCTTCTTGAATGTATTGCTAACATCAGGACTTGGACCACACATGACCTGTTAAACTTAAATGAAACAAACACTGTCGTCATGCTGTTTGGAACCAACGGTACAAGGAAAGCCCAGAGTATTAACTTTTCCATCTTGGCACAATACGAAAAAAAACATGATAAAAAATTTAGGAGTAAAACTGGACCATCTTCTAAAACTGGTAAATGTAAATTCAGTGGTAAAATCATGATTTTATCCGTTGAGGCGATTCAACAAGGAGAATCCTGGCAATTATAAATCATGCTTTTATTACATCCCGTCTGGATTATTGTAACGTGTTACCCTGGCTGCAATTGGGCGCCACCAGCTGGCCAAAAATGCTGCTGCACAGTTTTCAACAGGATCAAGAAAGCAAAAGCACATCACTCCAACTTTGGCCTCGCTTCACTGGCTCCCAGTTCATTTCAGGATTCATTTTAAATTTGTCTTATCTGTATTTATATATAAATCTCTAAACAGTTCACCTATGTTATCTCTCTGACCTTCTGCAACCCTACATACCAGCACGCTCACTCAGATCAGCTGGTCAGATGCTTTTACATGTCCCAAAGGTGCGCCGTAAAGCCAGAGAGGAGAAAGCTTTTGCAGTAGCTGCTACTAAACTAAGGAACGCTCAGCCCC
>SSNR01000156.1:616132-644694 GCA_006937965.1 Callopanchax toddi
CCCTACATACCAGCACGCTCACTCAGATCAGCTGGTCAGATGCTTTTACATGTCCCAAAGGTGCGCCGTAAAGCCAGAGAGGAGAAAGCTTTTGCAGTAGCTGCTACTAAACTAAGGAACGCTCAGCCCCTGGAGATCAGACAGCCCCCCCCCCCCCCCCCCCCCCGTTACCTGCTTTTTAATTTTGTTTAAAAGCTCATTTTTACTCCCTTGCTTTTAATACAGAATGAACTCTTATATTTGACTCATTTTATTTAATCTTTTACTTGTTGGTTGTAGGTGCTTTTATCTAATGTGTGTTTTGATTATCTGTACTTTTTACCTATACTTTGTTTTTAAGGTTCTCTAAATAACTTGGTATGGTATGATGATATTTACTTATGTTTCAATACACTGCTGAACCTCCATCCCATGTCTCTCATAAAAGATGAAGAAATTAAAAGAGGCTCAATAATTATGCACAGTACTGTATAAATGAATCTAGACATGTTATAACTTCCAGACATAATGAAGCAGCCTGTGCAGATTTCTATGAAATGCAGGAGGGGGTAGTGGTACCAGGAGGAACACGAATAGCAGCTCCTATCATTCTTTTCTCTTCAACGATCACATGAAAAGCAGCAAATGAAAAAAATGAAAACATTAAAAAAATTATGACAAGTGGGCATTTGGATTCTCTCTAATCTTGTACCCCCTCATTTATCTCCATGATGGAAGTAGCAAGTGATGAAAGGCAGGAAAACTTTCTCTTCCCCCTGACGTGTGTGTGTGTGTGGATGCATGTGTGTGTTCTTCTAGTGAATAGAGCATTAATTGCATTAGCATTACAGCTGGGTGATTTCCTGTCAACTAAAAGTCTGGCGCCAACAAAGGGGACATTTCCAAAGTCTTGAAGTGTGTTATTATTATGTGTTTTTCAATTGACATCAACTGACATTTCTGCATAAGAAATGGCCTGACAGAAGGAGGAAAAGAAAGGCGTGAGCATCAGGATGCTGCTGCAGAAGAAAGACATGCAGATTGCATTTATCACATTAAAATACTCATCCTCAAAACTGTGATTTTGCTTTAAGATAAAAAAAAAACTTCATTCTGGAAAACTGCTAAATTCATTCATGGTCAATTTGAGATGATGCACAGATCTGACTGCGGCCATCTGAAAGTGTGTGTTCTGCTGTGTGCTGGGAAGGCAGATTGTCCATTTGAGTGGCCAACCTCCCTAATGCATGAGGAAAAATTTAATTCACACATCTTCCTCTTAGAAGCAAACAAAATATTGCTAAATAAACTAACAGTCCTCATGTTTGCTCTTTGTTTTTTCCTCTTCATGTTTAGCATTTGATTTCTTCTTACAGTCTTGAGGAAAATCTAGTTTTCAGTTAATGTGATTCATAAAACTCAGCAGCTAAATCCTAATTTTCCCCACAAAAATCACAGAGCGGCTCAGTCTCATAGAAAAGCACATAACCGCCAGGTGTGTTGTGTGTATATGTGTGTGTGTGTGTGTGTGTGTGTGTGTGTGTGTGTGTGTGTGTGTGCTCCTCAGGAAATTAATCAAAATGCAAAGCAGTCTCTAGCTTAATTTCTCAGTGTTTATGCAAATAGGTGTGTGTTTCTTCTTCTCCCTCTGTGTGTGTGCGACCAGTGGAACAGTGAGTAGGTGGAATCTGACACGGGCAACAACCAGAAAACACACTCTCTCACACACACACACACACACACACACACGCACGCACACGCACGCACACACACACACACACACACACACACACACACACACACACACACACACAAATTAACGCGTGGATTATGCATGAGAATAATTCAGTTTGCAACAAAAAAAAGCTCAGTGATTACTTTTAGGCAAGAACTGGAGTAGTATTCTGAAATATCCAGAAATATTTTCAGGCTGTATGTGACACAGTTTTTGTGTTAGTCTCTGTGTGTGTATTGAATTTTATTTGGACTAGTAGTAACAACAAAAATGGTTTAAGGTTGTTTCAAGATAGAAGGCTTTCATTTTTACATGCAAGCTAATATTCTTAGCCAAAAAAAACTCGTTTTGAATCTAATTCTATTTTATTTACTGGAACATATGAAATAGTTCTAATCAATGTATGTTTTTTCTTCCAGTAATAATAAAAATATTTAGCTTTTTTCCAGCAGGGTAGATAAAATTACAAACAAGCAGCGAGGTGTATGTGTGAGTATTTTGTGGTGTTTTAGTGTTGTTTCAGTACTTGATAGAGTTTCTGAAGTGGTCCTCTGCAGGGTTTTTCACTGTGCAGCTGTTGAGCAACCACACCTCTGCTTCTGTTGGGTCATCTGTAGAAAAAGAGAAACTTTAGTTACTTTTTATAGAATAAAACAGTGAGGAAGACTTTGTATTCTATTCCTAAAACAACAACAAAAAAACCATGATACAATAAAGCATGATATTCAAAACAAAAAAAATTTGTAAAGAAATTTGTAACAAATATGTTTTCAAACAAACAAAAGGTCAACATATCATCTGTATCAGTAATTTTTTTTTATTTAATGAATATGCACACAGTTGGTATAAAATATCACAGTTTTTGTTTGTTTACTCTGGATTCTTTTTGCATATTTACATTAAAACACTGTAATAATGATAATATAGACACCTATAAAGAAAACCACAAGCCATAATTTCTTTTCTTCTAACATTTAAGTCACATCTAACTAATTTATTTGTACACAATTCATGGTCAAGCATAAAAACTTTGCTTTATTTTGTTTGAAGTGTCTTTTTCAGGTTTTCCTGTTACATGCACATTTTAAGAAGAATTTAACAGCTCACAAGGGTAGCTGCCTGCTTCAAAATAAGTTTGTTACATTTAACTTCATTAGGAATTTTAAAAGGGTGGATTTAAATAATCACACCAGTGGATTTTATGCAGCACTGGGCAGATACTAGATTTGTTTTTTCTGTGCAATTCTTTTAAATGTAAGATATATTGTGTAATTTAAAAATATATTAAAATATTACTATTCCTAGTGTAAGGCCCTATAATTTAGGCATCCTGAACATTTCAAACAGAGTCTAGAATTTGGACATTCAAATTAGATTTCACTATAAAAGGTGGGAAATCTTGAATTTGATCAAACAAATTCAGGATTCTGTTTTTTTCACACTTTGCAGTGGCGTTGGCAGCTCCTGTCTGTGTGATGTAATGGGCGGGGCCATGCTATGGTGAGTAAGGCCAGGAGGTCTGCTGCATGTATCTAGCAATTACACATTTTAGTAGGGATGCCTCAAAACAGTACCAGCATTGGGTATCCAACCCATTCTATGGTTGTGTACTTGGAAAAATACTCCAATACCATAGAACTGATCCCACCTCATGTAGTGCGTGACAACAGCTAATTCTGCAGAAAACTCTGGAGAAGATGAAGTCCACTTTGCAGTACATGTGTGCATGCTGGTAATGATGTTTGGTTTGATAAAAGTACAAGCAACAAATGTATTTGTCACAGTTGATCGATGCTCCCAAAGCGTTATGATGATGTTTTATTTAGCCGTGTTTTGCTAACAGCTATGACAGAATAAAATCAGGAGAGCTGTTGAATTTCTCTATATGAACGGTTGCTTCAGAATAACAAGCAGAAGTTTAAAGATCCAACGGTTTGTGTCTAATCAGCTGAGGAGAGGTTCAGTCTGCAGAAGCAGAAAGCAACTCCTGTGAATGGAAAGCTGTTATAACATATAATCAACTGCACCTTAGAAATGTGTTATGGCATGTCATTTAAATATTATTTTCCTACACTAGGAAGTTTGTTGTGTTTCATATTTAATTTTTTTATTATTTCCACATCAGGAGATAGTATTTAGGTCTGGTTAACTTTATGTTATAATGCATCAAGAAACAAAAACTCGTTTTGATGTAATATTTTTTAACTCAGAGAGAAAGACACCTTTCTGGTCTTGATCAAACTTTCAGCTTGACACGTGACCTGTAGGGTACTGGTTAGAGCTGAGACTGGATGTTAAAGAGAATAATGTGACTTTTTGTGAAAATACCAGCTGACAGATTTTGCTTTGACGTGCAGAACCTGCTACTTTAGAAGCAAGTTAGTGTCTGTTTAAAGAAAAGAAAAGAAAAACAGTTTGGGGTATTTTTATCTGCTGTACTAAACCATGATTTGGGTCAATTAGTACTCAGTATCAATACTCAGTATCAGCAAGAACTCAGCTTTAAGTACTTGTACTTGGTCTGCTGTATTTTTTGCATCCCTAAAACAATGCACAATGTTAAGTTGGCCTCACTTTCAACCAACTCTTCCAGATAAAAACACATCAACAGAACCACGATGGGAGTTTCTAGCATTTTTATGTGCAGAACGAGATGCTTCATTATAAAAATTAAATAAAGGGACAACAACAAAGTTGTAGGAGTTGAATTTATCTGTCATAATAAGACAGGTGGGAAAATGTGGTTAAATCACTCCCATTACAAGACAGTAAAAACAGGGCATCATTTATAGTTTGATCCATCGGCACATGTATGTACAGTAATGTGTTTCTCTTCTTGATGTTTAGATCAGCTGATGCTAAAGACAATGGTGGCAAGTTCAACAAGGCAGGAGAGAGCTGTCAGACAACATGAGGAGTAACGGCAGGTCAGCAATGGGAAAGGCCAGATCCTTTACCTGGCACTGAATCTGATGTTTCTGTTGGAATCTGTTTCCCTGCTGCAGTCATGCATTCACACAAAAACCCCACACAAACATTCTGCATTCCCTGAACAAGCTAATCTGATTCACCAACTGTGCCTTTCTGTGAAGAACGCAGCAAGTCCAAGAATCTGAAGAAAGAGGAGATTACCAATCACAAAGCACACTGCAAGACGGAGACTACTTCATCCATTACTCTCAACAACAACAACAACAAAAGTGTTTCTGGAGCAAAGGACAAGACAGACTGACACAGATTCAACTACTGATTATATAAAAGTACAAATAGAATGAAATGCTGACTCCTCCAAGAGCCAACTTCACTGATGTTTTCAAGTTAAACAAGTTGCAATACGCTTATGAAGCTAGAAGACAGCGTCTGAAATATGCCAGATTTATTTGACAACAAATACACAACTTTTTAGATATGTAGATAGCTAGAACACATAGACTGACTTTTACTGGCAGTGTAAACAGAGTAGATCAAAGTGCAAGGTGAATTAACTAATTAAAGAGTAAATAGGATCTAATGAAGTCTCATAAAACAAGTCCAGCTGCATGAATCACAATGGTATGTGATGAATCACAGGTAGGCTAGGGTTAGTGGGTTTGGGCTTTTTTTTTTTTTCTGGAACAAATCTATAAATGGAAATATATAAAAAACGAAACACGGAAGACCTAAATCTACAAATACTGTTTGTGTCAGCACTGAGTGGAAAAAAATAACTGAGAAAAAGAGATGGGAAGAGAAAGAGAGGAAGAACATTCAGCTGGCAAAAGGTGCTGATTGTGCCTCTTTTTATTTGTCTGACAACAAACACACACATGAAAGGCTGTGGTGGGAGTGGTCTCAGCTGTGCGGCTGCCGTCTCCTCTCTATCCCAGGGGAGTTTTCAAAACTGACAATAACAAGTTCACCATCAGTTTAAAATGCACACAACATGCATGTGCGCACACAAAACAACTGCAAAACAATCACATCAACAAAGTTAGTACAACTTGTCTGCATACAAATTACACAAAGATGTCATCTCTAGTATGAATCTGCTACACTGGAGGTTACAACACATCCTAGACTGCCAGAAAAGAAAGTTTTATTCATGATTAAATTACCTTCTGAATAATGTTTCTAAATTTAAAATTTTTACATTTTGTTTTCTTTGAAGCTTCTTCAACAATAAAAAGATTAGACGCTAATTTGACTAATTCTCACACAGCGTTTCTTATAGTCTACTAACACATTACATTGTTCCTCCATTGTGTGCACACTCATACCATTAAAGCTTTAGGAATGATGAGAAGTTTTAAAACTAGCTGTATAATTCCAAGCAGGAACAGGAGTGTTTTGTTTCATCGCACAACTGGCAACAGAAATTTTTGGCTGCAGGGACGATAACTGTAAAACTGTTTTCAAGGAATTTTCTTTTTTAATCTATAATCTATAACCAGCAATTATGTCTTAAAAAGCAGTAAAACAGCTTGTATAACTGGTAGGGTATCACTTATTAACGGTTTCTTGATTACATAAATCCTAAAGTATTAAACACATGAAGAAATGAAGGTGTAAAAAGGCATGAAAAGTTATGACAGCTGGCACCTATATTCTACCCTGTGTCATTCCATTTTATTACACATAGCTTAATGTATCGGTATCAATGCTTGTCTTGTTTTTTTTGCATGTGTGGATTGGATGAGTTGTTACCAACCTCTGGTGAGAATTTCCTCTTAATAGCACATCACCTTTAGAAATACATTTACTTAGAAAGCTGTGGATGTGTTTTTTATCCACTGTATATTATTAAACATAGAATTGCTTTAACTTTAAATTATTATTGCATAATAACAAATGCATAATGAGAACACCAAACCGCTTCAGCTCATAATAAATTGCTTATATAAATGTATGGCCATCATTTTAGCTTTTGTAACAATCAAAGTGAAAACAGTCTTTTGGCAATTAATTTCCAGTTGATTTTGATTTTGTGAGGTAATCTAAAGTCCCTCAACTCAGTACTTCAGGACGTACATTGCAGTCCTGACCCCAACTGTGGGAACCAGAGTCCTAGATCACACCACACTAACATAGCATTACCACCTGGTGGGGTCGTAGCCCTGGAATGAGATCAGAGGTCAGTCCTGCTTCAATTTCACCATGACCAACCAGCCACCACACTCTTCCACATTCCCCCCAGGATTCATTCAAATGAAACCGCCTCATACAGTTTAGAAAAGTCAGGTTTTTCCACTGGTTGCTACCAAATTTAATAGGAACTTTAAAAGCTATGAGGTTATCTTCTTGATAAATGAAAGAGAGCATCATGACATGCAGCATTTTCTATTTGTCAAACAGACGTTAGATTACACAGAACCCTGTGTGTTGACAGACAATATTAAATTTCCTTTTGCAAATATGTGAGTCAATATTTTCTGTTTATCTCTCATCTGACTGTGAGAAAACTGCCTGAGGTAACGTTCTGTGACACAGCAGATATAGTTTCCACCACATGAAGGCATGTTGGACTGTTGGAAAATTTCTGGAATCTCAAATTTGCATGAGATTTGCATGAGCATGGACGTGCAGCCAATCACAGAGGAGTCATTTGGTTATTCTTTGAATGTCTTGGACATGAGACAAGTGTGTGAGAGTTTATTTGATCTGAATATGCACAAACACTGTTGACCTTTCAGTTGAAGATTAGACCCAGAGGGGTAACGCTGTCAAAGAAATCAGGTCGTGTGGTTTTTAAAACCTATTTAAAACTCAGGAAATATGATCACAGAAACACATTCATTCATGATGACTATTTTATAATTGACTTAATCAGTTTTTTTTTTCCTTTGCACGTGCTTGAAGTAGTAGCAGGAATCTGCAACACACTGACTGATTTCTTTTATATTTTATACTTAAAAATAAATATATTCCATTTCACTACAGCAGATTGGACCCTTTTTGGAGGTTTTTCTTCATGAATAACAATTATAGTCAATGTCAAACTGTTGACCCTATAATAAAAACTGATGGTTTTGTGTGTGTGTGTGTGTGTGTGTGTGTGTGTGTGTGTGTGTGTGTTTGTGTGTGTGTGTGTGTATGGACAACTTTGCCCGTATTTTCTTGTCTGCATGCCATCCTATTCTTTTGAAAACATCTCCACTGGCAGATTCAAATGACTAAATCTAATCCTCGAGGTTATTCCTGGGCATGACTGTGTGAATTATAGAGGAGACACAGAAATATTGGAGACGCAGCACCTGTGGTCAGTGTGTTTGTGTGTGTTTGGGTAGATATATGCACAGGGTCATACATAACACATTTCAATCACACTACTCCCCATGGAGATGAGGAGAAAGGAGTTACGGGAGCAGGTGCATCCACAAAATAAGTATGGATGGAATGATGGACAAAGGCAGAAAGAGTTAGAGGAGGAAGTGGATGACTGCAAGTATACATTTAAAAAAATAAAGAAAATATGAAGGATATGTTGGACAAACAGAAATGGAGAAGCATTGTTCGTACAGAGCTATAAAAACACACAATGGCAGGTGGCGGTGTCCAAATGAGATTTGAGAATGATGGAGAGCATAAATAAGCAAAACAGCTCTGATTTGAAATAAAACTTTGGTTTGTAAATCAAAAAAAACAAATCACGTTTCTCTGCGCATACCATGTTTTGTGTTCATCTTTCTATGTAATTATATTTAAAAAAACATTGCAGAAAAAGTGCAGAGCATTACTTTCTGCTGAAATTGCATGTGTGGATGTCGATTTACCCACAGGTGTGTTTAGCATCCCACAGAGAACCAGAGATGAGGCTCAGCTGCAGGGTCAGAAAGCCAAGAATCACACGCAGGTGTACCCAATCACAGACGAAAACCCTAAACACTGTACATTTAAGGCAGCTGTTTACTGTTCATTTACTGTTCAAAGTCATTTCATTGAATATATTTGCATTGCTGCATTTGTTTTCTATTCTCTTGTCTCTCTTTGCCTTTTAAAAGGCCTGCTTTGCACCAAATGCCAGAACAAATTCCTTGTAGCTTTATGATGCAGTTGGTTTTCTGACAGGAACTTATTCACACTTCTGTTTTCTAAAATTTCACATTTAGCATGTTTACAAGATATAAAACAAGATTACTGCCAAGATGATTTAAAGGTCAAATATATATTCATGCATATGACTTGTGAAACCGTGCAGAAAAATCAGGGAGCTATCTTTGACAAAAATGTTAACTTGTTGGGGGGGGGGTTCAGGGGGGACATCCTCAAATTATGACTCAACAACACACTGTTTCATGATATACTTTTAAGACTAGAAAAGTGAGTTACGAAAATCAGCAATGATCAAAAGATTGCATAAAACTCACCACGCTTGAATAAAACGGACATTTGGTCTTTAAAACCAACGTAAAAGAAGCGTGTTTGTGGTTGAAGACAAATGGAATTTCATAACTGATTGTCTGCTTGTTTATTGTGACATTACACCATATGAGGGTACAACTGCTACTAAAGATGATGCGTTGAGGTGTGCCTGCACTAAGCTAGTTGTCTTTCAATATTCTTAATATAGATGTTCTCTTTTTTGCATTGTTTTCTTGGCCTACACACAATCATGCAACTTAACTTATGGACTACAGACACCAAAAACGGGGACAAATCACCAGTGATAAGTTCCGTATGTTGTCCATTTTAAATTACTGTCGAAAAAACAAACTGTTGACCCCTCCCTCTCGCTGTGCGCCCATGTTTTCAATCAACAGATAAAGTTTTTGTTTCTTTGGAAAACTGCCACGATGAATACTATAAAATAGATCTCTTAGCTCACATATATGATGTCTGTGTCTTCAGCTCGTCTGCTCTGAGCAGGTTCTGAGGGGTAAACATGGATTGCTATAAAGCGTATTTATGCTGTCACTTATTTTGTGGTATATATTTTTACATAAAGTAATTGTCATTATTTGTAGACATCAGTTTTCACTTTGACATTAAAATAAAACATGTTGTCAAGGAAGTCAAATTATGTTAAACATGATTGGTTTATTTAAAAAAGAGTCAAACATCCAAGGGTGTGAATACTTTTTATGGGAACTGTATATAAGGGAAAAGAACTCCTGACTCTCTGCTGTCCAAGACAGAAAGTTTTACCGTAAATCACTTTAGTTGTCTCTACATGATAGATATGAACCACATATGACCTCACTTTCACAAGCGATGCCTAGAGTATCATGTTTTCCATTAACTACACAAGACAGACTGTCAAACTGTCTTTGACGTCTCTCTGCCAGCTTTATATATACCATGTGAATATGATGAATGCAATGACTGTTTCACATGTAGGGGAACTCCTGACACTGATCAGCTCCAGTGGTCCATTCAGTCATTTTCTTAGTAAAATAAATAAAAGAAAAACCAGGATTTTCTATAAGAACTGAGCATATCTGTGGAATCCCTGTGGTAAATGATGTATAAGCACTAAACACGGTTGAGTGTGTGTGTGTGTGTGTGTGTGTGTGTGTGTGTGTGTGTGTGTGTGTGTGTGTGTGTGTGTGTGTGTGTGTGTGTACAAGCAGGAGATAAAAGAGGCAGACAGTTGCCCTGGAGGTCAATATGATGCTCCTGGTGTTTCACAAACCTCACCATGACCCACTTTCCACCTCGATCCCACACAACCCATAAATTACACAAGCACACACACAAACACACTTCTGCCCTCTACCCTCCATCCATCCCACACATCTTATACACAACATCGTTTCTTCTACACAGCCTCCTAAAATTACTCATCAGACACACACACACACACACACACACACACACACACACACACACAGAGGACACGTTGACCTTGGGTACAGTAAAGTGTTGGTTTATTGGGGGAGGCATGCTAGGGCAAGGCGTGGCTTTGGGGTGAATGCCACACTTGACTGAGCCAACGAGGGATGTATGGCTGACAGGCTGACCAGACAGCTGAGTGCCAGGCGTACAGGCTGGAAGGACAGGTGGGCTGGAGGGCAGAACAGGCCAGTGACCCTCTCCCCAGTGTTGTCTCAAACCAGCGAGATCGCTGTCATCAACAGAGTTCTTCTACAAGCACGGTGGCAAAGGAAAATGACTGTAAAACAAATGTTCAACAACAGATAGATGTTACATGTAGTTATAATAGAGGTTGGGACAAAAATAACATTTGTGCACATTTATAATTGAATTATTTTATTAATATCTCCCATTAAGGAAAAAGGCAGGTGATAATGTGTTTGCTTGTATTTGTGTGTGCACCTGTACTTAGCGTTTGCAAAATACTTTCATGAACCACTACGTAGAGAAATTTTAATGAAACTCCAAGACAGTCTTTACTGAATGTAAATCTGCAACGTTTTGAGATCAATTCAAGATGGCCTCCACAGATAATCTTAGCCAATCTTGGTAAACACAAAATGAGCTACAACTCAGTCAAACTTACAGATATTAAGCTAAAAAGTATCGTCACCAAAAAGTCAAGTTACCCAAAAGTGTATTGAATCTCATTTGATGTAATTCTCCTAAGTGAATTAGGTCTGCACCATATATCAATATGCATCAAATCAATACTGTTGGGGGTCCAATAAGTTGCTGATTCAAACTGCATTCAAAAAAAGATTAGCAATCAGCTGAACCCCTAGTCCACAACATGTCCACATTATGCAAATGGAAATGTTCTTATTATGATGAAAGAACATGCTGGTTAATTGCAACATATATGGTCACTGCAACATTCAACAATAATAATGTGAATGCATGTTGTCCTAATTTTGTACGGTTCTAAAGTGGACACATACAAGTATACAAGTAATAGGTATACAAGTCTTATTTCTTACCAATATTTAAATATAAGTTAGAAAGCAAAATAATTGAAGTACCGGTACTTGTCCACAACTACATAAGTGAATATGAGAACAGGTATGCAAGTTATAACAGAAAACCTGGACACTGGAAACACAGATGCAACACCAATCAGACCAGTATAAAGGAAGGCATAGAGCCACTAATCATGTCTGAATTGGCTGTCCTCTGCCAGTGCTCCATTTCCAGAAACTACCTCTGAAAGACACACCGGAAAGTGCTTCAGACACATGAGCCGTCAACAGAAATCAGTTACTGTGACAGCTCAGACAGTGTGAAGAACACGACATAATGACAACCACTATGGATGATGAGAAGGGTGATGTGAACACCTTCACTTGCTCTTGCACAACACAGTAACCTTAAACACTGATGAATAACATCAAAAGAACTTGAATAATATTAGTAGTCCAATTATTTTAGTTGAATGAAGTAAAACTTTTTGTTTTTTCAGTTAAGATTAAGTCCTGTGTATCTGGTGTGAAACTGTCAAGTCTGCCACAACAGAGTCATAATCTACCAAGAGAAGCACAGAGAAGCTAGTGTGGAAATATGGGGCTGCATAAGTGTAAAAGATGGAAGGGACGTGACATTTGTAGACGGCACCTTGAATGCCAGAGAAAAAATCTCACTGGCAACAGAAATTTGTCAGAAAAAGAGATTTCCAGTACAGTAATAACTCAAAGCACACCACCAAAAACGTTAATGATTCTATGAGAGAAGTTCCAACATGGCCAAAGAATGTTGCCTGATTCCTAAAGAACCTTTGATGGTGCTTGTCACTTTGTGCATAATATCCAACATCATTTTTCAGTTGTTTTTTTTTCTGTTCAATTCAGAAGAAATGTCAATCCTAAGGGATGAAACGTTAAATCATTTAACGCTGAAGTTCAAGCTAACAGGGCTGTTGTACCCTCTGTTGAACACAGGAGGAGGATGGAATCAAAACCTGCTCAGAAACCAGGTCAGGTATCTACTCTAGGCCCTTATTTTTGATGAAACAAATAAGCAGATAAGGGTTTTGCTTTGTCAACATAACACTGCTTTTGGTCTGCTGAACATAAAGCCTCAAACACTAACAATTTTAATTAAACCATCTGGACAATAGTTTAACTTATTAGAACATAGAAGAGTGGCAGGCAGTATAAGTATGAGCCTGCAAAACTGAACATTACATCCCAGTCACCATTACAACAAAATAAACTGCACCTAAATGACCCAAATCCTAAAAGTACAATCAAATCATATTCCCAAAGCATGTGCGTGAGAGTCAGTGTGTTAGGAGAAACAACCTGGGCATGTCTGGTTAGGGCATCAAGACAAGAGTCCCAGCAGACAACATTTCTGCCTAAAAGGTTCCCTTTCCTCAGAGAAAGAGTGTGTGGACGTGTGTGTATCGATGCATTTGCCTTACTGACGTGGCAAATTGTAAATGGGTCATAGTGGACTCAAGAGTTTCACCTCCAATCACATCTTACAAGACTCACACAAGCACATGGTCACACTCACATTAACAAGAAGAAGTGCACACACAGAAAAACACACTGAAGGGCCTTGGGGCTTGGCAGTTGGTTTATCCGTCTAGCAGGGTGAGCAACCACTCAGCCGTTGATGATAATGCAATCAACTGTCATTAGAGGGATGCTGGCTGGCTACACATTTACAAACACACACACACAAACACACACAAAGCTACCCCAGTACACTTGAACCTGTCAGTCACAACAGAAAAATATGAACGCTGCTAAACTAAGCATGTTTCCACTGACCAAAACCAAATGAAGTGTTTATATTGTCAATCGCCAATACATACAGTATACTGGAAAATGACAAAAACTATCCCAGAGAAATCATGAAATGCAAACAAAGGTGCACAAGTCTTTATCCACAAGGATACAATAGACTTTAGCACTTATGGCCCATTTATACCTAGGACCGCTCGGTCTGGAATGGAACAGAACCTAGGTGTTTATATCTGGTTCTGATGTGCTTTTTTTTTTTTTTTTTTGTTCCGTTCCGTTCACTTTCTCTGACTTTCTCCTCAGAGGTTCCACTGGTTCTGAACCTCATCCCCCACGCCCACTGCAAACTGATTGGTCGGCTGAAGTCTCACGCCTACCTACAGTGCAAGCCTCTGATTGGCTTGGCGTTGCGTGTGAAGTGATGTCACAGAATAGCACCAAAACCCAAACAAGTACTGCGCGATCCAGACTACGTTCTATGTTGTTGCGAATGACCCAGCCCTGATGTTGTTGGCAGATGACATGTGGCCCAATGCAAAGACTATGCCTAACGTTACAAATAGTATTGTACATCAGAAATGGAGTCATAGTACCTGTCATATAAGGTGCCTTTATATTGTTTTAGTTGGTTGTGCACCTCACCATTTCTTTGCCTGTCTTGTAACCAACCAACTACGTTGGTTGGTTACAAGACAGGCAAGACGTAGCCCTTCCCATATGTGGCATCAGATCTTCTGGGATATTCACAGTAAACCTACAGAGGAAGGCAACCAGTAACCAGCCTAATCAGATGCCCAAACCACCTCAGCTGACTCCTTTTGATACAGAAGCTCTACGTCAAGCTCTTCAATTAATCTCCAAGGATGAGACGTGCTACTCTAAGGGAAAAGCTCAATTCAGCTGCTTGTGTCCAAAATCTCGTTCTTCTGATCACAATCCAAATCTTGTAAACCTAGTTGGGAGCTGGAACATAGAAGGACCAGTAAATTGAGAGCTTTGCCTTTTGGCTCAGCTCCTTCTTCACCACAACAGACATGAGCAACTCCCTCATTAAGATAAAGATAAAGCCCCGATCTGTTGGTCCATTTCTCACTCCCTACTATCATCGCTCCTGATCGAGACACCTAGATACTTTAACTCTACTATTTGAGACAAAGACTCTCTCTGAACCCTGAGGGAGCATTCCACCTTTGTCAGGTTGAGAGCCATGGCCTCAAGTTTGGAGGAGCTGAGTCTCACACTCAGCTATTTATGCAAAAAACTAGAGGGGAAAAAAATGATGTCTGCTGCTTTCAGCTCATGCTTTTACCAAGGCGTCCTAGATGCATGCAATATCTTCAAAAAACTTTGCAATGTCAGCTTGTTGGATGAGTGCAACACAATCCTTCACTCTGCAGAAAGTGAGACTGAAGCAGAACGATATTATTGTATAATTAAGTCTCAGCCTTGAGACGCAGCACAGTCTAAGACAGATCATCGTCACAGGCATCTCAGTAACAAGAGGTGTCTGTAGAGACAACGTAAGACTATTTCCACATTTGTTACAAAACTTTCCTGTTCCTAAGTGACACTTCATTCATGCTTGTGTAACTCCCTAGTTCTGGAAGAAAAAAAACATTAGGAAACATTTATAATTTTGTTATACAACCTTATTTTATGTCTTGATCATTAAAATTAATCCTGAGAAAAGAACAGAGTAAAGCAGTGTTCTGTGAACTGTCTCTTCAAAAAGTATCATGAACACAAACCAAGTTCACCACACTGCAGCACTTTCAGACTCCCAATCCACGAGATGTAAGTGGCTGAAATTTAAAGTAATGTGCATAATCTACCATCTCTACTGAGGAGACAGATGTAGCTGGGTATGAGTGTCTCTGTGCCTCAGCGTGCAGAAAGAAGGAGGGAGGGTATGCTAAGTTAGGCACAGCAGGGGTCCACCATAGCACTCACATCAACAGTTTGACAACATCTCAGAAAGATCTATTCTCTTGGGATTTTTCTACTGTCCTTAACAACTCTGAGTGCGTTACTGTTAGAGTCAGGCTGACAGATAGAAGCGTTAAAAGACAGGGATTGAAAAAATGGGAGAGCCAAGAGGGAGGGGAAAAATCTGGTAGGAAGTTAGAAATGATGAGGGAGGAGCAAGAATGGAGACGGGAAAAATAATGACTTAGAAGTGTTTGAGAAGACAAGCAGGAGAAAAGATCAAATATGCAGAAAAATCGAAAGAAAATAAAGATGTGGAAGAGAGACCTGGCATTAGAAGATTAAATGAGGGTATCTTGGTGAAAAATAGCAGGGGAGCTGAGCTGAAAGTGGAGCAGTGATGATGAATGCTGCAGGACAACCGCGCTGCTAATTTAGATGGTGGGGACTTGCTTCTATGGGATAAGAGAATGGAGTCAATCTGTCTTTCTTACATTTGATCACAAAGTCACGGTTGCTGCACCTGAGTCTGAACAAGGACACTTCTCTAAGACCGAAAGTACAAAAAACTAATACGACAAGTAACAAATCACACAATCCCTAACTTGGTTTAGATTTTTTTAACGTGTTGACAAAGAGGTTGGAATTTAGTCAAAACTCACAAAGAAAAGAGAGAACTTCTAATTAACGCAAGGAGATTAAAAAGTGTGGACATATTTTGAGTGATTAGATTTGAAAGCAATCACAGCTAAAAGAGACAAGAGGCCTTCTAAGGGCAACATGTAGAACAGAGGAAAGTAATGATAAACATCTGGCAGTGGAGTCGGTGAGATCTTAAATGTGCATTAAGTGTGATTTATTGAGCTGCATAAAGGCATGGGATAGAAACCGGGCCTTTAGCCATTACGTGTCTCACCTCGCAAAGATAGGATGATTTGAGGCCTTGGGTTCATGCAGTAATTGGGGCCAATCACCCGTCTGCAGCTCAGACAGAAAACCATTATGATCATCAGTGCAGACATGAAAAGATATTTCACACAGAGAGAAAGGGATTATTAGAGTCAAGGGCACAGAAGTCAGTGTGTCTGGGAGAAAGAGGGACCAGGAAGGTAACTGACTGACGGAGTAATACACCACACATTTCACTTTAAAACACACCTCAGAGCGAGACACGACACGCACTTTTTCTCAGAAAACTTGCAGGAAGCAGGAAAAAGCAAATGTCAGTCTTTACGCTGAGGTGCTTATTACACATTTCAGGTTCCTCTCCTTGGACTACAACTGACTTTCTTTCACTAAAAGCTTTGTGAAGAAAGCTTTTGCTTTGAGAAATCAATCTAAACACCAAAACAGCATCTTTGTATAAACTTCTTTTAGAAACTGCAAATGTGTTTGTGAGAGAAAGAGAGAGAATGGCTGTTTCTGTGCCTCAAAGCCAACTGTCAAAATCATGCACACCACGATAACCACAGTCAAGTTCCCTGTTTCACAACAATAACACACTGGGCAAATATTGACACACTACTAAACGTGATTATATTTGCTATTTGCCCTCAAAGATGGCAGTTAATAGTCAATAGGGAGTGTGGCCTTCACAGCGAAGCAGGGCGGATGGGAGTACTACAGGAATTTTACTAAGAAATATAAATATAGGTCATGGGAAGAGCGTACTTTAATTTGTTCTGTACACAAGCTAGTGTGTTAGCTAGGCTGTGAATGATTCACAAGCGCGTGTGCGTGTGTGCATGTGTTTCTCCCGCTTGTCACCTGCCTGAAAGAGACAAAAAGACTGTGAGAAAGCTAAAGAAAAAATAAGAGCCACCTGTATGTAAAAGCTCACCTGTCCTTTGGAAGCAAACAGAAACAGGGCCATTCAACGTGACCTGTGGCTGGTGTAACTTGAGTCGTAGTATATTTTTGATAGTTTCAGTGTGTTTTTCTGAACAACCTTAAAAAGAGATGTAACCTTTAGATGACATTAAAGTCTGAACCTGTTTGTCAATGTAAAGCAAAATAAAGGCCTAGCTTTCCTTGAAGGAATGCACATCACAGGTCACATGTGATGCTGAGAAACAATGGAGTTACATCCTCTTTGGGCAAATCTAAAAAATAACATCGGAACTATTTTAGATATGAATCCAATGATAATTATCTGAAAGCTTTATTATAATCTGTCTAGTGTTTATGAGATGCTTTGCTTACAGATAAAAAGGGTTAAATCTAACAGTTAAAGTTTTAAGTAAAACTCAATATCTGTCAAATTGAAACAGTTTTAGCCATTTTTGTTGTCTAAAGTCAGTTCACATTCATGCAAATCATCTGAAAGCAACCATTTTGATACGGAATGACTCCAAAAGTTAATCAGTTTTAGATCTACTGTATAACTTAGGTGTAGTTTGTGGGGTATTTTGGTAACAGACACACAAACTGACACCTAACATTACTGTCTGCTTTTCAACTTTTGTTAGCGGGTAATAAAAACCTAAAACGCTGGTATCATTTAAGTAGACGGTATAATTATTATTGTTAGACTGAAAATAATAAATGCTCATATCCTTCTAACTCACCACTGATTGCAAGCATGCATTAAATATTCAATCATATCTCATCAACTGATCACTGGAACACACTGATCTTCAAACCATCTAAAAACAAAACTCAGCCCATATATAACCTGACAACAGTTACTGATAGTAGTGCAATAAAAACATGTTATTTACATTCTTTATTGTTGCTAAAGGTTAGTGGTTAGAGAGACAATGACTGATTTTACAACTACAATGGCTTCTGACAAAATCCCTAAAGACTATGTTTAACGTACACACGCTCCTGTCAGCTGTGTGTACATTAGATTGCACACATTGTAGTTTGCATTTTATGTTTTTATTAAAGCCCGACTATACAAGCTATTCTGATTAATGTTGCACAGAAACTGTTGGCTACCTCTCCAAAACTCTTTAAATTTACCAGCCATTACTATGGTAATTTTGGTTATAAATATTAATATAATCATTACTCAGAAATCAAGATTAATAGTTTGATATATTTCATTAGATTGGTTTCTAAGTAAATTAGTTTTTCCTGAAACTGAAAAGGGGCCCAATTATGTTTCTGCACCGAGGGTGAAGAAATATTTAAACCCTGAATGTAAATGTTATCAAATCAATTTGTAATCTATCTGAGTTCACAGTCCCAGGATGTTTACATATCTCTGCACACTTTAGGACCCTTTAAATACTTTTAAACTGTGTTGTGCTCTGAGGACCACAGAGACATACATACAGTAGGTTTTACTCATTAAAACACAAAGTTTAGTAGGTAAACACTGTTACCTAATCTTGTCTATAAATATTAGGAAAATCATAAATAAATTAACTATTTTTAATGGATTTATTAAAACTGCAGTGAAAATGAATAAAAACTTTGAAAATGTGCAGATTTTGGTTATTTTCTGTGGAGCTGCTTTGATGTAACACACACTATCAGCTTAGTGTTGCAGCTAAACACCAACACATATTGATGCTCCACATGTAAAGTGTCCTAATTTGATTAATAGTAATAATTAGAACTTCTTCTGGGTTTTTTTTTTTTTTTTTTTGACTCCAACAAAAAAAATTGAAACAATTTAGGTCATCTGGCCCCTTATTCCCAGAACCAAGTGATGGGACATGCAAATTAGATGCAAATTGCCACCAGTGAAGTGAAAACTAGTTTTATAACCCTGGTAATAAATACTGAATTTAGCCTCTTGGCATTCCAAAAACAGCCAGTTGGGGTTCATATGCAAATGATATGCAAATAGCCCAAAAGCAGAGTTGTTATTTCGTCTAACAGTTGTTCTGATGCCTCAGCAAGCAGACCCTGCTATGATGTGTTGGATTTGAAGCCAACTCATGTTGCCATCCCATGATGCCACTTTTATATTCACTGTTCATCAGTAGAGGGAAGGAATTCGAATGATAAAAGTAAAGAAAAAAAGAGGAACAGGGGGCATGAGGTTTTTTAAAACCTAAACCCAGAGTGTGTTGTCAGCTGAGGAGATGTTGGGAGTAGAAACAAAGGTTTTAAGGAGATGAGATAAAGACTGTAAGAGGAAGTTGTTCAAATTGAACTGGTAAATGTGAAGAGAAAAATAAGACAAAAGGCAATAAAAAACCTGAAAAGACAACGAAAGACCAGAAAGATAAGAGACAAAGGACAATTTTTGAGAAAGTATTTAAAAAACACAATTGCATGATTGAAACCATTCAAACAGAAAACACTTTTGTATCATTTTCATAAAAAACAGGCTGGGTGCTGGGAGTTATTCACACAAAAAGCACCATTGTTTATTAGATGACAGTGTTTTCAAAGGCATCTCTAGCACACAAACACTAAAACAACTAAAGGCCTAGCATTCCTTAAAGGAATGCATCTCACCTGCCGCTTCTCCTGAGTTTGAAACCTAGATCATCTTGGGATTACAGTCATTTTGGTCAAACTTTAAGGACAACATCTCACAAGGTCCCATGTGTTATGAATCACTCTCAGCTACTAACTTGTCAAATTTGTACTCAATATCTGTAATATTAACTGAGGCAGTTTTTGTTATGAATGAGAAACATGACATTAGCAGGTAAACTTGTGATAAGAAGACAGTTTGGTTTGATCAAAATAAGCAATATGAATTAGTATTCAAACTTTTAGGAACAAACATGAGTTTTACATCTTAGAAAAGTTGTTTTATATTTAATTTTTTACTGAAAACATTTTCTTTATTTGTCCAGTAAATATTTAAACCTGATTTAGGAGAAATTAAAACTGACATCTTAACAGATAATCCTATAAGCAGATGCTATTTAATAGCAATAACCTCCTCTGACATCAGTGTGTGTGTGTGTGTGTGTGTGTGTGTGTGTGTGTGTGTGTGTGTGTGTGTGTGTGTGTGTGTGCGTGTGTGTGCTACCCTGCACTCACAAACAAGCTTGCAAGCACTTGTGACATTGTGCATCTGTAAAGTAATCCATTACTGAGCTGTTGTGAACATGAAGCCAAATCCCAGACAATCTGCCTCATAATCAATAAATCGTTTTTAAAACGAACCATTTAAATGATTTTCACTGTAAATAATTTATGTCTTTCTTCAGAACCAGTGTTATTTATGTGTCTGCTCTTCACCAAAAGAATTAAAAGAACAAAAGGTAAGAAAATCTGCAGCACAAATATAAATAAGATTAAATCAGTTGCAAGGGCAATAATAAAGAGCAGGGGTGTGGGAGGAACACACACATGCACGCGCGCACACACACACACACACACACACTTGTCTCCCTCTAACAGATTCCATTAAAAGCAGATGGCATCAGAATTATCTGATGTCCTGTCACTGTCTTTTTATATGCTAATCCAGCTCCTACACGCGTCTGAGTCTCTTTAATCAGATCTCGGGTCAGAGAAACCGAATCAAGCTGCGGCCGTCATGCTGCCAGAGAATAACAACACACTGAGACAGGTACTCACACAGGAAATGTTTCAATGCACTTAATGTCATGAGACTCAGGCTCAGTGTGGAGTTAGAAGAGATGAATGATGTCGCTTTAATTTTAGACATTTCTGTTAAAATTCATTCACTGATAATAATGCAACCCATCTGAATGTTGAGCAACCTACTTTTTATTTGCATAATATTCAATTATCACCTTTTACCAGCAGCAATCCTGTCACTCAAATCACATTATCACAGCAGGAGTGCTGTTGTTTTCTGCACAATTCCAGGAAGTTCACACTGATGCATCACGTTACTGTTGGGGATAATTTAGCAGTTTCTGTTTCAAAGTAAACCTGCACATGCTGATAGGAATAAAGGTTTTTAATATGGGATCACATGAGAGTCTGTGACAGGAACTGAAAAAATTTATGTTAGCAAAAGTTGATTTGATGAAGATTAAATAAATACAAATATTGCCAAACGTCCAAAAAACCAGTCCGCTTTAGTGGTTAAGGCCCCATCACACTGGATTAAAACCCCACTACACTCTCTACTACCTTCTACAACGGGGCTGGATTACCATAAATATGGAAAACCATGAGTCCTTTAATGCAGCATTCCCCTGCTGTCCCTTAGAGGTGAGTAATGACTGAAAGGTGATGGCACAGAGCGTGAGAAGATAACGGTGATTGAGCAAGGTTCTACTAAAATCCCATCAGGCCCCGACTCTAGGACTGTGTTCATATGAGAAGACTGCATCGCTCCAGCCTGGTGCAGACGGTGTGATGAGGTCATAGCCAAGGGGTGAGGCTAGCCAGTCCTGCTTCAAATTCTAAATGATCAAGTCCTTTTGGTGTGAGCTGGACCCAATATGCTGCCATCATGCATAACGTGGAGCCCATTTTGTTTGTCGACTTTACCAAGACTCTATAAAAACCATTCATTTTCTGGATGGTTTTATTTTATAGTCAGCTCTTCACAAACTTGAGCTCTGCTAAAAGATAGGAAAGCATTTTATAGGATGTAAAATTGCAAATTTTCTAAATGTTAATCATTTAGAATAAAATAGTTCATCATAGTAGTGATGAGCAGAAATACATGTGTTGGGTTGATAACTCACTAATTCACACCCTGAGCTTAAAATGAAATTTGACGCATTTTCCACTTCTGCCCTTTTTCACTTTCCAATCTTTACCGTCAAGGAAAAGATCACATAAATATTTAACTAGATCATTATTACCTCCTCAACCCATCCAACCGCTGCAAACACAAGACCGAGGCAAAGGGAAGTCAGCAAATATGTCATAACACTACCGGTCAGCCACTGATCAACTATCAAAGCACAATGACATCAATATGGAAACGATCCTATTCAAACTGTAAAATAAATAAAATCATTCAGCTGACGACCACACACACACACACGACAGCGGAAGCCTTCTGAGGATAGATTTATTGAGTTCAACCATAGAAACCACGCTCGGATGGATACACACACACAAATACACACCAATCATCAGATCACATCAAATCTCAAATGGCAGCGTCTGTCTGAAAGATTAGAAGAGCCATCTGTCTGCCATGTGGAAAGCAACGGATTATCAAGAAACTTCACACACCTCTCTCTGTGCGGACGCATTCGTGTGCTTAAATGTTTGATCAGCTGCCGGGTGTGAAAGACGAGCGACTGAGACTGTAACGACAGCACAGGATAAATAACTAACACTGTAATTAAAATAAACACTCTTCCCTTTAGTTGACCCAGAAAGTTGATTTTAATAACTTTTAGCACGTTACTTTGTGATTCCACCTAAACTGAGGCAAACGCACCGATTTAGCAGCGTCTAAACTGCAAAAAAAGAACAGTAACAACAGAATTTAGCAACCAAATACAATCATCCACCTTCTGACACAAACGGTCACAACACAGAGGAGCAGGAAATTACTCGTAGTCATATTTGATGCTTAATCAATACACAACAATCGATCACTTTGCAGTCTAAACATTCCTTGTATTTATTCCGCTAACTTCACCCAACATTGATTTATTTTGCCAATACAACCACGGGATGAGAGAAAAGCAGGGTTCAGGAAAAGTTCAAAGAAAACTAAAACGCTCCAAGGTGCATTAAACTGAGTAAAAAGTTCAACAGGACGGTTGAGGCTGCAGAGTGTGGACAACCAACTGCTGTTAGGCTTCTGTTTAAAGGAGGTGGGTTTTAAGGACAGGTAGTGGACCGGTTAGAAGGACCTACAGGTTTATATCACCTGGTGATTTCATTGAATTGAGCAGATAGTGAGCGCAGGGTGATTTTTCCTCTCCATGTGCTTTAGCGTCTTAACAACCATCATCTAACCTGGATGTGGGCGTCTAGGGCAGTGAGAGTCCATCTGATTGGCCATAAAGATTTATTAGGGATGCGGTGCTTGAATGCATGACCCTTGAAATGCAGCCATCAATGAGTTGTTGCAGTCCTGCCGTTCTTTGCAATATTGATATTGTGATGATGATAAATTTGCAATACATTGTGCAGTCCTAATTTATTTCACAACACTCCATAAAACTAAATAGTGAGCTGGCTGTAACAGCTGTGGCTGCATTTTCTTTCTCCTACTTGGTAATCAACTAAATATGCATGGATATAATAACCAATTATTTAAAAAGTTGCAAATTTCAGCCAATTATTTGGTTTACTTCTTAACTTTTACAACCCTGTTGAGCTACAAAAGTGTCTACTTTGAAGCAGGAGCTACAACAAGATCTGAAAATGTAATTATAAAATTTGCAGAAAGCTACAGTCCAACACCATAAAAAAGCAAACTACTTCAAATGATTATTCTATGATTTTAGGAAGGTGAAGTGTTCCTCTGCATATAAAAGCATTTCTATCCAGTCTAGTAGGGTATTCTGCCTTAGTTACTCAGGGGACAAAGGACACACAAGGCTAAGAATACAGCATAAGGAACTGAAAGGGAGTAAATGAACTAAACAGCATATATAGGCAGGGAGGTGATCAGGGAGATGAGACACACCTGTGGAGGATTAGTGCATGGAGACACAAGGAGGAACACAGAAACAGGGAATACAGGCATGAACTGGACACAAGGAGGCAGGACATGACAGCAACATTAAACCCTGAGGGAGAAAGATGGCTGCACTCAGGACAAGTCAGAACTACAGACTCCTTACAAATCCTCCTCATTGTCGTCAACTTAGCAAAAATGTACACATTTTTAAGTGTGTTGAACAAACTGTGTCTAAATTCTCCTAAAGCTTCATCAGAAAGGTCCTAAAAGCACGAGTGGGTTTTTTACCGATCCAGTTAGCCTGACCAGTCTGTGAGCTGAGAATTAAGTTCAATGTAACCTTTGCACCGTCCTTATTTTGGGGCCAATTTGACCCCTGATAACAGCATGGGGGTTAAATAAAGCTAAAACCTTAATGCAGTTTTCCTTTAACCCTTATTCCATCTTAAGTAAGACTGAGCTGTTGAAGTACTACAGACACAAAGTCTACAGACACAAAGTCTAAAGTAATGTAATTTCTGTTTTAAACCTCATTTCTTGCATACTATTTATCTTTCAGGTTATCTTTCTAATTTCCAAATCACTCAGATATACAGGATGTTATTTCTGTATAAAACTTTATTATATTTATATTATATTTAATAATAAATGCAGCATAGATTAGCATGCTTTTGTTTTCATTCAAATTTGAAAAAATAATTTCACACAGCCATTTCATGCACCCGGTCTTAACATCAAGACGTTTGTAAGGATTTTTGATTTTCTCACCTTTTTATGAATAATTGCTGACCCCATAAAACTTATGAATACAGAAACCACACATGAAAACTCATTCACACACTTTTACTTTTCACACTCAAGTAGCCAAGGCTTTTATTTCAGCAGGTGGCCTCACAGGAACATTCACACTCAGAAATACAGGTCAGCTCTGCTTTCCATTTCAGCAGGTGGTCAGTGAATAAAGGCACTGATGGCTGAACATTGGACACCCTAACAGAAAGCAGAGGGTTATCTTCCACAACAACACAAGAGAGCCAAAGTGCAAACGGAGACCGAAGAGAAAACTCAAAGTCAGCCTTGGAAAGTCATTTAACTTCATGTCCTTGAACACTTGTTTCTCAGTTTCCTTGCTTTTTTAATTCTATATTACTCACATTCTTTGTCCGACCACGCAAATAGCCTGGCGTGCCACATTAATTACAAATGTCTATTAGGCCTTCATTTCCTCTTCATGATGGAAATTACATTTGTTTTCCTTGTTAAGTCAAAATGACAGGAAAATCCAGGAGGGGAAGGACAAATTAACAGACAGACTAAAAGTGTCTTTCAGCTTTTAAAATATAAGACAAGATAATTATTCAAAAACAGAGAAAGCGACAATAAGATGTCAAATGTCAAAGAAAGCAGATCACACTGCATGCAGTCTTTTACTCTACTGTCAAAAAAGTACATTTTAAATTGTTGCCTTGTTTTTATTTTTAAGAAAGTAAAGAAACCCTGATATACCTCCAATGAAACAATGAAAACATCACATTATATGTGTGTGTGTGTGTGTGTGTGTGTGTGTGTGTGTGTGTGTGTGTGTGTGTGTGTGTGTGTGTGTGTGTGTGTTATTGACCCCTACCCTATGCTTTTTTAATTCCTCAGACTATTTTGGGAGCAGCATGTTGTTTTTGTGTTTATTTTCTCATCAGGGGAGCTGTTAAACTATTTATTTCCTTCAAAGTGATACTGAGAACAGATTCTCTATTTTTCAGCTTTTCAGACATTTTCCTTCTTTTCATCCATAGCTTCCTCATGGGAATTCTAAAGCAGGATGGATGGGGTGTCTGATAAATGATTCCTGTTTGCTGCCTAAACACAAGTCACCTTTAAGGATCAGCAAATACAGGTACACACATTTACATGCAGGAGTCTTGGGATCAATCTAATCTCCTGCTATAATTAGATAAAATGCCGTCTTCAACCTCAGCTTAAAAGCAGAAAAAAACCATTTGAAAATTGAAACCGCACATCTTCTTGGTTTCTCAGCTCATGTATTTAATTTAGTTCAGTTTTTAGACATTTATTTTATTACAGCTCTGTTATGTACCTGTTACAGTAACATTTTCTAGCATCGATTTCTGTATTTGCTCATTCTCTTTTTGCATTGCACTGATTTTCTCTTTCCTTGCCTCACTCAGGTTGTACATTATCACACTGATCCTTTCACTGCTTTATCTGCTGATTTTAGCTTTTTAAACATTTCATTGTGAGTTTTTTCCTCCCAGTTAATTTCAGTCCTTCCAGCCACCGCTTTAGTCCGATTCTGACTTTCTAAGTGCATCAGTCTCTGTCTACTGTCCCCTTTATCCTCAAACCCTCCTCCTTTTCCCCACCGATTCATCCTCCTGTCTGTCCCTACATAGCTTCTTCCTTCACTCCTTCTCTCCAAGTCAGCAGATCAAGACCGTCTCGACACAAACACTTTAAAAACGGTGGAAAGACAGTGAGCACACAGCGTCTTTCTCAGTCGTAAAGACATCAGGCGTGTGTGTAATCTCACAGAATGACTGTCGGAAACCAACCTATCTGCTCACACACTTTCCTTTTTACAAAACCCACTACATCGTCAACTGTGTGCGAGGAGAGCAAATGTGTGTGTGTGTGTGTTTGTGAGATCCAGCAGCGTGTGCCGATGTGTGAAGATGTGCATGAGGTGGAGTCAGACAAAACATCGTATGCCTTCATTGGTTATATCATCGCGGCGTGTAATGCTGCGTAGCGCTCAGACGACCAATCAGACGATCCTCTAACACTCGTTTTATGAATGAGACGGCGTGTATGCGAGGTACACACACTCGGAGTGAAAATACTCTCAACGGTGATGTCACACAATTACACAGAGCAACAGCGTTTGAAGCAAATACACCCTGAGCTCGCTCTGCAGCACAAAAATCAAGCTCAGAATATCCTAAACATTCTGAAAAATCAGCGTGTATATGATTTAGGTATATAGAGAGATTTTCTTCAATTAAATAATGCATTTCATATGATTAAAAGCAGTTTGTTGTCTTAAACTGTGAACTAAATGCTACAGCTCCACAGGTTTTCTAACGTCTCCAGCATCTCTAGTGTCTGCTGATCAGTCCGCAAATTATTTTAACCAAACAGTCCACGCCCTCTGTCAGAAACCCATATCCTCTAACCGTCTGTGTCCAAACCAGGAACTGAGAACGCCTCATTTGGCTGACATTGTGTATCAGGGAGTCATTTTGCCTAACCGGTATGTAAAATTCTAACTGAAGAGCGTGTGTGTGTGTGTGTGTGTGTGTGTGTGTGTGTGTGTGTGTGTGTTTGTGAGGCTGGCTGTGCAGAGAGGAGATTGGGAGGGGAGAAGACCAGCCAAAAACAATCAAAATATCCTGGTGTGACTTTCCATGAAGGCTGTGCGTGTGCACGCATGCATGCATGTGTGTGTGAGCACACAAGCCTTTCTATGAAGTCACTACTTGGCACATTGCTTTACTACTCAGATGTGTTAATGCAGAATCATG
This sequence comes from Callopanchax toddi, assembly GCA_006937965.1. Lineage (NCBI taxonomy): Eukaryota > Metazoa > Chordata > Actinopteri > Cyprinodontiformes > Nothobranchiidae > Callopanchax > Callopanchax toddi. Next base: position 643,400 of record SSNR01000156.1, read on the forward strand.
GGTAAATACTGCCCCCTATAGCTGAACGCAGGAACCACATGGATGAAGAAAAGCAGCATGTTGACACAATGAAGATGGAGAAAATAATACAGCTGGTTCTCTTTGACTGAAGAATCAACAGAGAACAGGACATGTACATAAGAAACATTTGATTTTCAAAACATAAACAACATGTATAAATATTTATAACATAGGAGGAAGTATTTGGACTGAAATGCTTAATGTGTGTACTGGATGAGTCAACCGTGGGAAGGATTTAATCAGCATTGGCTTCTTCTTATCCCTGTCTGCACTAAATATGACAGTTTTTTCATTTGAGACTATTCCTTTTTTTAATTTTTTTTTCTCTATTGGTCTTTTTTCACATGTTTGAATAAAATATTTAATTCATTCATTCTTTCATTGAACATATTTGTTTATCTCTCCAACTTTTTTAGCTTTGGTTCAATTTAACTGTAAAATAAAATAACAAACATAAAAATATTAGTTTTAAACATTAAACACAAAAAAGCATTCTCTTTTATCTAAAAACAAGTCAAATTCAAAGTATATTCATTCTTAACCAATCACACCTGTAAAACTGAACCTGAATATAGATTTAGGTTATAAACAGTTATGTGTCCATCATGTTAGATCATGTGTTTCCTTTAGAGACCTAAAGTTTTAAAAGCTAAAACTCTGAATAAGAATGGAGAATATTTTTTTCCAGAAAGATGACCTCATCATGATTTTGCAGAGATGTTTTTCTTTGAATCAAAGCTCCTCTGTGGGTAAAGGCTGCCCCCTAAAGGCCAAGAGAAGAACTGCTACTACGCTTCCCACCAGGTGATGTCATAGTTTAGGAAAGAAAGATTTAGAGAAGGGTATGAAAGTCCAACAAGGGAGGGCAAGAATGTGAACGAGAGAAAACAGGCACAAAGAGTGAGAGAAGGGAGGAGGTGATGTCATCATGTATTCGGTGCAGTGTGGAAGCCGTCTTTGTCTTCAATAAAACGACGCTGGATTTGAACGGACACCATGAAGGTGACGACTAACAAATCATGTTTTTATTTTAAAAGAATCCACAGAATAATTGAAACCCAGAGTAAAAACGTTTAATGTCTTCCTTTGCTTGATCTGGTGAACAATCATACACATCTGGAGTTTATTTTAGAGCTGATCATTTCAGACTTTTCCACTGTCATCTTACGGTAATATACCAATATTAACAAACATTATGTAAAGCCATCATTACTAGTTCAGACTGTAACCTCACCCAGTTTTAGAGGAAGCTCTTTCTATCCCCCCCCCCCCCC